>CAXKVI010000001.1:88415178-88497178 GCA_964058755.1 Campiglossa producta | reverse complement strand
CGAGTGTAAAACCGGTCTGAGTAGTCCGATGATCGGTGCCTCCTCCAGGGGTTCCGATCGGGAGGCCAAAAACGAGGCTATCAACCCCGTAGCCTCCACAAGTGGTCTTGCCTTTCAGCGTAAAGCGTCTGGTGAGCCCTTGGCTGGGGGCTCCAGGAATGTTGGTGCTGACGTTAGGGTCGAGGACCTGGCGGGCAGGCAATCCACCAAGCCCAACCACAATGATAAGCGGTCGGCAGCCCGGATCCTGTTTAAGAACGCGACCTCACCGATAAGGGAGGAAGACGTTTCGGCAGAGGCCTGGGCGAAGCTCCAGCGCGATCTTGCGTGGGCTCGGCGGATAGTGCCGGATTTTAAGGTTGAGCTGTATGGCGCTAACAACAAGGGGGAAACCGCTAAGCGAAACCGATCGCTGGAGGAAACCACCCCAACGGCACCGAAAAGGGCCAGAATAGGAGGACCGACGAGGGCCTTCGCTGACATTGCCAAGGATCGCAAGATCATTGGAGTAATAGATGAGAGCAACGTAGACGGCAGGATCCCCAAGCAGCAGTGGAAGTGGATCAGGGCCGCGCTCGCAAAAGTGGCTGTACAGGTCAAACGTGACAACCCTGGTCCTCCACCCAACTACGCCGATGCGGGTTGGTATCAGGGCAATGTGAAGCGGATCGCTTGCGATGACAGCAGGTCCGTGGACCTGTACAAAATTGGCATACAGCGCATAGGAGAAGTTTATCCCGGCGCACGCTTGAGGGCAGTGGACGCGGTTGATATCCCGCAACGCCCAAGGGCTAGAGTTTGGATTCCAGTTGGTTGCACGGAACCAGATGAGATTTTAGATGTGCTGCAGGAGTACAACCCTGAGCTGCCTACATCAAACTGGAGGGTGGTGAACGTGGATAAGACCGATAAGGCTACCATGCAGATCGTTCTGCTTCTGGATGAGGCAAGCATCGAGGCTCTGGCCTGATGCAAGTACGTAGTGAGGTATGGCTATGAAAAGGTGGTCCTCAAGGTATACAAGTTCGATACCGAGGCCCTAGCCAACCTCACCTCTAATCCGGAGGTGGAGCTCCCCCCCCCCCCCCCCCCAGTGAAAATGATATGGAGGTGGACGCGGATGACAGGCAGTCAGTGGCGTCTGACACAGGGAGTGGGTTCGCGTCGTCCAGCTCGGACGGTGGCTCGGCTCTCACGAGACTCTACTCCGAGAGTCAGCTTTGGGGCGACGGCGACTCGGACGTGACGCTCACAGAGGAGAGCGCTAAAAAAGTGATGAGGGTCCTCCAGATTAATCTCCATCACTGCAAAGCTGCTTCGGCCGCACTACTACTGCAGCTCTCAAAAGGCGCAGTAGACATTGTCCTGGTTCAAGAGCCATGGATCACTGGAGATAGGATCTGTGGTTTGAGGACCCCTACTTACAAGCTTTATAGCGCAACAGGTAAAGGTAAACTTCGAACGTGTATTTTAGTTAAATCAAATATTAACGCTCTTCTCTTACCCCAGTTTAGTGACGGAGATCTGACAGCGATAAGCGTCGAGGGGCTAGGTAGAAGTTGCAGGTTCGCATCATTCTATCTAGCTCACGATCACCAAGGACCACTACCATCAAACAACTTTAGAGAGTTCGTGAGTTCCACAAAACCACGGGACGAAATCATCGTGCTAGGCGGCGACGCTAATGCCCATCACAACCAATGGGGCAGCACTGACACAAATGAGCGAGGTGAGTCACTCTATAACTACCTACTAGGCACTAACCTAAGTATATGTAACACGCGGAATGAACCCACCTTCGTAACAAGAAACCGAGAGGAAGTCCTCGATATAACGTTGGTCACTGACTCTTACAGTGACCTCATAGAATCATGGAGGGTGTTAGGCGAGCACTCCTTCTCAGACCATAGATACATTAGCTGTTGGACAAAATAAAGTGCAAAAATACCCGTACGGACTTCAATGCGGATTTTGTGGGCCGTAACTCACTAATGCAACTCTGACGCATTCCAGTTGTGGACTCTACTCGCCCTTAAATAAAATGGGAATATACCGTTATATATTGTGCGCGTCTAGTATAACTAAATATTAAAAAAGCTAGCGTATTATATTTGTGAGTGGACAAAATAAAGTGCAAAACGATTATTATTGAAAAAAATTAAAGATCCAAAGTGTATTTTAAGGTAATGTTGTTTGTAAACATAAAATGCGATATATTCAAATATATTTGGTGATCAATTATAATATTGGGTATTTGTATGCTTGCAGTTTTTCACAATGAAACCTTTGCTAAAAGAAGTTAAAGATTTGTTGGTGGCCGATCGTGCTAAGGGCATGCTATATAAAAATCTTGCGGAAAAATACAAAATTTCTATATCTGGTGCAAGGAAAATAGTGCAGAAACATAAATTGTTAAAGACAACCAAAAGTTTTAAAAGTACGTGTGGCCGCAAACGGGCAACAACTATACAAGAGGACCGAAAAATAGTTATAGAAGCAAAAAAATTCCCATTAAATTCAGCCAGGGAAATAAGAGAAGCCACCAAGTTACATATTTCGTCGCGCACAATCCAAAGAAGACTTGTTGAAGTCGGCTTGAATAGTTATTTCGCAAAGAAAAAGCCCCTTTTGCGTGCCGCGAATATCAAAAAGCGTCAAAATTTTGCGAAAAAGTATGTGGATATGCCAGAGTCGTTCTGGAATCGCATAATTTGGTCAGACGAGTCCAAATTTGAGCTGAAAAACTCAAAAAAGCGAAAACGAGTACGATGTGAGCCCTCAAACAGATTGAAGTCAAGGAACATTACTCCCACAGTTAAGCATGGCGGAGGGTCTCTAATGGTATGGGGATGTTTCTCTGTCAAAGGAGTTGGGCAACTTGTGAAAATTACCACTAAAATGACTGGAGCACATTATGTACATATTTTGCAGGAAAATCTCGAGAAAAGTTCCACGGACATGTGCTTGGGCGACTATATCTTCCAGCAAGATAACGATCCCAAGCACACGAGCAAATTTGCAAAAAAATTGTTTATGGAAAGTGGTATTGAGACGTTAGAATGGCCGGCTCAATCACCAGATTTAAATCCGATTGAGCATTTATGGACAATTCTGGACGATAAAATCCCGTTTGAGGCCCGAAAAAACTTAGATTCCTTTTGGACAAGTATGCAAGACGAGTGGGCTAAAATACCCGTGGATATCTTAAGAAATTTAGTAAAAAGCATTCCTAAAAGATTGGCAGCGGTGATAAAAAATAAAGGGCATCATACAACATATTAATTTAAGCCTTTATCTATTTAAAATTGCATCTATAAAACTAATTTCTGAATTAAAATGTTGCGTTGCACTTTATTTTGTCCAAATTGAATTAAAGGCCTTGTTAAATTTGTTATTTTTTTCCCAATCTTTGAAAACTGAATAAATGAGTTTTTGTTAAAAATGAACTGTGTCAAATATAAAATAAATTATGTTCCATTTTTGAAAAATCAAGCTTGCGTTTTTCTGTTTCTCTACCAGGAGAGTTCCTTGGTCACTTTTGCACTTTATTTTGTCCAACAGTACACTGGTGGCTTTCCTTGATATAGCAGGTGCCTTCAACAACGTTCTACCGGAAGCCATTACCTCGGCGTTAACGGGTCTGCGGGTCGATGCCTGCCTTGTGGAGTTTATCCGCAAATTGCTTATTAGCAGACGGATTACAACGGAGCTAGGCGGTAATTCGATTCACAGACTCGTTAACAGAGGTACCCCGCAAGGAGGTGTTCTCTCTCCGCTCCTGTGGCTGGTTACTGTAAGCCAACCTCTACGTCTCATGGAAGCTGAAGGCTACCAAGTGATCGCGTACGCCGATGACATCTGCGTTATCATTCGGGGAAAATTTCCTCAAACCCTCTGCAATTTAATGGAAAATGCTCTGACTAAAGTATGCGACTGGGCGAACGCTTCAGGTTCGGAGGTTAACCCCGAGAAAACCGAACTTATCCTCTTCACTAGGAGGTACAAAATACCGAACTTAATACCACCAAAAATTGGGAATACAACTTTAGTACTCAGTGACAAAGTCAAATATCTAGGAGTTATTCTAGACAGGAAACTACTCTGGAGCGCCAATATAGCGGAACGAGTTAAAAAGGCAACATGCGCGTTGTTTACTTGCAAGAGAGCAATTGGTATATCGTGGGGGTTCTCTCCCAAAGTGGTGCACTGGATATACACAGCTATTGTTCGTCCAATTTTACTCTACGGTGTGCTGGTCTGGTGGCCGGCACTAACCAAGAACACGTACCTCAAGCAGATACAAAAAGTCCAAAGGAGTTCAGAACTCTGCATAACCGGGGCCCTCGGCTCCACTCCGACAGAAGCACTCAACACGATGCTGAATCTTCCACCACTCGATCTGGTGGCTAAAGAAATGGCTGTGATTACAGCTCTGCGATTAAGGGAGACCGACGTATGGAAGGGCGGTACATGTGGTCACGCCACAATTTTAGGCTCCCATGCACCTGTGAGCATACCATTACATAGTGACTATTGCACGCCAAGCAACGGGTTCGTTAGGAACTACGAGGTGAAAATACCCACAAGACAAGAATGGGATTACCGACCGCATACTGTGCGGAATGCCATGAACATATTCACCGATGGCTCTAAGCTTGAAGGGAAGGTGGGTGGAGGTATCTTTTCACCGGACCTGGGACTAGAGATCTCCTTTCGTCTTCCCGACCACTGCAGCGTGTACCAAGCAGAAATGCTGGCAATACACGGTGCAGTGAAAAGCCTAGCGTCTACGCCCCAAAACGGCAAACGGATATTTATCTTCTCAGATAGTCAGGCCGCGCTAAAGGCACTGAACTCATATGTCGACAACACAAAGTCGCTAACTGAATGCCGCAGATCTCTTAACGAGATGGCTCAGCACTTCAGTATCAGCCTTATTTGGGTACCTGGTCACAGGGATATTGAAGGCAACTGTATAGCGGATGAGCTGGCCAGAAGAGGTACCACCACTCATCTCCTTCCAGGAAATGATCTGGTAGGCATTCCCATGGCATCTTTCAAACTCCGAGCTAGCACAAATACCTTACAAAGGGCAAATGAGCTCTGGTCAGGTCTCTCGACGTGCGAGATATCAAGGCTAACTTGGCCTTCGTACAACAAAGGACGCACTAACTGTCTGCTGTCCCTTAATAAATCCGGTGTCTCATCACTGATAAGGGTGTTAACAGGGCACTGCTTAATAGGCACACATGGTGCTAGGATGGGCGTAATAACTCACGATTACTGTCGCAGTTGCAGATGTATTGAAGAGGAGGAGAGTGTTCAACATCTGCTGTGTCATTGTCCTGCACTCAGCAGAAGACGATTGGCTATTCTCGGCCAACCGTTCATCGACGACCTCACGGAGGTTTCAAAAATGGATATTAGGGCTCTGTCGAAATTCATTGCTTCCACGAGCTGGTTTGATCCCCTAATCCAAGTGTGAGAATGTGAGAGTGTTGATGTTTGTTTCTCGGATATGGGGTGGGTCTTAAGACCGCATAGGGTATCACAATGGGCCAACTTGACTGGCTTAAGTGGTGGGCAGGGTCCTGCACTCTGTCCTGCCCTCGCAACCTAACCTAACCTAACCTTGAGGTGTCTGGCTGAAGTTTTTGCCATGGGATGATGTCTGGAAATGCTTGATTCTACTTAAGGGTAGCATTTTACGACACATGTGTGAAGATCTGCTATTTAAAAGCAGTCAAAGATGGTCAAATCCACTTAAACATGTGAAAGCGCAGTAAAAATTAGTGAAATTTCCCGAGTTTTGAAGTGTCTGGCTGAAGTTTTTGCCATGGGACGAGGTCTAAAAATTACTGAAACTACTTAAGGGTAGTGTCCTACGACACATGTGAAAAGATCTATCATTTAAAATTAGTAAAAGTGGGACAAGCAAGAGAAAGCAAATTAATAGGAAAATAAAAGTTCTCGAACTTTCAGGTGTCTGGCTGAAGTTTTTTCCATGGGATCATGTCTGGAAATGCTTCATTCTACTTAAGGGTAGCATTTACGACACATGTGTAAAGATCTGTTATTTAAAAGAGGCCAAAGTTGGTCAAATCCGCCTAAACATGTGAAAGCGCAGTAAAAATTAGTGAAATTTCCCGAGTTTTGAGGTGTCTGGCTGAAGTTTTTGCCATGGGACGAAGTCTAAAAATTCCTGATACTACTTTAGGGTAGTGTTCTACAAAAAATAGGAAAATATTGGGTAGTTAAAAGCAGCCAAAGTGGCCCAAATGCGTGAAATTGGTAAAACAGAAAAAATTTCTATAGGAAAATCCGCGAACTGGGGGTGTCTGGCTGGAGCCTTGTCACTGGTACGGGTCTAACAACACTTGATACTGACCCGGGGTGATAATCTACGTCAAATATGTGAAAATCATCCATTATAAAATAAGTGAAGTTAGGGTCATTTTTTGGCGACTTTGACCCCGGATTCCTAGGCCCTTGTCATAGGTACAGCTTTAAAATTTTCACATTCTTTCTAGATTCGGGGAGGACTATCGATCGGTATTGGTTTCATCCATTATAAAATAAGTGACGCTTTTAGACTCTGGGATCTCGCTCTAAGAAGCTCGGCGAAAAATCTAGTTAGAGGTTATGATGACCTGTTGGTATATCGCCGCCATTAGTAGTAGTAGGGTTGCCACTTAACCGCAATTTGTTTATATTTTCGTATATCTTGTGAACTGCTTGACCGATTTGGATACAATTTGGCATATAGACAATTTGATTATTTTAGGACTATATACATGGGTGTTGCCACTTGGGTCGGTTTACAGGGTTGCCACCTTTCTCGATTTTTTAAAAATATTGAGCAAAATATGCCAATATGGGTATTAAATGAAAGGTATTTCGGATCGTATCCAAATATGACAATTTCAAGCAGGTTTTTTAACTAGGGTTGCCACCTGACCGCAGTTTATTTATTCTTTGTCATCTCCACCACTATTTCGGCTGCCTATTGACCCATTTGCATGGACTTTTATTACAGTGTTAGTATGCTTCATTCTGGGTGCTGCCACTTGCGGTATGTTACGGGGTTGACACCTATTTGGTTTTTTGAAAATCTCTTTTGGAAAGTTTATACTGTTGGTGGGTAAGATTTGGTGACAACTTCGAGGAGTAACGAGCAAGCTCGGCCACCCAGGTATGTACTAGAAAATTGTAGTAGATTATTTTAATAGTAGAAGGAGTAATTTTAGCTGATTTTTCAAGTTGTACGCCTAGGTGCTCATAAAAACAAACAAGCAAAAGTCTCATTCTCATTTGTTAAATTACGGGCACACCTAGTGATACGATGCGACGCCACCAAATAGTTGCGTGTCGCGTAGTGTTCCGTGGTTCTGCTGTCGCTAGGTGTACTATGCTCCATAAGAACACATGCAAAGAGTATTTGGTCGTCGTGTCGAGTCCCGTCGCTAGGCGTACCCTTAGCTTTATTGCCATGCTCAAAATGCTTATTTTCCTACACTTCGAATTTTGAAGAAGCAATATTTTGGCTACCAGGCAATCTTAGAAATTAGGCAGCGGACGACATTTTGCTTAATTTGAAATGTTTTTATTTAATTTATCATTTAAGTTCGATATGAAATGTTAAAAATTCGATGATTTTAAGCAATTTCTCAAACATTTTCTATGGTGCACTGAATTAGGTTGGGTTAAATTGACTGCCGCAGAGGCACACCTAGGCCAGTATTAAAAGGCCCGTTGCAATACCACCAACACTAGGAAAGACAGTTCCCGGACCCTGCCATATAGCACAACTTTACTCTTCCTCGAACCATTTATATGACTTGATAAAGGCCATCAGGTCCTTTATGTCCAGCTCCGTGACCTGGCGTAGGCTAACCAGGAAGGGCACTCTCAAAAAGCGCATTATCGCGTCACTTAAAGCCGGGCAGTTGCAGATGAGGTGCTCCACCGTTTCCTCCTTCTCATCATCCTTGCAACTCCTACAGCATCGTCGATAGGGCACACCTAGTCTATCTGCGTGCCTACTAGAGATTCCAATCCCGGGATCCCGTTGTTTTTTAAGTCCCGAAAATCCCGGGATTACTAGACCTAAATCCCGGGTTCACCGAAAATAAATGTTTAAATACATTTAAGCTATCTTGTATTTATATATGCAACGAATTCAGGTCCAGGTTAAGAGATGACACTATTAATGCAATCATTTCTTTAAGATCACACTTCAAACTTCAGAAAAAGTAATTTTTCTCTAAGTCCAATGGAATTCCTTTTTATTTTTATATTTTTATAAAGGAAAAAATTTAATTAAAAAAATCATAACTATGTACGTAGTTTTCGCCACTATCGCTTAAGAATTTTTAGACATTTATATACATAAGTCGTTATTAATGTATCAAACATGCTATTTGTACCTGTGGTACAAAAAAATTGTACCAAATTTCTGAATACATATATTTTATTTACAAATTTAATGTAAATTTTTTTTTTGTTCTTACATATCGTCGGAAAAAGTACAAAACCGCACATCGCAATTCTGCAAAACCGCACATACGTAGCCGCACAAATTTTACAGGAGACACTGAAAACTGATTAACTTTTGTACGAGCCACTATGTGGTGGGTCAAATTCAAATGTCGTTTTTTGACATTCTTTTGCTCAAACCCCTTCTTTGTTACTAATGAATGGATCCGGGTACCCAGAAGCTCTGTTAGGCAATTCTCATTTTTGACAGAAATGTCGAATGTGCGGTTTTGCAGAAGTGCGATGTGCGGTTTTGTCCTTTTTCCGACGATATGTAAGTCGTTGTTAATCATACATATATGTACGTATATTTGGCTATGTTTACCAGTAGTACAAACAACTTATGTTTCAAGTGCCTGAATAGTAACTTTGAGTTACAAATTTAATGTTACTTTTCGTTGCTTATAAAAATGACTGCCTTAATAAATACATACAGACATACTTAAATGAATTACTATAATTTAGTCTACTTTAATACATAGATATGGGGTGCCATTTTTAGCAAAAAAAATTCGGGATAGTCCCGGGATCCCGGGATTGAACTTTCCAATCCCGAAAATCCCGAGAGGCTAGAAATCCCGGAAATTGGATTCCCTAGTGCCTACCAATAAGGCAGTGCCCAGTTAATACGCCTATTAATATGGAGATTTCTGTTCTCCTTAGGGCATAAATATGTCTTGATCTTTTATGATCCCATTTCGGCCAGGTTTCCGGCATCCTGAAGATTGCAGCCATCTTTCGTTGGCTTGGCGGAGTGTATACTCTTTCAGCATTAGCTTGCATGTGGCCAACGGCATACCTAAGCGCTCTTTATCCCGAAGAACCTGCTTGGTCATGCCCTGCCTCGCAAGTTCGTCTGCCCTACCATTGCCCCCAATGTCCCTATGCCCCGGGACCTATGTGAGGTGCACGCGGTTCTGTTGGGCCATCTCTTGTAGAGATCGACGACAGCTGAGCGTCAGTTCAGAGGTGATCGAGTAAGAGCCAAGGGATTTGATTGCTGCTTGGCTGTCGCTGAGAATAAAAATATCCGGTCCGATAGTGTATTGGCCTATCCAAGCCGCAGTGTAGATCCATTTGCATATTTTGGGGCTGAGCCCCCATTTTTTCACTGAATTACTTCGATGCAATTTCTTCAAACAATCCTTTTTGCTTTCCAAATTTGTCTTATTCTTCTTTTGTGCTTGATCGTCAGACGATGGCGGGAATAAGGTTAGGTATTGCACAAAAAGAAGGAAAAATATGAGTTGATAACCGACAAACAGGTTATCATTATAACTACGGTGACAATAATTTTTTTTTTTGAAAAAACAGAACTCTTTTTACTTAGGGCTTGGTATTGCCTTCACGTGAAAATTTCGCTACCCGGCTATAAACTATTTGGGGTCACACTCTCAATATTTGGAATAAAAAAGGGTTTTTCCTGGCGAAATCATCTCTTTGCAGTAAAAAATGTTGCCAACGTCTGTGAAACATTGAAATTGCAATCTGAAATAATTTCAACCAAAGTGCATCAATTGAATTAAATTTTTTTAAGTATATTTTCCGTTTTGTGAATAGTATTTCTTGATGATGAGAGACATTTCCTTTTTAATTTAAAACCTACCATAACCTCGGTTGCCGTTTTGGCCGAAATGTACCATTTTTGGTACGAATTTTTTTCCGGGTACGGAATTTCCAAATATGGTACGTTTTTGCCATTTTAACGTACTCTAGTTTAGATTTCGCTGAAGCACTTGACCGCGTTAAACATAAACTAAATTATTTTTAAAATATTTGGAAAGATTTTAAATTTTTCATAAAGTTTTGAAATTATTGAGCAAACTAACTTTACAGAGCTACTCATTACAGTTTTTAAAAAAGGTTGCAGGCACAAAACAACAGAACAAAAACAGAACATTTGCTTATAGCTATATGACACTACGTATTTTGATTAGTAATTTCTTCTATTTTTTGTATTTATTGTGCGAAAGAAAGGGTCTTATACAATTAACATATTGGTACAAGTGGGCAAGCTATGTTAAAAAAATAACGAACATAGAAACCAGACTGTAAAAAAACAAATCAAAGATTTTATATTTTTTTATTTTTTTTTTGCACTTGGACGTTTTTCCTCTATTTTATGTGAAAATTTTTTGTTTACATTTTAATGTCGAAACAATTTAAAAAAACCCTCAAAAAAAATATGGATATGGAATATTTTTTATTATCGAAATCGATAGTGTTTGTCCTGATCTGTCATCTCCGAAAATTTCATAGTTTTATGTTTTACCGTTATAAAGTTATAGCAGAAACAATTTTGATGTAAGCAACATAACATTTCAGCAGCAGGTGGTGAGTGTGCCAGGGAAATTGATGTAAGTAACAAAAAACACAACTACGACTTATTAGCTACTGAAAATTGATTGCGTTATGTACGTAGAGCACAACTAGGGCCGTGTACAAAATTTAGTTCAGAGTCTTTGCTTATTAACAGAGAAACCTCCCCCTCTATAATTTGTTATTTGTCCCTTACACCAATTCGGCAGTAAAGGCTCGATATTATCTATTCGTTTTAAACCTCACAAAATATTTAAATCTCACAAAATGTTAAAACTGTAATAAGTACTGTTTCAAAAATATAGCAATGAATCAAGCCATGTCAACTGAGTCAGCGAATTTTTGATGATTTTTAGGATAGTAGTACAACCCATAAATTTGTATAGGTAAAGACAAAACAAAAAAACCCTTTTAACCTTTTTTCGAAATTCCGCATGGTTTTCGAGATACTCAATATTATATAATTTTGCACCATTTTAAAGAAAAATTCATAATTCACGACTCGTTTGACATATATTGACGAAATTTTTTTTTGGTATTAGGGAAATGTCATCTCTTCACAATGGATATATTAAAAAAAAAATGAAAAAAAATTAATTTTAAATAACAATTATTCAAACAAATAAATTTTTAAATGCCTTCTATAGCTACTAATGCAGTGAATATTTTACACATTTATCTTCGAACTCTTACTTATCTGTTTCAAAAAGAAAAAAGTGGTAGTTCCTAGTCAGACACCCCCTTTTTCGTTATCCCCAGTTTTTTTGGAGGTGGTGGGAATCGATCTCATAAAACCCTTACCAAATTTCAGTGGTCTAACTTAAATACTTCCAGAGATATGGACTATGAAGTATTTCATTTGTATGGGAGGTGCCACGCTCCCTTTTTGCTTAACCTCCAGTTTTATGGGTGAGAATGGTGTTGTTATCCTATAGCTCTGTACCAATTTCCAGGTCCCTTCACCTTGAAGAAAAAAGTTTGTATGGGAGGTGCCACGCCCCCTAATATTTTGTTCTGATTTTATAACATGACCTGCGCGTGGGAATAACAAACAAACCCCCAAAGGAAGTTTATGATTTGGTTCAGCCGTTTTCGGGTTTTAGCGTGACGACTGAACACCATTCCATTTTTATATATACAGATGTCAACCTTAGAGGTTAATTTAATTTTTTTTTTTATTGCAATACTTTTTTTAGGTGAAGGTTTTTTTACATTAAAAACCCTAAAATAATTTGGTCGTTTGTTTTTTTAATTGGGTTCTTTTTCTTTCACAGATTTGGTTGCTTATTGTGCTTACAAGTGGCAACCGTGATTCCAATCAAAATTGACGCGATGCATCAAAAACATCGATGTTATTAGACGATGCATCGCAAAATATCGATGTGAGTTCACGATTCATTGCATCGGAAAAAACATCGTTATATTTTTTTCATGAGCATCCCTATTTCACATTCAAAAACCATCCGAACGATACATCTATTGAAACAACAGAACAGAAAATTTGTTGTTCCGAGTTCGATTCTCGATGAAGTCAATATAATCTTTTTTCAAAACAAAAAAAAAATATATTTTTTTCAGAGTTCTTAAATTATGAATTTACCGAGAATCGGAACTCAGGGCCCTTGAACACTCAACCCAGGTGTCTACTGTATAACAATTATGCCATCGATTACTTACGCTTCCCAGCGTCTAATTACAGCTTTGTTCTAAATGACACTTTCCACGTTGCTTTGTTGCCTCCACGGAGAATTGAGCTCACGCTGCTTTGACTACTGAACAGAGATGCCAACCATCAGGCCATCGCGAACTTATGTTTGATGGCGTCGAATTGCAGCTTTGTTCTATGACAGTAATGGGAGTATCTTCGTTGTTGAATTACTGTTAAATCTGTTGGATTAACTACAGAAGTCTGTTGTATTAACTGCAGAAGTCTGTTGTGAGAGTGTTAAATCTGTTGGATTAACTTAAATCTGTTGGATTAACTGCAGAAGTCTGTTGGATTAACTGCAGAAGTCTGTTGTGAGTGTTAAATCGGTTGGAATAACTTAAATCTGTTGGATTAACTGCAGAAGTCTGTCGTGAGAGTGTTGAATCTGCTGGATTAAATTAAATCTGTTGGATTAACTGCAGAAATCTGTTGTGAGAGTGTCTTCGTTGTTAGATTCACTGTAAATCTACATGATTTGACCAGATTTCCGTCAATTCAACAGTTTTTGGTATTAACGGTAGAGGACTGTTGATATAACTGTGATTTTTTCTATGAGTGTAGATGTCGCTCTAGTTGTTGATAAGGTAAGAATAACAAAAACTAATAAAATGAATACATGCAAAGTGAACATGATGGATATAAGCTGGAAATAATTTCAACGCAGGTTGGTGTAAGAGGTACACACTGCGGGCTTAGAAATTCCTAATCCTCTTGGTTCTTGGTTCGATGACCAACAATAGGTGATGAAAAATTTCTAAACAAAAAGCCATTTGATAAGTGCCCTTGAGCAAGGCCGAAATTACGTAATCATGGTAGCTTTTAATTGTTGTTGCTTTTCCATCTTGTTCACTAATAATTAAACACAGAATAATTTAAGAAAAATTATTCACAAACGGTCAAAAGTCCACCAAATTTTCAAAAAAAAAAAATTGTTTTCGGGTTTTGGGACTTGTTTTGGTCGAGAAATCTACATTTTCGATTTTTGTATGCATTTCTTTTTCATTTTCAAGGCTCTAAATTCATTTTTTTTTGTATTTTTTTGGTGTCAATTGGCGTAGTCCCAAGTGAATTCATGCGCTCAAGGCGGTGGTTAATTCAGTTTTTTGAAAAAAATTTATTTGATGGAGTTTAGAAGAATTTTGGTCAAAAACCAATTTTTCTAAATTTTTCATTGGCTCAATTTTATAGACGGAGCGCTGGCAACATATAAAATTGGGTCAATCGAGGCAAGGTCAATTTCCACATTTACGGGCTCGTTTGTTACCGACTTAACGTCAGCCTGGCCGGCAGGAGGAGGAGCAAGCTCGGCCACCCAGGTACTAGAAAATTGTAGCAGATTCTTTTAGTAGTTGAAGGAGTAATTTTAGCTGATTTTTCAAGTTGTACGCCTAGGTGCTCATAAAAACAAGCGAGCAAAAGTCTCATTCTCATTTGTTAAATTACGGGCACACCTAGCGACGCGACCAAATAGTTGCGTGTCGCGTAGTGTTCCGTGGTACTGCTGTCGCTAGGTGTACTATGCTCCATAAGAACACATGCAAAGAGTATTTGGTCGTCGTGTCGCGTCGCGTCGCTAGGCGTACCCTTAGCTTTGTTGTCATGCTCAGAATGCTTAGTTTCCTACTCTTCGAATTTTGAAGAAGCAATATTTTGGGCTACCAGGCAATCTTAAAAATTAGGCAGCGGACGACATTTTGCTTAATTTGAAATGTTTTTATTTAATTTATCATTTAAGTTCGATATGAAATGTTAAAAATTCGATGATTTTAGGCAATTTCTCAAACATTTTCTATGGTGCACTGAATTAGGTTAGGTTCAAGTGGCTGCCGCAGAAGCACATATGTATATATTATATACCTGAAAATAATAAATCCATCCTAATGAACTGCAAATAAAGTTTTGCTACTGAGAAACAAAATTAATTTTGTTTCTGTTCATTAGGATGGATTTATTATTTTCAGGTATATAATATATATGTATATGTCTGTTGCAACCAACTAAAGTAACTTCAGTCGACCTCTGAAACCTCGTGTGGCACATTTAACTTCTTGGCGTCACTGGACAGCTCAATACTGGCGGGTACGTACCACAATGGAACTTCGGTAGGAAAATCCGACGGCTTGGCACAAACAAATGGAGTATCACACTTTAAGATCCGACAATAAATGCTGAAGATATGAAGACAAATATAACTGCGCGACTATAGGGTTGTCTTTCTTATATTTTTTTAAATGATATATAAAATCGCTTCATACATATGCATAGGGCAACGGATTGTGAAAAATTTACATTAACAGTTATCAACTAATATTTCATTTTCTAATAATAATTCATTCAAACTACTTTGTAGTGCATCATCATCATCATCATTTTTATAAGACGTCGAAGCAGTACAGGATGCTTTGGCGGGTGTAATATCGTTTTGTATGGAAATGGGATATTCCACAGATATAATTATCGTCGCTCGGCGCGCAATACCGCTTATTTGCAAAAAGCAACACCGCGTATTTGATGGAAGCCAAATTGTGTGGGAGGATATAAGAATTTACAAAAGAAAAAGCACTTAAACTGCAAAAATATCGCTTTTTTTTAAATACGCGGTATTGCATAGCTTTATTTCAAAGAAAATAGGTTCCACAAAAGGTTTTTTATTTATTTACTTGTGTTTTTTAGATAAAAACGGCGGAATTTGAACGTCATAAATTAAGACAGATGAGTCCCAGTCAGGGTAAAGAAATCTTGTTTTTGGACATTTTGGTATTTCGCGCCGAGCGAGAACAAAACTAATAATTTTGTTTCTGTTACAAGGAAAAGAATTAATTTAGTTTCGTTACAGGTTTTGTTTCTGCTGGAACCGTTTCGGAGTTTTGTTACGACTTTTGTTACAAAGGAGTTTTGTTTTCGGTTTCTGTTACAAGGAACAAAATTAATTTAGTTTCATTACAAGGAGTTCTGTTTCAGTTTCGTTACAAGCTGTGTAACAGAAACCGAAACCGAAACATGTTACAAGTCCCTGAAATATACATAGCTGTCCTCCATTCAAAACGCATGGACGCAATTTTCACGCTCCAATTCTTGTATTCTGACTGTTGAAAGTCTTTCATAAGACGATTTGAGAGACTTTGGGTATTCTGACGCAACAGCCTCAGAAAGTTTTGGTATTCACCGTTCGTGGTGAAAAGCGTTTTCGCCATCGGTTTTTCATTGAAGTAAATGCTGGTGATTGTATGCTATTGAAGCAGAATCGTCTTGAGCTGAATCATCCATTTCAACAAACAGCTTGAACTTGAGCTTATTGCACATGAAAAATTATTAGTCTTATAATAAGTTCGTGGTGGGTATATGTATGTATGTGATCAATTTCGTTTGATTTTATAATTAAAAACAAAAAAAAATCTAGTGGCCTTTTCCCAAAAATTTAAAAAATTATTCCAGTAGCGTCCCGTATAAAAAACTTTAAATTAAAAAAAAAAAATAACACAGTACTACAGCTTTTGAAGCGACCTAGTAGAGATTGTTCATCTGGTCGAGTTATACACGAAACGCCCTTTAAAAGTTTTGTAACACCTCCAAAATTTGGTTTTAAGCCCAAAAAATTGTTTTTTCACTTTCTTCGTAAAAAAAATTCATTAAAAAACCAATTTTCAATCGATTTCAATATACTTAACGGTTTTGGGTAGAGAATTGTTAACACTTTCGAAACATATATAGTGTTTCATTTATTAGAAAAAGTATATGTTTTTTAAACCAGAAGTAAACATTTTTTTTACATGAGGTAGAATATAAATTAATTACATTGAGTAAAAAGTTGGATCAAAAACAACAACAACAAGTAAGGAAGTCTAAGTTCGGGTAAACCGAACATTAAATACCCAGCGTAAGGAAAGAATCAATTGAGGAAATTTTCAATTATATTTTAATAAGCGATAAATTTCGCGAAAACTGACATTACATTATTCATGTGTCTCCATAATATATTATAGCGCGGCTTGGAAATTGCTATTAAGGAAGTGTTTTACTTGAGATGTATTCAGTTCAATGCAATACAATTAATTTTGAGTTGCTTATTTACAAATCTCATTAAACGTAGTTTCCATGTGACAATATTTTGTCAACTGTAGTACCTAAAATGTTTATATTTTTTATATATGTATATTATAGCTTGGGAAAAACGAACTCAATAAATTTATTAGTTAGTTTATAAAATTTATATTTATTTATGCTACTGTATATGTACATTGTTCGACTGCCCTCAAAATCTTATTTCTAGTGAATTCATTTCTTACTTCTAATATACTTAGGCCTAATTTGTTGACAAAGTTTTAAATTTACGACTCGGTCTAGCCTTCCTAATATTGAATTATCACGAAACTGGAGTAGTTTCTGATGGTTTAACAAAAACAAAAAACAAATGAACAGATTCGCAATCTAAAATAAACCTTAATTTCGCTCTAACGCTTAATTCTTTACCGTTGAGGTGTGTCGTAATTTTAAATCTTTGTTAATAAATTGGCCGATACATACCTAAGTATACGAAATTAAAAAAATATATGATATTACTATGCTATTATTATTCTTACGCACTTAGTTGAAAATAGAAATACAAATACTGTCATGATAGCTATGAAGGGTCTCATAAGTGATCCCCGTAACGTTGGCTGGGCCCATATTGGAAAATGCCCAATCGATTTGTGTACCTACGGGTGTGGTGGAACATTCTGATCCAAGCAGTGAACTAAAACCTTTTTCCCTTAGAAGATTCTCTATAAGGCTATGGGAAGTCTTTAAACATAAATTGAAATCTCCTATAATTAACACCTTTTCATTACATAGGTCCGAATTTAAAATTTCTCGAAGCTCCGAGCCCAGTTCTCTCAAGGGAAATAAAGAATTTCTATATAGCATCAAAACATGGAGATCCTCGTATTTGAATAAAAGGATTTCTAAAACTTTGCGACCAGAATAGATTTTCTTTAACTTACATAACTATTCTGAGGTCATTTAATGCAGTAAAACCAGGAATTTCAAAGTTTTCTGAGGGGTAGCTCCAAGTATCAGCAAAACATAGAATGTCCGAAGATAGCATTAAGTAGTCGTTTCTCACATCACTTAGATGAGCATGAAGGCTCTGGATGTTTTGAAATATTATCTGAACATCTGAAGGGCGAGAGAGCATAAAATTGAATGTTGGAGATAACGCTTTGGTAGTATTCAATGCAGCCAGTTCCCTGAAAACTGGATCCGAATCAGACAAGGGATTTGGTGACTGAAAACTTCCCAAAATAAATAGGCCGTCCGCACTTGTTGCCCGACTGCAAGCAACGTAAAGAGATGCTCTAGGCATTCTAGGCCGAGTATGAACAGCTATTTGGTTATATGTTGCACCCTGACTTTTATGAATTGTTATGCCTTCTGCAGGAACCATTGGAAATTGGTTTCTCTCAATGGAGATCTGTTCATTCCTTTTGTACTGGAAAGCTCTAACCGCTTTTTCAAAAGGAGTCCAAGAAGATTCATGAGGATGTGGTTTTCTTGATCTAGCCAACAAACCAACAGAGGGTTCTATAAACTTCATCCATAAAGTGGAAGGGATAGAGGATTCTAAACGAACCTCCATTAGATTTCCCGTTGCACCATTTACCAAACCATCACCTGTGTTGATATTTACAGTGATCATGTACTTGGCAGTCGTTTTTAAAGTTAAACTATGGGGCAGACCCTGCGTTTCTGACGTTTTATTTATTTATTTATTTATTTAATTAAACTTATAATCAATTATAAAATTTAATTTTGAAGAAAAACAGCACTAGCTTCCAGGGCTATCGGCTGTTTCTGACGTTTTGAAAAGCCTAACTCTCTCTAAAATGTTAGCACGTTGCCCACCTACTGCAATTAATTTAACCACATCTCTTGCAATAGACGAAAACGAAACAGTGGGAATTTTGCTTAGTTTAAGTGCATTGTACCTGTCAGTCTCTTCTTTGACCAAAATAGGTGTGTTGCTTCATCGGGTACCAGGTTTTCATTAACTACCCTTCCTTCAATTAAGGATATATATTCCCTCGTCATTGAGCCAGAGGCCATGTTATTTAAAGCAACAGCAAAAGGTTGATCCCCCCTCTGTCGCATTATCTCCGTCAACTCAAAATATTTAAATAAATCCCACATATTATGCCTCATATTTAAAGTTAGAATTGAGGAAAGAAGTTTCTGGACGGGAATTAAAGGAGGAAGCTTAATAAGTCAAATGCTGCCATCAGAGTCACCATTGGAAGCCGAGTCCCCTCCATTTAAGTCTAATAAATTCAAATCAGGGTCAACTTCCGGAAGTGCTAGTACTCTAAACTCATTATCAACAGCAGGATGTGCATTGACTTCAGGTTCTATTGCATCTATTTCATCCCTAAGTCTGTCTAAAACAGTTTCACGCTCTCGCTGCTCAAATACATCATATTTTTCCCGATTTTCCTCTATTGAAATTCTGCTTTCTATACAGACCTGCTCATGGTCCACATCGATTATTTCAGTCTGTTCATCTCGCCATGGATGGTAGAGCATAATCATTTCCCTCAAATAATCACTTTTAGCCGTATCAGGACTAAACCTTCTCGAACGAATTATACATGGTTTGGTACGCTTTTTTACGAACCCGCTTCCATCTCTCAGCGGTATTGCTACTCCATGAACGTGAGAACTATCGTCTTCAACATCTTCTTCGTTCATGGCGTTGCCTTGTGCCCCCCTCAATGACTTTACAAATGAGTACATAGCAGCAAAATCTGCTAGACACACGTTCTCTAATTGAATGGGTATTTCGGTGTAGTGTTCTAAAAGGCCTGCTACAAATATATCGGTGGATTGTGCCGAAATGTTTTCTAACTGTGCTCTTGGTTTTACCATACGAACTCGTTGTTCAGACCGAGCAGTATTAATAAAAATGTCTGCATTGCTTGCTTCTGAAAGATGGAGCCCTATGCAGCAATAAACTGCCTCTTGGGCGGAAATTTCGGTACCAGAAATGAACTTATGCCCTATATGCTGAAGCTTTTGCTTTACTGTATAGTTTCCAGCATTTACCTCGGTAATAGCTTCATTTAATAGCCTAGAGACTCCTCTACTAGATTTATTAATATAATTAACAATATAGGAACAGCAAGCATATGCATCTAATATGAATTGAATATCCATGTTGGCCCTATGTAACTTTAGAATTATTGGATTGTACGCATTGATGGATCTATCCTGTAATTTACGCTTCAACAATACTTTGGGCTTAGATAAATCGGATCGAAGTGCTAACAAATAGTCTTCAAACGACATATCTATTCTCGGATCGCGAAGGAAAGCTTCAAAGTCATTTAAATTTATTATATCTATAGGAGTCAAGTTCGAGTTAAGCAGATTTTCAATTTTCGAAAAGTTGGCCCTATGAAGTTCTATATTTTCTGTGCCTTCAGAAAGTGGAAAACGTATATGCGTGGATGGCATGGGTGGATATGGGATACCAAAACGACAAACCTTTTGGCCTCTGATTTCTCTTGTACAAGACCGACTATGGTTATGCTTCTGATATTCTAAGTAATTTTCTAACTGATCAGTCGATCCCTCAGTAGAAATATGCTGATCAATGAAGTCTACAACGTTCGGAAATGATTGAGGATCCTGGAGATCGACCTTAGGGGCATTTTTCAGCCAATACATGCCATGAACATGTGGAGAGCCTCTTTGTTGAAACTCAACTCGCCAATAGAAATGTTCAACAAAATTTTCATTGAAAATACCCCCGTTTTCTTTAAAAAGCTTCAGCATTTGGCGATATCGGTGGTCGAAGTACCTAGCGCATGTAACTGCATCTGAACGTATTAATCGATATCGCTCTTGTGTACTAAAATGATTGGCTTCGTCCTCGGAAATATCTCTAGAATCAACTGTTTTTGCTAAAATGACTAAGAGCTCTGGCCATTGAGATTCAGCAGCTGACAATGTAATGAAAAAGGTAGGAAGCCCAAATTGGCGAATCATAGTAACTGCTTTTTTCTTCTCCGCCTCCCAGTGTGCTGGAGAAGATCTAACCCCCTTGAGAACTCTGTAGCCATCATCATGCTGTATCAAATTTTGAACAAAATTTCGTTCAAAATATTTTGAGCTGTTACTCGGTTACTTCCAGAAAATTTTCGAAGGCAGATTGAAGTACTATTCTTAATCTGAAGCAATTCTAGCTTCTTATAATTATAGAAAAGCTTAGGAATGGTACATGCTCCTATCAAAGCGCCTAATTTCTGATCGAACAATTTTGCTGTGTGTCTCTGTACAAGAACGTTTCTGACCAGCATAAAATGTAGCGAAAGATAATTCCTCTGAATTGCTATCTTGGATCATATCAAGGGGCCTTTGGCCTTCGCCTGGCGCTATTACTAAACGGTTAATGTCCAGATTCTCTACAGGAATATTATCTAGAAGAGTTTCTTCACCACCTGGGTTTTCTTCAATAATAGGTTGTAAGGGAAGAAGAGCTCTCGATTGGTTGCTACTTTGTAGAAGAGGAGCATCGTCAAGAGAGGCAATAAAGGGAACTTCTTCTTGATCGCTGAAACCAAGCATCCAATTTTCATCTACTTGAATATTATATTCTCGATATAGTGGGGTATTAACCAAATAGCGAAGGGCTTCCATAATCTTTGCAGGGCGTACGGTATCAGTCATGTAGTCATGATTGTATTCCATGCGCCTTCTCAGGTGAATTTGGATCACATGAGTTTGGTCAAATGATCTTGGAAGTGTTCTAACAATGTCATTCACTGGAATTGGTACATTAACTACAGATCCTTTCAATGAATTTTGGCCCTGATATCCTAAGGGACGAATTGTCATGAAAGGTAATCGTGGCATAATAAGGCGTTCTTCCAGGGATGTGAGGCCTTTAAGGCAATCTGGGGTTTCGGGAAAATCAAGGCCATTTGCCAAACAAATTTTTGGAAGAAGACTATTAGTGATGGCTTTTCTGCAGGTAGCACAAAAGTAATAGTTTCCATCCTCTGATGGGAACCTCTCCGACAAATAAAAAGCGGATTCAACATTTGGGTGTGTTTGTGAAATTACATCAATATTCAAGGCTCTAACTTGGTGCGAAAACCAAAGGCCACCACAACAAATACAAACTACAGTTGGTCCCTTCTTAATGTTTTCTAAATATTCATTTGTAAAACCTCCCATAACTGCCCTATTTTGCATATTATCGGTATCTAATCTTTCTTCTTCACGATTTAGATGAATTCTGCTTGCGTGCCTTTCATTTTCAACCAACCTATTTCTTAAAACGCTTCTGTGGTGTCTGACTCTTTGTTCGACTTGGCGCCTAAGATTATAGTTTTCTTCCCTAAGTCGTATACGGACTGCCCTGTGTGCTATAGTATTTTGCGCTTGTTCAGTAATACGATGTTCGGGGTTTTCGCGCCGCCTTCTACGATTTCGGGTATTGATGTTCTGTTCAGCCAAACGAATTTCAGGATTTTCGCGTCGAGTCCTGTGCTGAATATTGTCCCTATTTCGCTCTGCGGATCGAATTTCAACATTTTCGCGACGCAATCTATGCTGCCGAGTATTTCGATGTTGCTCAACCGAGCGAGTTTCGGGATTTTCGCGTCGAGCCCTATGCAGAATACTGTCCCTATTTCGCTCTGCGGATCGAATTTCAACATTTTCGCGACGCAATCTATGCTGCCGAGTATTTCGATGTTGCTCAACCGAGCGAGTTTCGGGATTTTCGCGTCGAGCCCTGTGCTGAATACTGTCCCTATTTCGCTCTGCGGATCGAATTTCAACATTTTCGCGACGCAATCTATGCTGCCGAGTATTTCGATGTTGCTCAACCGAGCGAGTTTCGGGATTTTCGCGTCGAGCCCTGTGATGAATACTGTCCCTATTTCGCTCTGCGGATCGAATTTCAACATTTTCGCGACGTAATCTATGCTGCCGAGTATTTTGATGTTGCTCAACCGAGCTAGTTTCGGGATTTTCGCGTCGAGCCCTATGCAGAATACTGTCCCTATTTCGCTCTGCGGATCGAATTTCAACATTTTCGCGACGTAATCTATGCTCCCGAGTGTTCCGTTGTTGCTCAGAAGATCGTATTTCTGAATCTATTCTACGGTTGAAACGATTTAAAGTATTTCTAGTCTGCTCACTTAACCTATATGCTGTACGACGTAGAGTTTGCATTTGTCTTCTATTTTCAACGCGCCTTAAAATGCTAGTTCTTTAATAAAAATTTGAGATAATGATTTACTTTACTGCTGCCCTTATCCTGCTACACGTTATATTCGTTGTGTGCGTGCTCTTGTGCTGTGATCCAGGCAGTCTTGATATGAAGAATTATATTCCAGTTGTATGGGTGACTGAGTGGCTTTTTTTTTTGGCGAAATTGATGCGTATACTGCTTCCCCTGTTATTGCTTTCAAAGCACTGCAGAAGTCTGGAATAAAAAATAGGCGCGGATTCGCCCATTTGAAAAAAATTAATACATTTTGCAATTAATGTTAACAGCTGAAGCATCATCGGGAAAAACGTTCTAAGTGACAAAATCTTAATTTGTCAAAGGAGATAAAAACGCTTAAGTCATAGATTTTATGTTAGTCATATTTTTGGCTTCACACTTTCCTCATGATCTTGTTGTGCCCTTTCCAAATTATTTTCGACGCTTCCATGCAAAATTTTAAAAAGTTTGTGATCTGGACAATGCAAGAGAGCCATACAAAATTAAATATGCAATAAAACCTGGTTTGAAAAAATTGGCATTTAGAGCGTTATTCCCGATGATGCTTCAGTTATCGATACATTTATCGAAATTCAAATGAAAGATGGGCCTTCCCCTGTCATTTGATATTCATTATTGTAGGGAAATTTCAAGGCTTTGACTGATAACTCTGTTATCGACAAATTTATCGAAATATATGGAAGTCTAAATGAAACCTGTGGAATTTCCCTTTCGTTTTATTGCGAAGTTGTATAAAAGCTTTCAGCCCAACCTAAAATAAACGCGCTCTGCCAGTTATCTGTCAAAACGTCTCATGTACATACAACTTGGGAGTGTAATGGGGTGTGGTTGCTGAGTGACCGCGCTCAATCCCGACTCTTGCGTCCTCGTTCGTGCACTCTGGGCAACGTTGAGCTACCTAGGCTCGCGGCAGAAAGAGAGGGAGCCCCGGGGGGGCCACTCTGACATACTTGGTTTAAGGGCTCACCGGGGTCTTTTTCGCAGCGTCTGTACACCAAGAGGTGCGGCTGTAAGCGGGCGTCTGTCTTGAAGCAAGCGGCTCGCTATATAAATGTGCAAAACTTTTCCCTCCCAATCCAGGGTGTTATGCGATACCGTGCCCATTGGACGTTTGCAGCCGGGAGGAAAATCGTGGCTGTAGTCGAACGGAGCCTTACTGATACCGGGCCGCCTCAGGGAGTAACTATGGTCTTACCGCGGTATGGGGCTCTGCCGCGGCGGACGACACACTTCCTTGTCCGGCGAGGGGTCGTACGAACAAGATGAAGAACACACAAAATACAAAGCAATTAACGACTTCGTTTACTCCGCAGCAGAGAAGAACTATGCTGGAGCAAGCGAAAACACAACGCCGGAGGACAAACTCCGCCTCAAAGTTAACTGGGAGGCCGACAGCGATGGAAACTACGGGTCAGTCATCCCCCAAACTGCTATCAAGTAAGAGTGACTTGATGGGAGCAAGCAACAGTGCGGCTGCCTACGCAGTCAAGCAGAAAACGGCGGAAGCTAAACTTCCATCAAGCGCTGGTACGAAACCCAATCTCTTCACATCTGGGGCAATGGTCTCACGGCCTGGTTTCAGAGTTTCGAAAGAGAAGGACGACGCCGCAAAGGGAGAGACCGCGATGGCAACTACGAGTCTGAATCCCCCCAAAGAGGCATCTCCCCGACGCTTTGCGTACTGGGATAAAAGAAAGGCCGCAAGGATCCTTAAAAAATATGAGGGAGCATCGCAGG
The DNA here is from genome assembly GCA_964058755.1 of Campiglossa producta. Taxonomy (NCBI): domain Eukaryota; kingdom Metazoa; phylum Arthropoda; class Insecta; order Diptera; family Tephritidae; genus Campiglossa; species Campiglossa producta. The sequence continues at coordinate 88,472,606 of CAXKVI010000001.1, read as the reverse complement.
AGAAGCTGTCGCCGGACGAAAGGAAGATGGTGGAGGAAGCGAAAGCTCTGATACCAAATTTCCAGAGGCCCTATGTGCCTAAGAGGGTGAACGGTAAACCCTTCAAACGCCAGAGATCGGACGGAGAGGTAGACCCCCATCCGAAGCGGCATCAGGTCAACCCCGTAGTGGGAAAACTCAGCTTTGCTGAAGTAACCAAGGACAGAATCCTTATAGGTTTCATTGACCGAGGTAACGACCGTTGGTCCATCCCCAAAGACCAGTGGCTGTATGTCCGAAATGAAATGGGCAGGGCCCTCCTCCACTTAATGCGTGAGTCTCCGGGTAGTCCGCCGCGAGGTACTGACGCGGGCTGGCACCAAGGTCAGATCAAAATGTTCGCGTGCGAGGATTCAAGAACTGTCGCACTGTATAAGGCAGCAGTTGCAAGACTGGGTGAAGTCTATCCAGGGGCAAGACTAGATGTCGTCGACTGGAAGGACATTCCTGCTCGGCCAAGGGCAAGGGCATGGATTCCTGCCGTCCCTGCAGAACCCGAGAATATTCTTGAGATGCTGCAGGTCTGGAATCCGTCTCTCCCGACGCAGGATTGGGGCGTCAATCTGGTCGATGATGTGGTTGGGCCCAATAGACAGGTGGTTATCACTCTGAATACGGAGGCGCTCGAGCCCCTTAAACGGTGCAACGGACGAGTGCATTACGGCTTGGGTCAGATCGTGATCCACGTATACCGTGGCGATGCACAGCGCGCTGCTATTCCGGACGCTCCGGAGGACTCGGAGATTGAGGCATCGGAAGGGGAAGCAGAGGAGTCCGACGCGGAAAGTATGTTATCCGCCACGTCAAATTGCGATGGTGCTGCGAACAACTCGGCGATAGAAGAAAGCCTGCTTGACGAAGAAGGCCTCGACGTCACGATCGTGGCTAAACCTGAGCACACTAACGTTGATGCTGCTTCAGACAGCAGGGTTCCCGCCACGCCAAATCGTGCAGGTGCTCTGAACAACTCCTCGTTGAGAGACAGCCCCCGGAACAGGCCAGACCTCGACGACACGCTGGCGGCAGGGATGTCTGAGCTCTCTCATGTTGGTGGTGCTTCAGATAAATCTGCACAAATCTAAAGCAGCCTCGGCTGTTTTAAGCAGTCGTCTTTCTAAAGGCGACGTAGACGTGGTCCTTATCCAAGAGCCCTGGGTCAATAGCTCTAGGATCTGTGGATTGGGGACTAAGGGGTACAAGCTCATCCAAGCCAATGATGAGGGCAAGGTCAGAACCTGTATTTTGGTAAAGTCTGAGCTAAACACCTTTCTATTACCCAACTACTCAAATAGTGACGTTACAGCTGCCAGCTTAACAGTCTGCAGCACCAGCCTAACGATGGCGTCGGTCTATATGCCCTATGACGCCGAAGAACCTCCTCCTCAAAAGGAGGTGAAAGATCTGGTGGATAATTTCTGTACGGGCCATCTTATTATTGGAGCTGACGCTAATGCTCATCACGTCCAGTGGGGAAGCTCCGATATTAACGCTAGGGGCGAGTCTCTGTTTGACTACCTACTAACAACTAACCTGGTGGTTTGCAACGTGGGTAACGAGCCTACTTTTATAACTAAAGCTCGTAGGGAGGTTATAGACCTCACTGTTTGTAGCGAAGGCGCTTATGAGTGGGTCAGAAAATGGCGTGTTCTTGATGAGCATTCATTTTCTGACCATCGGTACATAGAAATTGTGTTAGACTTTATTGTTGAGCAGCCAGTTATGAAACGAAATCCACGCAACACTAACTGGCAGCTACATAACCAAATATTAGCTAGGGACCTACCAGTATTACCTCCACAAGCCCCCTCATCAGTGGGAGAACTGGATGATCTGGTAACGACCTTTACAACGGCGCTCTCAAATGCCCTAGAGCAGGCTTGTCCAGTACCAAAACCACGCGGCAAACATAGACCCCACTGGTGGTCTTACGACCTGGATTCGTTCCGTATATCATGCAGGAAGCAATTTAACAAGGCCAAGAGCATCGGTACGGAGCCTGAATGGCTCGAATATAAAGCTAAACTGAGGGCCTATAAAAAGGCTCTAAGGCAAGCGAAGAGAACTTCGTGGAGAAATTTCTGCACCGGGGTCGAAAAAGGCGATGATACAGCGAGACTTAGACGAGTGCTATCAAAAACTCAAACAGCCATTAGCTATTTACGGAAGCCTGACGGATCTTGGACCAGCACGGAAGGGGAAACCCTGGAGCTGCTCCTGAACACACACTTTCCGGGGAACTTGTATGATGCACCTGTAGCATCTGCAACAAACCTGGCGGTAAACATACCCATTACGGAGGAAAGGGTAAGGTGGGCAATCAAAAGCTTTGAGCCGTTCAAGGCAGCTGGGCCAGACGGGATTTTCCCCGCACAACTTATAAGCACGCTGGAAATATCAGCTAAATGGCTGGTAGTTCTCTATTCAGCCTGCCTGGCTCTTAAATACATTCCGTGCTCCTGGAGAAGCGCCACGGTAGTCTTTATTCCAAAGGCTGGGAAGGCCTCACACTATGAGCCTAAAGACTACAGACCGATCAGTCTCTCGTCTTTTGCACTTAAAACCTTCGAGAGGATAATTAGCGATTATCTCTCCTCTACTATTGATAGCAATATGATCTTGTTGTGCCCTTTCCAAATTATTTTCGACCCTTCCATGCAAAATTTTAAAAAGTTTGTGATCTGGACAATGCAAGAGAGCCATACAAAATTTAATATGCAATAAAACCTGGTTTGAAAAAATTGGCATTTAGAGCGTTATTCCCGATGATGCTTCAGTTATCGATACATTTATCGAAATTCAAATGAAAGATGGGCCTTCCCCTGTCATTTGATATTCATTATTGTAGGGAAATTTCAAGGCTTTGACTGATAACTCTGTTATCGACAAATTTATCGAAGTCTAAATGAAACCTGTGGAATTTCCCTTTCGTTTTATTGCGAAGTTGTATAAAAGCTTTCAGCCCAACCTAAAATAAACGCGCTCTGCCAGTTATCTGTCAAAACGTCTCATGTACATACAACTTGTATGGGAGCAACCGAAATTGAACGCACAGCGTAAAAAATTAATCGTTTTCAGGTTTTGGTTCTGCGCGACATTTCAATTAGACGTTTGCACACAGGCAGATATACAAATGCACGCTTATTTATTTCAAACGCCTTGCGGTATGTTAGGTTGGGCTGTTACATACTCTATGGCTACCACATTTGTACTTACATTAATGATAATTCACTTCACACTTCACAAAATTGAATTATTAAATTTTTTTACTTCACTTTTTAAAAACTGAATTATTTAAATTTTTTGTTTGGAAATAGGTACGTCTGTTTATTTCGGAGACTAAACTCTTTTTGACTAACTGCATCAGGATGTACGAAAAACGAAATGTATTAAAACGGTACAAACAAAAGAAAAATAGAATATTAACATACATATGTATTTTACTTACCTAGGTTAGGTTGCAAGAGCAGGACAGAGTACCTGGACTCTGCCCAATACTTAGGCCAGTAAATAGGCCCGTTGTTACTTACCTAACACTTATCTCAATATTTTTCCAAAACATATTAAATTTTGAAAACTCATGTAGGTACATACATATGTACAATGAACCTTTCCTTGTCGTGTATGTATTTCGTGCGGGCAGTGGCTACCTAGCCTTAAAAATAAGCAGGTCGTTTATACATAGTTTGAATTGAAATCGCTTCCAATAATAATAAATTTAATAATATGTAAGTATGTTGAACGCTTTAATATACATGGGCATGGGTAGTTTGCTGGGTTTTCCATATAATCGAGTCTTTCAAATATGTGTCTCATTTTTTTTGCTTAAAGGTTGTCTTTCACCACATCTTGAAGGTCATTAGCTATGGGAAAAACTGAACTGGCTGGCTACATTGCTGATAACGCCGACATCCTCAAACCATCGTCACAGAAAAATGCGTTCTTAGTATCGTTTATTTAACTGTAGACATTTGAGATGGAAAAGTGCGAGGACGAAAAAAATGCTTTATGGAACATGAAGCTGGAATCGTATAGCAATCGAGAAGAAAAAGCTAAACTGTATGACATTTCGCATGAAGCTTATAAAAAACAATCTTCATCCGATGATGAAATATTCAGTCCACGAATTCAACATAAATGTAAATTTATTGAAGAGACTTTTCAGAAACTACCTTTTATAATATTTTTTAAAGGCAGATAATCCAAACTAAGCCACTAACCACTGCCCACACTAAATACAATACAGGTAGCTACAAACTAGTACAACATCTTTTAATACTCTTTAATAGTAGACAATTCCTTACAAAGGAAGAACAATACAGAAAATTATAATCCATCAACGACCAAGCAATTTAACTAGGTAGGTAGAAATGGCTGCCGCAAAGGCACACCTAGGCCAGTAATAAAAGGCCCGTTGTGATACCACCAAACACTAGGAAAGTCAGTCCCGGGGCCCGGCCATATGGAAAATCCCAGTGCGGTCGGGACTCTCCATATAGCCGAAAACCCGGGACTGACACTCCTAACCGACACCGCTACCCCTCCTCGAACCATTTTGATAACTTGATGAAGGCCATCAAGTCCTTTATGTCTAGCTCCGCGACCTGGCTTAAGCTAACCAGGAAGGGAACTCCCAGAGAGCGCCTTCTCGCTCCGCTTAAGGCCGGGCAGTTGCAGATGAGGTGCTCCACCGTTTCCTCTTCCTCATCCTCTTTACAACTCCTGCAGCATCGTCGGTAGGGAACGCCTAGCCTTGCTGCGTGCCTACCAATAAGGCAGTGCCCGGTTAAAACACCTATTAATATGGAGATTTCCTTCCTTTTTAGGGCGTATATGTGTCTAGATCTTTTAAGATCGCATTTTGGCCAGGTTTGCTTGGATATCCGGCACCCTGGGGCTTGTAGCCATCTTTCGTTGGCTTCGCGGAGTGTATTAGCATTATTGCACGTGGCAAACGGCATACCTATGCGCTCTTTATCTTGAAGAATCTCCTTGGTCGTGCCCTGCCTGGCAAGTTCGTCTGCCCTACAGTTTCCCTCAATGTCCCTGTGTCCCGGGACCCATGTGAGGTTCACGCGGTTCTGTTGGGCCATCTCTTGAAGAGATCGACGACAGCTGAGCGTCAGTTCAGAGTTGAACGAGTAAGAGCCAAGGGATTTGATGGCCGCTTGGCTGTCGCTGAAAATACAGATATCCTGTCCGATGGTGCGTTCACCTATCCAAGTCACGGCGTCCATGATTGCAGAAACTTCAGCCTGAAAGACGCTGCAGTGATCAGGTAGTCTAAAGGAGAGTTCTAGGTCCAAATCCCTTGAGTAAACCCCTCCTCCGACTCTGCCGTCTAACTTCGAGCCGTCGGTGTATATAAAAGTGCCGCCATTAGTAGCGGGACACCGATCTGTGTTCTCCCAGTCTTCCCTGCTGGGAATGTTTATTCTAAAACAACAATCTCCGACTGTTGTGGTCGCACACCGATCTGTGCTCAGAGGGAGAAAGCTGTAAGATCTTAGAATACAGGAGTGTCCAATAGTGCTTGCGCCCCAGACGGACGTTTCCCTTAGACGCACAGCCGATGCTGCTGCTGCCCGGTACCCTTCCAGATCGAGTGGCAAAAAGCCAAGAATGGCCAGGAGAGCTTCATTGCAGATCATGCTCGATCTGTGGACTTTTCCTAACAGATTTAGGTTTGTTGCCTTTCCTAGCGCAGGCCACCATACCACGACTCCATACAGCATAATTGGCTGGATTATCGCAGTGTAGATCCATCTGCAAATTTTGGGGTTGAGCCCCCATTTTTTGCCAATGGCTCTTTTACACGTGTAAAGTGCAATGCACGCTTTCCTCTGGCGCTGGATGACATTCTCCTTCCAGTTAAGCTTTCTATCTAGAACTGTGCCTAGGAATTTGGCTTTGTCAGCTAAGTTCAGGCGCACGCCATCTAGTTCTGGTAGGTTCAGCGGTGGTATCTTGTACCGCCTGGTATAAAGGACAAGCTCCACCTTTCCCGGGTTGATGCTAAGTCCGCAGCGAGAGGACCATGAAGAAACTTCTCGCAGTGCTACTTGCATCAAGTCACACAGGGTTTGTGGGAATTTGCCCCTATATGCAAAAGCTAAATCGTCTGCATATGCCACTATCTTCCCGCCCCCCACCTTGTGTCTCGTAGCAGCGAGTTTACGGTGAGGTTCCATAGGAGCGGGGAGAGAACACCACCCTGAGGCGTTCCTCTTGTGACATAGCGTGAAAGATCAACTGTTCCCAGTGAAGAAACTATTTTCCTTCCCTTTAGTAGTTGCTCAATTAGTCCAATAAGAGACCTATTTATGCCCAGGTTTGTTAAAGCAGTGTTAATAGCCTCCGGCCTTATATTGTTGAAAGCCCCTTCGATGTCCAGAAAGGCCACGAGACAGTACTCCTTTTCGTGCAATGATTTTTCAACAATAGAGACTAGGCTGTGGAGCGCAGTTACCGTTGATTTACCTTTGGTGTAGGTTAGGTTAGGTTCAAGTGGCTGCCGCAGAGGCACACTTAGGCCAGTTTTGAAAGGCCCGTTGTGATACCACCAACACAAGGAAAGTCAGTCCCGGGACCCAGCCGTATGGAAAATCCCTGAGTTGTTGGGATTTTCCACATAGCAGAATCCCGGGACTGACACTCCTAAACCGACACCGTTACTCCTCCTCGAACCACTTAGATGACTTTATGAAGCCCATCAAGTCCTTTATGTCCAGTTCCGCGATCTGGCTTAGGCTATCCAGGAACGGAACTCCCAAAAAGCGCGTTCTCGCGCCGCTTAAAGCCGGACAGTTGCAGATGAGGTGATCCACTGTTTCCTCCTCCTCATCATCTTTGCAACTCCTGCAGCATCGTCGGTAGGGCACACCTAGCCTTTCTGCATGCCTACCAATGAGGCAGTGACCGGTTAATACCCCTATCAATATGCAGATTTCCCTCCTAGTTAGGGCATAAATGCGTCTAGACCTTTTAAGATCCCATTTTGGCCAGGTTTGTTTCGATATGCGACACCCTGGGGATTGCAGCCATCTTTCGTTGGCTTGACGGAGTGTGTGCTCCTTCAGCATTAGTTTGCATGTGGCAAACGGCATACCTAAGCGCTCTTTATCCTGAAGAACCTGCTTGGTCGTGCCCTGCCTGGCAAGCTCGTCTGCCTTACAGTTTCCCTCAATGTCCCTATGTCCCGGGACCCATATGAGGTTTACGCGGTTCTGTTGGGCCATCTCCTGAAGAGATCGACGACAGCTGAGCGTCAGTTCAGAGTTGAACGTGTATGAGCCAAGGGATTTGATGGCCGCTTGGCTATCGCTGAAAATAGCGATATCTTCTCCGATAACACGTTTTCTTAACCAGGCCGCGGCGTCCAGGATTGCCGAGACTTCCGCCTGGAAGACGCTACAATGATCAGGTAGTCTGAAGGAGAGCTCAAGGTCCAAATCCCTTGAATAAACGCCTCCTCCAACTCTGCCGTCCAACTTCGAGCCGTCGGTGTATATGGAAGTGCCACCATTTGTTTCGGGACACCAATCCGTCCTCTCCCAGTCTTCTCTGCTGGGAATGTTTATTTTGAAACAGCTATCCCCGACTGTAGTAGTCGCACAACCATCTGTGCTGAGAGGGAGAAAGCTGTAAGATTCCAGAATACTGGAGTGTCCAATAGTACCCGCAGCCCAACTGGAGGTTTCTCTTAGGCGCAGAGCTGATGCCGCCGCTGACCGAAACCCTTCCAGATCAAGTGGCAAAATGCCCAGAATGACCTGGAGGGTTTCGTTGGGCGTTGTCCTTAGCGCACCGCTTATACAGATCATATTGGATCTATGTACTTTCCGCAACAGATTCAGGTATGTTGCCTTGCTCAGCGCAGGCCACCATACGACGACTCCATAAAGCATGATTGGGCGAATGATGGCCGTGTAGATCCAACTGCATACTCTAGGGCTGAGCCCCCATTTTTTGCCAATGGCTCTTTTGCAGGTGTAAAGAGCGATGCAAGCTTTCTTCTGGCGCTGAAGAACATTCTCCTTCCAATTCAATTTCCTGTCCAGAACTATGCCTAGAAACTTGGCCTTATCCGACAAGCCCAGGCGCGTGCCATCTAGTTCTGGTAGGCTTAGTGGCGGTATTTTGTACCGGTTGGTGAAGAGGACAAGTTCCACCTTCCCTGGGTTGATACTAAGTCCGCAGCGAGAGGACCACGTCGAAACTTCTCGCAGTGCTACTTGCATCAGGTCACACAGAGTTTGTGGGAACTTGCCTCTGAATGCAATAGCTAAATCGTCTGCGTATGCCACTATCTTCCCGCCCCCCCAGCTTGTGTCACGTAGCAAGGAGTTGACTGTGAGGTTCCATAAAAGCGGGGAAAGAACACCACCCTGGGGTGTTCCCCTTGTGACATAGCGTGATAACTCAACCGTACCAAGTGAAGAAGCTATTTTCCTTCCCATTAAAAGTTGGTCAATTAAACCAGTTAGAGGTCTATCTACTCCCAGATTAGTTAGAGCGGAGTTGGTAGCCTCCGGGCTTATATTGTTGAAAGCCCCCTCAATGTCTAGGAGGGCCACGAGACAGTAGTCCTTTTCACACAGCGATTTCTCAATGACAGACACTAGGCTGTGCAGGGCGGTTTCTGTTGATTTACCCTTGGTGTATGCATGCTGATAGCTAGAGATAAGGTTGCTATCAATAGTCGTTAAGAGGTAGTCGCTTAATATCCTCTCAAAGGTTTTTAGTACAAAGGACGAGAGACTGATCGGTCTGTAGTCTTTTGGCTCGTAGTGGGATGCCTTCCCAGCCTTAGGGATAAACACTACCGTGGCGCTTCTCCAGGAGCCCGGAATGTGGTTGAGAGCCAGGCAGGCTGTGAAGAGAAATACCAGCCATTTAGCTGATGTCTCCAACGTGTTTATAAGCTGCGCGGGGATAATCCCGTCCGGCCCGGCAGCCTTATACGGTTCAAAGCTCTTAACTGCCCACCTTACTCTTTCCTCAGTGATGGGTATATTTACTGCCAGGTTTGTTGCAGGTGCTAGTGGTGCATCATGCAGATTCCCCGGAAAATGTGTATTCAAGAGCAGCTCAAGGGTTTCCTCTTCCGTGCTGGTCCAGGATCCGTCAGGCTTTCGCAAATAGCTGATGGTTGTTTGACTTTTCGAGAGGACTCGTCTAAGTCTCGCTGTGTCGTCGACCTTTTCGACGCCAGTGCAGAAATTTCTCCACGAGGTTCTCTTCGCCTGTCTCAGAGCTTTTTTGTAGGCCCTTAGTTTAGCTTTATATTCGTGCCAATGAGGCTCAGAGCCGAAGCTCTTGGCCTTGTTAAATTGTTTCCGGCATGATATTCGGAGCGAGTCCAAATCGTAGGACCACCAATGTGGCCTGTGTTTACCGCGTGGTTTTGGCACTGGACAAGCCTGTCCTAGAGCATTTGAGAGCGCCGATGTAAATGTAGTAACAAGATCCTCCAGCTCCTCTACTGATGAGGGGGCTTGTGAGGGCAGTACTGGGAGGTCTCTGTCTAATATTTCATTGTGTAACTGCCAATCAGTGTTACGTGGATTGCGTTTCATGATTGGTTGTTCTACAATAAAGTCTAAAACCATTTCTATGTAACGGTGGTCGGAGAAAGAATGTTCTTCCAGAACCCGCCATTTTCTGACCCACTCATAAGCGCCTTCACTACAGAGAGTGAGGTCTATGACCTCCCTGCGGGTCTTAGTGATAAAAGTAGGCTCATTACCCACGTTGCAAATCACCAGGTTGGTTGTTAAGAGGTAATCAAACAGAGACTCGCCCCTGGCATTGATGTCGGAGCTCCCCCATTGGACATGGTGAGCATTAGCGTCCGCTCCAATAATAAGATTACCCGTGCAGAAATTTGACACCAGGTCTTTCACCTCCATTTGTGGTGGGGGTTCTTCGGCGTCGTAGGGCATATAGACCGACGCCACCGTCAGGCGGGTGCTGTCGACCGTTAGACTGATAGCGGTAATATCACCATTGGTGTAGTTAGGTAGGAGAAAGGAGTTCAACTCAGACTTGACCAAAATACACGTTCTGACTTTGCTCTCCTCGCTGGCTCGAATGAGCTTGAAGCCCTTAGTCCCCAATCCGCAGATTCTCGAGCTATTGACCCAGGGTTCTTGGATGAGGACCACATCCACGTCGCCTTTAGAAAGACGACTACTTAAAGCAGCCGAAGCTACCTTTGGTGTATGCATGTTGATAGCTAGAAATAAGGTTGCTATCAATAGTAGAGGAGAGATAATCGCTAATTATCCTCTCGAAGGTTTTAAGTGCAAAAGACGAGAGACTGATCGGTCTGTAGTCTTTAGGCTCATAGTGTGAGGCCTTCCCAGCCTTTGGAATAAAGACTACCGCGGCGCTTCTCCAGGAGCACGGAATGTAATTAAGAGCCAGGCAGGCTGAATAGAGAACTACCAGCCATTTAGCTGATATTTCCAGCGTGTTTATAAGTTGTGCGGGGAAAATCCCGTCTGGCCCAGCTGCCTTGAACGGCTCAAAGCTTTTGATTGCCCACCTTACCCTTTCCTCCGTAATGGGTATGTTTACCGCCAGGTTTGTTGCAGATGCTACAGGTGCATCATACAAGTTCCCCGGAAAGTGTGTGTTCAGGAGCAGCTCCAGGGTTTCCCCTTCCGTGCTGGTCCAAGATCCGTCAGGCTTCCGTAAATAGCTAATGGCTGTTTGAGTGTTTGATAGCACTCGTCTAAGTCTCGCTGTATCATCGACTTTTTCGACCCCGGTGCAGAAATTTCTCCACGAAGTTCTCTTCGCTTGCCTTAGAGCCTTTTTATAGGCCCTCAGTTTAGCTTTATATTCGAGCCATTCAGGCTCCGTACCGATGCTCTTGGCCTTGTTAAATTGCTTCCTGCATGATATACGGAACGAATCCAGGTCGTAAGACCACCAGTGGGGTCTATGTTTCCCGCGTGGTTTTGGTACTGGACAAGCCGGCTCTAGGGCATTTGAGAGCGTCGTTGTAAAGGTCGTTACCAGATCATCCAGTTCTCCCACTGATGAGGGGGCTTGTGGAGGTAATACTGGTAGGTCCCTAGCTAATATTTGGTTATGTAGCTGCCAGTTAGTGTTGCGTGGATTTCGTTTCATAACTGGCTGCTCAACAATAAAGTCTAACACAATTTCTATGTACCGATGGTCAGAAAATTAATGCTCATCAAGAACACGCCATTTTCTGACCCACTCATAAGCGCCTTCGCTACAAACAGTGAGGTCTATAACCTCCCTACGAGCTTTAGTTATAAAAGTAGGCTCGTTACCCACGTTACAAACCACCAGGTTAGTTGTTAGTAGGTAGTCAAACAGAGACTCGCCCCTAGCGTTAATATCGGAGCTTCCCCACTGGACGTGATGAGCATTAGCGTCAGCTCCAATAATAAGGTGGCCCGTACAGAAATTATCCACCAGATCTTTCACCTCCTTTTGTGGAGGAGGTTCTTCGGCGTCATAGGGCATATAGACCGACGCCATCGTTAGGCTGGTGCTGCCGACTGTTAAGCTGGCAGCTGTAACGTCACCATTTGAGTAGTTGGGTAATAGAAAGGTGTTTAGCTCAGACTTTACCAAAATACAGGTTCTGACCTTGCCCTCATCATTGGCTTGGATGAGCTTGTACCCCTTAGTCCCCAATCCACAGATCCTAGAGCTATTGACCCAGGGCTCTTGGATAAGGACCACGTCTACGTCGCCTTTAGAAAGACGACTGCTTAAAACAGCCGAGGCTGCTTTAGATTTGTGCAGATTTATCTGAAGCACCACCAACATGAGAGAGCTCAGACTTCCCTGCCGTCAGCGTGTCGTCGAGGTCTGGCCTGTTCCGGGGGCTGTCTCTCAACGAGGAGTTGTTCAGAGCACCTGCACGATTTGGCGTGGCGGGAACCCTGCTGTCTGAAGCAGCATCAACGTTAGTGTGCTCAGGTTTAGCCACGATCGTGACGTCGAGGTCTTCTTCGTCAAGCAGGCTTTCTTCTATCGCCGAGTTGTTCGCAGCACCAGCAACGTAAAGAGATGCTCTAGGCATTCTAGGCCGAGTATGAGCAGCTATTTGGTTATATGTTGCACCCTGACTTTTATGAATTGTTATGCCTTCTGCAGGAACCATTGGAAATTGGTTTCTCTCAATGGAGATCTGTTCATTCCTTTTGTACTGGAAAGCTCTAACCGCTTTTTCAATAGGAGTCCAAGAAGATTCATGAGGATGTGGTTTTCTTGATCTAGCCAACAAACCAACAGAGGGTTCTAAAAACTTCATCCATAAAGTGGAAGGGATAGAGGATTCTAAACGAACCTCCATTAGATTTCCCGTTGCACCATTTACCAAACCATCACCTGTGTTGATATTTACAGTGATCATGTACTTGGCAGTCGTTTTTAAAGTTAAACTATGGGGCAGACCCTGCGTTTCTGACGTTTTATTTATTTATTTATTTATTTAATTAAACTTATAATCAATTATAAAATTTAATTTTGAAGAAAAACAGCACTAGCTTCCAGGGCTATCGGCTGTTTCTGACGTTTTGAAAAGCCTAACTCTCTCTGAAATGTTAGCACGTTGCCCACCTACTGCAATTCCTTTAACCACATCTCTTGCAATAGACGAAAACGAAACAGTGGGAATTTTGCTTAGTTTAAGTGCATTGTACCTGTCAGTCTCTTCTTTGACCAAAATAGGTGTGTTGCTTCATCGGGTACCAGGTTTTCATTAACTACCCTTCCTTCAATTAAGGATATATATTCCCTCGTCATTGAGCCAGAGGCCATGTTATTTAAAGCAACAGCAAAAGGTTGATCCCCCCTCTGTCGCATTATCTCCGTCAACTCAAAATATTTAAATAAATCCCACATATTATGCCTCATATTTAAAGTTAGAATTGAGGAAAGAAGTTTCTGGACGGGAATTAAAGGAGGAAGCTTAATAAGTCAAATGCTGCCATCAGAGTCACCATTGGAAGCCGAGTCCCCTCCATTTAAGTCTAATAAATTCAAATCAGGGTCAACTTCCGGAAGTGCTAGTACTCTAAACTCATTATCAACAGCAGGATGTGCATTGACTTCAGGTTCTATTGCATCTATTTCATCCCTAAGTCTGTCTAAAACAGTTTCACGCTCTCGCTGCTCAAATACATCATATTTTTCCCGATTTTCCTCTATTGAAATTCTGCTTTCTATACAGACCTGCTCATGGTCCACATCGATTATTTCAGTCTGTTCATCTCGCCATGGATGGTAGAGCATAATCATTTCCCTCAAATAATCACTTTTAGCCGTATCAGGACTAAACCTTCTCGAACGAATTATACATGGTTTGGTACGCTTTTTTACGAACCCGCTTCCATCTCTCAGCGGTATTGCTACTCCATGAACGTGAGAACTATCGTCTTCAACATCTTCTTCGTTCATGGCGTTGCCTTGTGCCCCCCTCAATGACTTTACAAATGAGTACATAGCAGCAAAATCTGCTAGACACACGTTCTCTAATTGAATGGGTATTTCGGTGTAGTGTTCTAAAAGGCCTGCTACAAATATATCGGTGGATTGTGCCGAAATGTTTTCTAACTGTGCTCTTGGTTTTACCATACGAACTCGTTGTTCAGACCGAGCAGTATTAATAAAAATGTCTGCATTGCTTGCTTCTGAAAGATGGAGCCCTATGCAGCAATAAACTGCCTCTTGGGCGGAAATTTCGGTACCAGAAATGAACTTATGCCCTATATGCTGAAGCTTTTGCTTTACTGTATAGTTTCCAGCATTTACCTCGGTAATAGCTTCATTTAATAGCCTAGAGACTCCTCTACTAGATTTATTAATATAATTAACAATATAGGAACAGCAAGCATATGCATCTAATATGAATTGAATATCCATGTTGGCCCTATGTAACTTTAGAATTATTGGATTGTACGCATTGATGGATCTATCCTGTAATTTACGCTTCAACAATACTTTGGGCTTAGATAAATCGGATCGAAGTGCTAACAAATAGTCTTCAAACGACATATCTATTCTCGGATCGCGAAGGAAAGCTTCAAAGTCATTTAAATTTATTATATCTATAGGAGTCAAGTTCGAGTTAAGCAGATTTTCAATTTTCGAAAAGTTGGCCCTATGAAGTTCTATATTTTCTTTGCCTTCAGAAAGTGGAAAACGTATATGCGTGGATGGCATGGGTGGATATGGGATACCAAAACGACAAACCTTTTGGCCTCTGATTTCTCTTGTACAAGACCGACTATGGTTATGCTTCTGATATTCTAAGTAATTTTCTAACTGATCAGTCGATCCCTCAGTAGAAATATGCTGATCAATGAAGTCTACAACGTTCGGAAATGATTGAGGATCCTGGAGATCGACCTTAGGGGCATTTTTCAGCCAATACATGCCATGAACATGTGGAGAGCCTCTTTGTTGAAACTCAACTCGCCAATAGAAATGTTCAACAAAATTTTCATTGAAAATACCCCCGTTTTCTTTAAAAAGCTTCAGCATTTGGCGATATCGGTGGTCGAAGTACCTAGCGCATGTAACTGCATCTGAACGTATTAATCGATATCGCTCTTGTGTACTAAAATGATTGGCTTCGTCCTCGGAAATATCTCTAGAATCAACTGTTTTTGCTAAAATGACTAAGAGCTCTGGCCATTGAGATTCAGCAGCTGACAATGTAATGAAAAAGGTAGGAAGCCCAAATTGGCGAATCATAGTAACTGCTTTTTTCTTCTCCGCCTCCCAGTGTGCTGGAGAAGATCTAACCCCCTTGAGAACTCTGTAGCCATCATCATGCTGTATCAAATTTTGAACAAAATTTCGTTCAAAATATTTTGAGCTGTTACTCGGTTACTTCCAGAAAATTTTCGAAGGCAGATTGAAGTACTATTCTTAATCTGAAGCAATTCTAGCTTCTTATAATTATAGAAAAGCTTAGGAATGGTACATGCTCCTATCAAAGCGCCTAATTTCTGATCGAACAATTTTGCTGTGTGTCTCTGTACAAGAACGTTTCTGACCAGCATAAAATGTAGCGAAAGATAATTCCTCTGAATTGCTATCTTGGATCATATCAAGGGGCCTTTGGCCTTCGCCTGGCGCTATTACTAAACGGTTAATGTCCAGATTCTCTACAGGAATATTATCTAGAAGAGTTTCTTCACCACCTGGGTTTTCTTCAATAATAGGTTGTAAGGGAAGAAGAGCTCTCGATTGGTTGCTACTTTGTAGAAGAGGAGCATCGTCAAGAGAGGCAATAAAGGGAACTTCTTCTTGATCGCTGAAACCAAGCATCCAATTTTCATCTACTTGAATATTATATTCTCGATATAGTGGGGTATTAACCAAATAGCGAAGGGCTTCCATAATCTTTGCAGGGCGTACGGTATCAGTCATGTAGTCATGATTGTATTCCATGCGCCTTCTCAGGTGAATTTGGATCACATGAGTTTGGTCAAATGATCTTGGAAGTGTTCTAACAATGTCATTCACTGGAATTGGTACATTAACTACAGATCCTTTCAATGAATTTTGGCCCTGATATCCTAAGGGACGAATTGTCATGAAAGGTAATCGTGGCATAATAAGGCGTTCTTCCAGGGATGTGAGGCCTTTAAGGCAATCTGGGGTTTCGGGAAAATCAAGGCCATTTGCCAAACAAATTTTTGGAAGAAGACTATTAGTGATGGCTTTTCTGCAGGTAGCACAAAAGTAATAGTTTCCATCCTCTGATGGGAACCTCTCCGACAAATAAAAAGCGGATTCAACATTTGGGTGTGTTTGTGAAATTACATCAATATTCAAGGCTCTAACTTGGTGCGAAAACCAAAGGCCACCACAACAAATACAAACTACAGTTGGTCCCTTCTTAATGTTTTCTAAATATTCATTTGTAAAACCTCCCATAACTGCCCTATTTTGCATATTATCGGTATCTAATCTTTCTTCTTCACGATTTAGATGAATTCTGCTTGCGTGCCTTTCATTTTCAACCAACCTATTTCTTAAAACGCTTCTGTGGTGTCTGACTCTTTGTTCGACTTGGCGCCTAAGATTATAGTTTTCTTCCCTAAGTCGTATACGGACTGCCCTGTGTGCTATAGTATTTTGCGCTTGTTCAGTAATACGATGTTCGGGGTTTTCGCGCCGCCTTCTACGATTTCGGGTATTGATGTTCTGTTCAGCCAAACGAATTTCAGGATTTTCGCGTCGAGTCCTGTGCTGAATATTGTCCCTATTTCGCTCTGCGGATCGAATTTCAACATTTTCGCGACGCAATCTATGCTGCCGAGTATTTCGATGTTGCTCAACCGAGCGAGTTTCGGGATTTTCGCGTCGAGCCCTATGCAGAATACTGTCCCTATTTCGCTCTGCGGATCGAATTTCAACATTTTCGCGACGCAATCTATGCTGCCGAGTATTTCGATGTTTCTCAACCGAGCGAGTTTCGGGATTTTCGCGTCGAGCCCTGTGCTGAATACTGTCCCTATTTCGCTCTGCGGATCGAATTTCAACATTTTCGCGACGCAATCTATGCTGCCGAGTATTTCGATGTTGCTCAACCGAGCGAGTTTCGGGATTTTCGCGTCGAGCCCTGTGATGAATACTGTCCCTATTTCGCTCTGCGGATCGAATTTCAACATTTTCGCGACGCAATCTATGCTGCCGAGTATTTCGATGTTGCTCAACCGAGCGAGTTTCGGGATTTTCGCGTCGAGCCCTGTGCTGAATACTGTCCCAATTTCGCTCTGCGGATCGAATGTCAACATTTTCGCGACGTAATCTATGCTGCCGAGTATTTTGATGTTGCTCAACCGAGCTAGTTTCGGGATTTTCGCGTCGAGCCCTATGCAGAATACTGTCCCTATTTCGCTCTGCGGATCGAATTTCAACATTTTCGCGACGTAATCTATGCTCCCGAGTGTTCCGTTGTTGCTCAGAAGATCGTATTTCTGAATCTATTCTACGGTTGAAACGATTTAAAGTATTTCTAGTCTGCTCACTTAACCTATATGCTGTAGGACGTAGAATTTGCATTTGTCTTCTATTTTCAACGCGCCTTAAAATGCTAGTTCTTTTTGATAGTCTAGGCATTTTGATAGTATTTAAGTAACTTAAAAATATTTCGACAATAAGATTAAAAATTTCCATGTATACGAGTATATCCCAGATATGCCCAATGTCCTATATATAGTCCACCTACTCAGTTGTTTATATAAAGAGTAAAGGACTGTCGAGAACCGCTACTTTTAATCATTTGGTTAGTTTTTGTCTCTACCTTGCTTGTGACAATTCGTTTTGGTTAGTTTTCTCTACCGTTTCTGCGAAATTAATTTACAAATTTGTGCGTTTTTCAAAATGTCGGAATTTCTCGCTACCTTTGCGCGGTAAGTAAAAATTAACTAATTAAAATATAAAAAATCAATGTTTTTTGTCGAGATTCGTATATTTGAAATATTCGACCACTCTTATAAACATAGAAAAGTTTTGTTGGTGTTATAGTGAAGTTGTTGTATTAGAGTAAAATGTGGTGTCCTACATGTAGGACATCGGGCACATATTATACTACATAAACACTTTTTAGGGGATTTTCTCTACATGGCTGGAAGCAGTATATCCATGGCAAACTTATACGCTACGGTTACAAGCTGTGAGTTGGTACGACTCGACAAAGCTGTATAAACTGATTCGAAGCTTATCAAGGTGCTTCCACAAATATCAGTGAAATTTATAAGGACCTTGGTGTTGGAACGTCTGTAGTGCTAGAATATGCTGACTTTTTGAGGTCAAAAAGGAAGGACCAACATTTTCATTGGTATTTCGATAATTTTTTTTCTTCAATCGCTCTACTTGAACAACTTACAAATAAAAAGATTTTCGGCACGGGCACAATGTGGGAGAATCGTATTCCTGGAAGCACTTTAACTGATTCTAGGAATACGAAGAAAAGTGCCTGTGGAAATTACGATTTGATCAAAATTGCTGATAGCAACATAATATTCATAAAGTGGAACGACAATAATATCGTGATCTTTTGTTCCACTACAATCGGAGTGAATCCCACATATTTCACCACGCGTTCCTCCCAAAAGAAAAAAAAAATACATACATAAGTTGAAGAACCATGTGTCGTAAAATAGTATAAGAGCATGGGAGGGGTTGACCGTTCAGACCAAAATATTAGTCTTTACCTCACTGCCTTCACAAAGTTCCATCGACGGTTTGCGGTATGATCGGATGGATCATTTGGTAATACAATCATCATTTGGTGGTACAAGATAAACAAACCACAGGAAATAGTTTTCATGATGTCATAGTATACCATGTGCCCAATGTCCTATATATAGGACGGCTCTAAAATCCAACTTTCAAAATAATTTTTTTTAATATCATTATCAATTCGTCTTTTTATTATCATTTTAATAGGGAATAATACAAAATCACGATGGAAACGTTCCTGTACAACGAATGGGCATATCTGGGATATAATAAATAAAAATTTGAGATAATGATTTACTTTACTGCTGCCCTTATCCTGCTACACGTTATATTCGTTGTGTGCGTGCTCTTGTGCTGTGATCCAGGCAGTCTTGATATGAAGAATTATATTCCCGTTGTATGGGTGACTGAGTGGCTTTTTTTTGGCGAAATTGATGCGTATACTGCTTCCCCTGTTATTGCTTTCAAAGCACTGCAGAAGTCTGGAATAAAAAATAGGCGCGGATTCGCCCATTTGAAAAAATTAATACATTTTGCAATTAATGTTAACAGCTGAAGCATCATCGGGAAAAACGTTCTAAGTGACAAAATCTTAATTTGTCAAAGGAGATAAAAACGCTTAAGTCATAGATTTTATGTTAGTCATATTTTTGGCTTCACACTTTCCTCATGATCTTGTTGTGCCCTTTCCAAATTATTTTCGACGCTTCCATGCAAAATTTTAAAAAGTTTGTGATCTGGACAATGCAAGAGAGCCATACAAAATTTAATATGCAATAAAACCTGGTTTGAAAAAATTGGCATTTAGAGCGTTATTCCCGATGATGCTTCAGTTATCGATACATTTATCGAAATTCAAATGAAAGATGGGCCTTCCCCTGTCATTTGATATTCATTATTGTAGGGAAATTTCAAGGCTTTGACTGATAACTCTGTTATCGACAAATTTATCGAAGTCTAAATGAAACCTGTGGAATTTCCCTTTCGTTTTATTGCGAAGTTGTATAAAAGCTTTCAGCCCAACCTAAAATAAACGCGCTCTGCCAGTTATCTGTCAAAACGTCTCATGTACATACAACTTGTATGGGAGCAACCGAAATTGAACGCACAGCGTAAAAAATTAATCGTTTTCAGGTTTTGGTTCTGCGCGACATTTCAATTAGACGTTTGCACACAGGCAGATATACAAATGCACGCTTATTTATTTCAAACGCCTTGCGGTATGTTAGGTTGGGCTGTTACATACTCTATGGCTACCACATTTGTACTTACATTAATGATAATTCACTTCACACTTCACAAAATTAAAAAATTGAATAATTAAATTTTTTTACTTCACTTTTTAAAAACTGAATTATTTAAATTTTTTGTTTGGAAATAGGTACGTCTGTTTATTTCGGAGACTAAACTCTTTTTGACTAACTGCATCAGGATGTACGAAAAACGAAATGTATTAAAACGGTACAAACAAAAGAAAAATAGAATATTAACATACATATGTATTTTACTTACCTAGGTTAGGTTGCAAGAGCAGGACAGAGTACCTGGACTCTGCCCAATACTTAGGCCAGTAAATAGGCCTGTTGTTACTTACCTAACACTTATCTCAATATTTTTCCAAAACATATTAAATTTTGAAAACTCATGTAGGTACATACATATGTACAATGAACCTTTCCTTGTCGTGTATGTATTTCGTGCGGGCAGTGGCTACCTAGCCTTAAAAAATAAGCAGGTCGTTTATACATAGTTTGAATTGAAATCGCTTCCAATAATAATAAATTTAATAATATGTATGTATGTTGAACGCTTTCATATACATGGACATGGGTAGTTTGCTGGGTTTTCCATATAATCGAGTCTTTCAAATATGTGTCTCATTTTTTTTGCTTAAAGGTTGTCTTTCACCACATCTTGAAGGTCATTAGCTATGGGAAAAACTGAACTGGCTGGCTACATTGCTGATAACGCCGACATCCTCAAACTATCGTCACAGAAAAATGCGTTCTTAGTATCGTTTATTTAACTGTAGACATTTGAGATGGAAAAGTGCGAGGACGGAAAAAATTCTTTATGGAACATGAAGCTGGAATCGTATAGCAATCGAGAAGAAAAAGCTAAACTGTATGACATTTCGCATGAAGCTTATAAGAAACAATCTTCATCCGATGATGAAATATTCAGTCCACGAATTCAACATAAATGTAAATTTATTGAAGAGACTTTTCAGAAACTACCTTTTATAATATTTTTTAAAGGCAGATAATCCAAACTAAGCCACTAACCACTGCCCACACTAAATACAATACAGGTAGCTACAAACTAGTACAACATCTTTTAATACTCGTTAATAGTAGACAATTCCTTACAAAGGAAGAACAATACAGAAAATTATAATCCATCAACGACCAAGCAATTTAACTAGGTAGGTAGAAATGGCTGCCGCAAAGGCACACCTAGGCCAGTAATAAAAGGCCCGTTGTGATACCACCAAACACTAGGAAAGTCAGTCCCGGGGCCCGGCCATATGGAAAATCCCAGTGCTGTCGGGACTCTCCATATAGCCGAAAACCCGGGACTGACACTCCTAACCGACACCGCTACCCCTCCTCGAACCATTTTGATAACTTGATGAAGGCCATCAAGTCCTTTATGTCTAGCTCCGCGACCTGGCTTAAGCTAACCAGGAAGGGAACTCCCAGAGAGCGCCTTCTCGCTCCGCTTAAGGCCGGGCAGTTGCAGATGAGGTGCTCCACCGTTTCCTCATCCTCTTTACAACTCCTGCAGCATCGTCGGTAGGGAACGCCTAGCCTTGCTGCGTGCCTACCAATAAGGCAGTGCCCGGTTAAAACACCTATTAATATGGAGATTTCCTTCCTTTTTAGGGCGTATATGTGTCTAGATCTTTTAAGATCGCATTTTGGCCAGGTTTGCTTGGATATCCGGCACCCTGGGGCTTGTAGCCATCTTTCGTTGGCTTCGCGGAGTGTATGCTCCTTCAGCATTAGCTTGCACGTGGCAAACGGCATACCTATGCGCTCTTTATCTTGAAGAATCTGCTTGGTCGTGCCCTGCCTGGCAAGTTCGTCTGCCCTACAGTTTCCCTCAATGTCCCTGTGTCCCGGGACCCATGTGAGGTTCACGCGGTTCTGTTGGGCCATCTCTTGAAGAGATCGACGACAGCTGAGCGTCAGTTCAGAGTTGAACGAGTAAGAGCCAAGGGATTTGATGGCCGCTTGGCTGTCGCTGAAAATACAGATATCCTGTCCGATGGTGCGTTCACCTATCCAAGTCACGGCGTCCATGATTGCAGAAACTTCAGCCTGGAAGACGCTGCAGTGATCAGGTAGTCTAAAGGAGAGTTCTAGGTCCAAATCCCTTGAGTAAACCCCTCCTCCGACTCTGCCGTCTAACTTCGAGCCGTCGGTGTATATAAAAGTGCCGCCATTAGTAGCGGGACACCGAT
The DNA here is from genome assembly GCA_964058755.1 of Campiglossa producta. Classification (NCBI taxonomy): domain Eukaryota; kingdom Metazoa; phylum Arthropoda; class Insecta; order Diptera; family Tephritidae; genus Campiglossa; species Campiglossa producta. The sequence continues at coordinate 88,450,852 of CAXKVI010000001.1, read as the reverse complement.
CTATGTTCTCCCAGTCTTCCCTGCTGGGAATGTTTATTCTAAAACAAGAATCTCCGACTGTTGTGGTCGCACACCGATCTGTGCTCAGAGGGAGAAAGCTGTAAGATCTTAGAATACAGGAGTGTCCAATAGTGCTTGCGCCCCAGACGGACGTTTCCCTTAGACGCACAGCCGATGCTGCTGCTGCCCGGTACCCTTCCAGATCGAGTGGCAAAAAGCCAAGAATGGCCTGGAGAGCTTCATTGGGCGTTGTTCTTAACGCCCCGCTTATACAGATCATGCTCGATCTGTGGACTTTTCCTAACAGATTTAGGTTTGTTGCCTTTCCTAGCGCAGGCCACCATACCACGACTCCATACAGCATAATTGGCTGGATTATCGCAGTGTAGATCCATCTGCAAATTTTGGGGCTGAGCCCCCATTTTTTGCCAATGGCTCTTTTACACGTGTAAAGTGCAATGCACGCTTTCCTCTGGCGCTGGATGACATTCTCCTTCCAGTTAAGCTTTCTATCTAGAACTGTGCCTAGGAATTTGGCTTTGTCAGCTAAGTTCAGGCGCACGCCATCTAGTTCTGGTAGGTTCAGCGGTGGTATCTTGTACCGCCTGGTATAAAGGACAAGCTCCACCTTTCCCGGGTTGATGCTAAGTCCGCAGCGAGAGGACCATGAAGAAACTTCTCGCAGTGCTACTTGCATCAAGTCACACAGGGTTTGTGGGAATTTGCCCCTATATGCAAAAGCTAAATCGTTTGCATATGCCACTATCTTCCCGCCCCCCCCACCTTGTGTCTCGTAGCAGCGAGTTTACGGTGAGGTTCCATAGGAGCGGGGAGAGAACACCACCCTGAGGCGTTCCTCTTGTGACATAGCGTGAAAGATCAACTGTTCCCAGTGAAGAAACTATTTTCCTTCCCTTTAGTAGTTGATCAATTAGTCCAATAAGAGACCTATTTATGCCCAGGTTTGTTACAGCAGTGTTAATAGCCTCCGGCCTTATATTGTTGAAAGCCCCTTCGATGTCCAGAAAGGCCACGAGACAGTACTCCTTTTCGTGCAATGATTTTTCAACAATAGAGACTAGGCTGTGGAGCGCAGTTTCCGTTGATTTACCTTTGGTGTATGCATGTTGATAGCTAGAAATAAGGTTGCTATCAATAGTAGAGGAGAGATAATCGCTAATTATCCCCTCGAAGGTTTTAAGTGCAAAAGACGAGAGACTGATCGGTCTGTAGTCTTTAGGCTCATAGTGTGAGGCCTTCCCAGCCTTTGGAATAAAGACTACCGCGGCGCTTCTCCAGGAGCACGGAATGTAGTTAAGAGCCAGGCAGGCTGAATAGAGAACTACCAGCCATTTAGCTGATATTTCCAGCGTGTTTATAAGTTGTGCGGGGAAAATCCCGTCTGGCCCAGCTGCCTTGAACGGCTCAAAGCTTTTGATTGCCCACCTTACCCTTTCCTCCGTAATGGGTATGTTTACCGCCAGGTTTGTTGCAGATGCTACAGGTGCATCATACAAGTTCCCCGGAAAGTGTGTGTTCAGGAGCAGCTCCAGGGTTTCTCCTTCCGTGCTGGTCCAAGATCCGTCAGGCTTCCGTAAATAGCTAATGGCTGTTTGAGTGTTTGATAGCACTCGTCTAAGTCTCGCTGTATCATCGACTTTTTCGACCCCGGTGCAGAAATTTCTCCACGAAGTTCTCTTCGCTTGCCTTAGAGCCTTTTTATAGGCCCTCAGTTTAGCTTTATATTCGAGCCATTCAGGCTCTGTACCGATGCTCTTGGCCTTGTTAAATTGCTTCCTGCATGATATACGGAACGAATCCAGGTCGTAAGACCACCAGTGGGGTCCATGTTTCCCGCGTGGTTTTGGTACTGGACAAGCCTGCTCTAGGGCATTTGAGAGCGCCGTTGTAAAGGTCGTTACCAGATCATCCAGTTCTCCCACTGATGAGGGGGCTTGTGGAGGTAATACTGGTAGGTCCCTAGCTAATATTTGGTTATGTAGCTGCCAGTTAGTGTTGCGTGGATTTCGTTTCATAACTGGCTGCTCAACAATAAAGTCTAACACAATTTCTATGTACCGATGGTCAGAAAATGAATGCTCATCAAGAACACGCCATTTTCTGACCCAGTCATAAGCGCCTTCGCTACAAACAGTGAGGTCTATAACCTCCCTACGAGCTTTAGTTATAAAAGTAGGCTCGTTACCCACGTTACAAACCACCAGGTTAGTTGTTAGTAGGTAGTCAAACAGAGACTCGCCCCTAGCGTTAATATCGGAGCTTCCCCACTGGACGTGATGAGCATTAGCGTCAGCTCCAATAATAAGATGGCCCGTACAGAAATTATCCACCAGATCTTTCACCTCCTTTTGTGGAGGAGGTTCTTCGGCGTCATAGGGCATATAGACCGACGCCATCGTTAGGCTGGTGCTGCCGACTGTTAAGCTGGCAGCTGTAACGTCACCATTTGAGTAGTTGGGTAATAGAAAGGTGTTTAGCTCAGACTTTACCAAAATACAGGTTCTGACCTTGCCCTCATCATTGGCTTGGATGAGCTTGTACCCCTTAGTCCCCAATCCACAGATCCTAGAGCTATTGACCCAGGGCTCTTGGATAAGGACCACGTCTACGTCGCCTTTAGAAAGACGACTGCTTAAAACAGCCGAGGCTGCTTTAGATTTGTGCAGATTTATCTGAAGCACCACCAACATGAGAGAGCTCAGACTTCCCTGCCGTCAGCGTGTCGTCGAGGTCTGGCCTGTTCCGGGGGCTGTCTCTCAACGAGGAGTTGTTCAGAGCACCTGCACGATTTGGCGTGGCGGGAACCCTGCTGTCTGAAGCAGCATCAACCTTAGTGTGCTCAGGTTTAGCCACGATCGTGACGTCGAGGCCTTCTTCGTCAAGCAGGCTTTCTTTTATCGCCGAGTTGTTCGCAGCACCATCGCAATTTGACGTGGCGGATAACATACTTTCCGCGTCGGACTCCTCTGCTTCCCCTTCCGATGCCTCAATCTCCGAGTCCTCCGGAGCGTCCGGAATAGCAGCGCGCTGTGCATCGCCACGGTATACGTGGATCACGATCTGACCCAAGCCGTAATGCACTCGTCCGTTGCACCGTTTAAGGGGCTCGAGCGCCTCCTTATTCAGAGTGATAACCACCTGTCTATTGGGCCAAACCACATCATCGACCAGATTGACGCCCCAATCCTGCGTCGAGAGAGACGGATTCCAGACCTGCAGCATCTCATATGCCACTATCTTCCCGCCCCCCACCTTGTGTCTCGTAGCAGCGAGTTTACGGTGAGGTTCCATAGGAGCGGGGAGAGAACACCACCCTGAGGCGTTCCTCTTGTGACATAGCGTGAAAGATCAACTGTTCCCAGTGAAGAAACTATTTTCCTTCCCTTTAGTAGTTGATCAATTAGTCCAATAAGAGACCTATTTATGCCCAGGTTTGTTACAGCAGTGTTAATAGCCTCCGGCCTTATATTGTTGAAAGCCCCTTCGATGTCCAGAAAGGCCACGAGACAGTACTCCTTTTCGTGCAATGATTTTTCAACAATAGAGACTAGGCTGTGGAGCGCAGTTTCCGTTGATTTACCTTTGGTGTATGCATGTTGATAGCTAGAAATAAGGTTGCTATCAATAGTAGAGGAGAGATAATCGCTAATTATCCTCTCGAAGGTTTTAAGTGCAAAAGACGAGAGACTGATCGGTCTGTAGTCTTTAGGCTCATAGTGTGAGGCCTTCCCAGCCTTTGGAATAAAGACTACCGCGGCGCTTCTCCAGGAGCACGGAATGTAATTAAGAGCCAGGCAGGCTGAATAGAGAACTACCAGCCATTTAGCTGATATTTCCAGCGTGTTTATAAGTTGTGCGGGGAAAATCCCGTCTGGCCCAGCTGCCTTGAACGGCTCAAAGCTTTTGATTGCCCACCTTACCCTTTCCTCCGTAATGGGTATGTTTACCGCCAGGTTTGTTGCAGATGCTACAGGTGCATCATACAAGTTCCCCGGAAAGTGTGTGTTCAGGAGCAGCTCCAGGGTTTCCCCTTCCGTGCTGGTCCAAGATCCGCCAGGCTTCCGTAAATAGCTAATGGCTGTTTGAGTGTTTGATAGCACTCGTCTAAGTCTCGCTGTATCATCGACTTTTTCGACCCCGGTGCAGAAATTTCTCCACGAAGTTCTCTTCGCTTGCCTTAGAGCCTTTTTATAGGCCCTCAGTTTAGCTTTATATTCGAGCCATTCAGGCTCCGTACCGATGCTCTTGGCCTTGTTAAATTGCTTCCTGCATGATATACGGAACGAATCCAGGTCGTAAGACCACCAGTGGGGTCCATGTTTCCCGCGTGGTTTTGGTACTGGACAAGCCTGCTCTAGGGCATTTGAGAGCGCCGTTGTAAAGGTCGTTACCAGATCATCCAGTTCTCCCACTGATGAGGGGGCTTGTGGAGGTAATACTGGTAGGTCCCTAGCTAATATTTGGTTATGTAGCTGCCAGTTAGTGTTGCGTGGATTTCGTTTCATAACTGGCTGCTCAACAATAAAGTCTAACACAATTTCTATGTACCGATGGTCAGAAAATGAATGCTCATCAAGAACACGCCATTTTCTGACCCAGTCATAAGCGCCTTCGCTACAAACAGTGAGGTCTATAACCTCCCTACGAGCTTTAGTTATAAAAGTAGGCTCGTTACCCACGTTACAAACCACCAGGTTAGTTGTTAGTAGGTAGTCAAACAGAGACTCGCCCCTAGCGTTAATATCGGAGCTTCCCCACTGGACGTGATGAGCATTAGCGTCAGCTCCAATAATAAGATGGCCCGTACAGAAATTATCCACCAGATCTTTCACCTCCTTTTGTGGAGGAGGTTCTTCGGCGTCATAGGGCATATAGACCGACGCCATCGTTAGGCTGGTGCTGCCGACTGTTAAGCTGGCAGCTGTAACGTCACCATTTGAGTAGTTGGGTAATAGAAAGGTGTTTAGCTCAGACTTTACCAAAATACAGGTTCTGACCTTGCCCTCATCATTGGCTTGGATGAGCTTGTACCCCTTAGTACCCAATCCACAGATCCTAGAGCTATTGACCCAGGGCTCTTGGATAAGGACCACGTCTACGTCGCCTTTAGAAAGACGACTGCTTAAAACAGCCGAGGCTGCTTTAGATTTGTGCAGATTTATCTGAAGCACCACCAACATGAGAGAGCTCAGACTTCCCTGCCGTCAGCGTGTCGTCGAGGTCTGGCCTGTTCCGGGGGCTGTCTCTCAACGAGGAGTTGTTCAGAGCACCTGCACGATTTGGCGTGGCGGGAACCCTGCTGTCTGAAGCAGCATCAACGTTAGTGTGCTCAGGTTTAGCCACGATCGTGACGTCGAGGCCTTCTTCGTCAAGCAGGCTTTCTTCTATCGCCGAGTTGTTCGCAGCACCATCGCAATTTGACGTGGCGGATAACATACTTTCCGCGTCGGACTCCTCTGCTTCCCCTTCCGATGCCTCAATCTCCGAGTCCTCCGGAGCGTCCGGAATAGCAGCGCGCTGTGCATCGCCACGGTATACGTGGATCACGATCTGACCCAAGCCGTAATGCACTCGTCCGTTGCACCGTTTAAGGGGCTCGAGCGCCTCCTTATTCAGAGTGATAACCACCTGTCTATTGGGCCCAACCACATCATCGACCAGATTGACGCCCCAATCCTGCGTCGGGAGAGACGGATTCCAGACCTGCAGCATCTCATATGCCACTATCTTCCCGCCCCCCCACCTTGTGTCTCGTAGCAGCGAGTTTACGGTGAGGTTCCATAGGAGCGGGGAGAGAACACCACCCTGAGGCGTTCCTCTTGTGACATAGCGTGAAAGATCAACTGTTCCCAGTGAAGAAACTATTTTCCTTCCCTTTAGTAGTTGATCAATTAGTCCAATAAGAGACCTATTTATGCCCAGGTTTGTTACAGCAGTGTTAATAGCCTCCGGCCTTATATTGTTGAAAGCCCCTTCGATGTCCAGAAAGGCCACGAGACAGTACTCCTTTTCGTGCAATGATTTTTCAAAAATAGAGACTAAGCTGTGGAGCGCAGTTTCCGTTGATTTACCTTTGGTGTATGCATGTTGATAGCTAGAAATAAGGTTGCTATCAATAGTAGAGGAGAGATAATCGCTAATTATCCTCTCGAAGGTTTTAAGTGCAAAAGACGAGAGACTGATCGGTCTGTAGTCTTTAGGCTCATAGTGTGAGGCCTTCCCAGCCTTTGGAATAAAGACTACCGCGGCGCTTCTCCAGGAGCACGGAATGTAATTAAGAGCCAGGCAGGCTGAATAGAGAACTACCAGCCATTTAGCTGATATTTCCAGCGTGTTTATAAGTTGTGCGGGGAAAATCCCGTCTGGCCCAGCTGCCTTGAACGGCTCAAAGCTTTTGATTGCCCACCTTACCCTTTCCTCCGTAATGGGTATGTTTACCGCCAGGTTTGTTGCAGATGCTACAGGTGCATCATAGAAGTTCCCCGGAAAGTGTGTGTTCAGGAGCAGCTCCAGGGTTTCCCCTTCCGTGCTGGTCCAAGATCCGTCAGGCTTCCGTAAATAGCTAATGGCTGTTTGAGTGTTTGATAGCACTCGTCTAAGTCTCGCTCTCTTCGCTTGCCTTAGAGCCTTTTTATAGGCCCTCAGTTTAGCTTTATATTCGAGCCATTCAGGCTCCGTACCGATGCTCTTGGCCTTGTTAAATTGCTTCCTGCATGATATACGGAACGAATCCAGGTCGTAAGACCACCAGTGGGGTCCATGTTTCCCGCGTGGTTTTGGTACTGGACAAGCCTGCTCTAGGACATTTGAGAGCGCCGTTGTAAAGGTCGTTACCAGATCATCCAGTTCTCCCACTGATGAGGGGGCTTGTGGAGGTAATACTGGTAGGTCCCTAGCTAATATTTGGTTATGTAGCTGCCAGTTAGTGTTGCGTGGATTTCGTTTCATAACTGGCTGCTCAACAATAAAGTCTAACACAATTTCTATGTACCGATGGTCAGAAAATGAATGCTCATCAAGAACACGCCATTTTCTGACCCACTCATAAGCGCCTTCGCTACAAACAGTGAGGTCTATAACCTCCCTACGAGCTTTAGTTATAAAAGTAGGCTCGTTACCCACGTTACAAACCACCAGGTTAGTTGTTAGTAGGTAGTCAAACAGAGACTCGCCCCTAGCGTTAATATCGGAGCTTCCCCACTGGACGTGATGAGCATTAGCGTCAGCTCCAATAATAAGATGGCCCGTACAGAAATTATCCACTAGATCTTTCACCTCCTTTTGTGGAGGAGGTTCTTCGGCGTCATAGGGCATATAGACCGACGCCATCGTTAGGCTGGTGCTGCCGACTGTTAAGCTGGCAGCTGTAACGTCACCATTTGAGTAGTTGGGTAATAGAAAGGTGTTTAGCTCAGACTTTACCAAAATACAGGTTCTGACCTTGCCCTCATCATTGGCTTGGATGAGCTTGTACCCCTTAGTCCCCAATCCACAGATCCTAGAGCTATTGACCCAGGGCTCTTGGATAAGGACCACGTCTACGTCGCCTTTAGAAAGACGACAGCTTAAAACAGCCGAGGCTGCTTTAGATTTGTGCAGATTTATCTGAAGCACCACCAACATGAGAGAGCTCAGACTTCCCTGCCGTCAGCGTGTCGTCGAGGTCTGGCCTGTTCCGGGGGCTGTCTCTCAACGAGGAGTTGTTCAGAGCACCTGCACGATTTGGCGTGGCGGGAACCCTGCTGTCTGAAGCAGCATCAACGTTAGTGTGCTCAGGTTTAGCCACGATCGTGACGTCGAGGCCTTCTTCGTCAAGCAGGCTTTCTTCTATCGCCGAGTTGTTCGCAGCACCATCGCAATTTGACGTGGCGGATAACATACTTTCCGCGTCGGACTCCTCTGCTTCCCCTTCCGATGCCTCAATCTCCGAGTCCTCCGGAGCGTCCGGAATAGCAGCGCGCTGTGCATCGCCACGGTATACGTGGATCACGATCTGACCCAAGCCGTAATGCACTCGTCCGTTGCACCGTTTAAGGGGCTCGAGCGCCTCCTTATTCAGAGTGATAACCACCTGTCTATTGGGCCCAACCACATCATCGACCAGATTGACGCCCCAATCCTGCGTCGGGAGAGACGGATTCCAGACCTGCAGCATCTCAAGAATATTCTCGGGTTCTGCAGGGACGGCAGGAATCCATGCCCTTGCCCTTGGCCGAGCAGGAATGTCCTTCCAGTCGACGACATCTAGTCTTGCCCCTGGATAGACTTCACCCAGTCTTGCAACTGCTGCCTTATACAGTGCGACAGTTCTTGCATCCTCGCACGCGAATATTTTGATCTGACCTTGGTGCCAGCCCGCGTCAGTACCTCGCGGCGGACTACCCGGAGACTCACGCATTAAGTGGAGGAGGGCCCTGCCCATTTCATTTCGGACATACAGCCACTGGTCTTTGGGGATGGACCAACGGTCGTTACCTCGGTCAATGAAACCAATAAGGATTCTGTCCTTGGTTACTTCAGCAAAGTTGAGTTTTCCCACTACGGGGTTGACCTGATGCCGCTTCGGATGGGGGTCTACCTCTCCGTCCGATCTCTGGCGTTTGAAGGGATTACCGTTCACCCTCTTAGGCACATAGGGCCTCTGGAAATTTGGTATCAGAGCTTTCGCTTCCTCCACCATCTTCCTTTCGTCCGGCGACAGCTTCTCCTGCGATGCTCCCTCATATTTTTTAAGGATCCTTGCGGCCTTTCTTTTATCCCAGTACGCAAAGCGTCGGGGAGATGCCTCTTTGGGGGGATTCAGACTCGTAGTTGCCATCGCGGTCTCTCCCTTTGCGGCGTCGTCCTTCTCTTTCGAAACTCTGAAACCAGGTCGTGAGACCATTTCCCCAGATGTGAAGAGATTGGGTTTCGTACCAGCGCTTGATGGAAGTTTAGCTTCCGCCGTTTTCTGCTTGACTGCGTAGGCAGCCGCACTGTTGCTTGCTCCCATCAAGTCACTCTTACTTGATAGCAGTTTGGGGGATGACTGACCCGTAGTTTCCATCGCTGTCGGCCTCCCAGTTAACTTTGAGGCGGAGTTTGTCCTCCGGCGTTGTGTTTTCGCTTGCTCCAGCATAGTTCTTCTCTGCTGCGGAGTAAACGAAGTCGTTAATTGCTTTGTATTTTGTGTGTTCTTCATCTTGTTCGTACGACCCCTCGCCGGACAAGGCCAGCTTAGGGTCAAGGGTAGTGTAAGGGGAAGTGTGTCGTCCGCCGCGGCAGAGCCCCATACCGCGGTAAGACCATAGTTACTCCCTGAGGCGGCCCGGTATCAGTGAGGCTCCGTTCGACTACAGCCACGATTTACCTCCCGGCTGCAAACGTCCAATGGGCACGGTATCGCATAACACCCTGGATTGGGAGGGAAAAGTTTTGCACATTTATATAGCGAGCCGCTTGCTTCAAGACAGACGCCCGCTTACAGCCGCACCTCTTGGTGTACAGACGCTGCGAAAAAGACCCCGGTGAGCCCTTAAACCAAGTATGTCAGAGTGGCCCCCCCGGGGCTCCCTCTCTTTCTGCCGCGAGCCTAGGAAGCTCAACGTTGCCCAGAGTGCACGAACGAGGACGCAAGACTCGGGATTGAGCGCGGTCACTCAGCAACCACACCCCATTACACTCCATCAGCAATTTAACTACCAAATTATAATATAATTATACTATTTTAGTTATTTACCTAACCGAAATATGTCAATTTATGTGATTTTCGAAATTTTCCATATCGAAAGTGCTCGTGGTTGGGAAGCGATTTCGTTTAATTTCATCAGGTATACTTCCTATAACTCTAGTATACCTTGTGCCAAATTTCATGATTCTACCGTAATCAGTTTAAAAATTATGACCAGTGTTTTAGATGATATTCGAATTTTTCGGTATCGAGAATTGCCGTGGTTGGAGGGGGATGTTAGCCAATTTCATCACGTATACTCCCAACAATACTAGCATGATTTGTGCCAAATTTCATCGTTCTACCATAATTTGTTTAAAAGTCCAGTCGAAAATCATAATCTATATATATAAAATTGGATGTATGTATGTATGTGGCTTATGGACTCCAAAACTACTCGGCCGATTTTGTTGAAATTTTGGGGATAGATTAGTAGGAGCCTGGAGAGTGTTTCTGTAAAGTTTTTTTTATGGGAAGTGGACCCGGGACCGCCCTATTCGAAAATATCGTATAAATGGCTGGATTTACTTGATATTTGGTATGTAGATAGCGTTATGCTTAGATTAAAGTATAGGATGATTTTTCTTCCGGGAAGTGGACCAGGGACCGATCTGTAAACAATCGTATTTATGACTCGAATTGCTTGAAACTTGGTATGTAGGTAGCTATATGCTTAGATTAATATATAGGATAAATTTTCTTCCGGGAAGTGGACCCAGGACTGACTTATTCTAAAGTATCGTATAGATGGTTGGATTAACTTTAAATTTGATATGTAGGTAGCGTTAAGCTTAGGTTAAAGTGTGGGAAAAGTTTTCTTCCAGGAAGTTTATCAGGGCCCGATATATTCTAAACAATCATATTTATGACTCGATGAGCTTGATATTTAGCGTGTAGCTGGCGTTTCACCTTGATAAAATATGAGATAATGTATCTTCCGAGAAATGGTAAAAATGGTAAAATCTTATTCAGGTGATTTTCTTTGGCGTAGCAACGCACGCCGGGTATTACTAGTAGAATGATAAGAGAGATTCACCTATGAAATTATATCATTTTATTCATTTCAGCTACCGAGATATGTCTCTTCGTGTGATTTTCGAAATTGTCGATATCGACAAAAGAGGCGTGGTTATCATCCGATTTCGCCCATTTTCTCTAAATTTTTACTCAAGGTATCGTATACACAGACGGACAGACGGACGGACATGCCTGAATGAAATCCTCTTTTCAAACTAAGAACTTTCATATATGGAACTCTATATCTATCTCGATTATTTTGTGCCGTTACGTACTACCGTTATGTGAACAAAATTAATATACGCTCGTACTAGCACTGGTGCGCTGGGAATAAAATTCGTAATGGAGAGACTAGGGGGTTCATCCTACCAAAATATATCATTTTAGCCATTTCCGTCACCGAATTATGTCAATTTATGTGATTTTCGAAATCGAAAGTGGGCGTGGTTGGAGAGCGATTTTTCCAATTTCATCAGGTATACCCCTAACGATACTAGTATGCTTTGTGCCAAATTTCATCCTTCTACCCTAATCAGTTTAAAAGTTACGACTAGTTGAATTTTCAAAAATGCCTCCCTTAAAGGTGGGCGGGACCACGCCCACTTTAGAAAATTTATCAAAAAATCATTATGTAATGGTCAGAAGGGTTCACCTGTAAAATTATATCATTTTACCGATTTCCGTTATCGAATTATGTCAATTTAGGTGATTTTAGAAATTTTCGATATCGAAAGTGGGCGTGGTTGGAGGGCGATTTTATCCAATTTCATCTGGTATACTCCCATCGACGCTAGTATACTTTGTGCCAAATTCCATCGTTCTATCGTAATCATTTTAAAAGTTACGACCAGTCAAATTTTCAAAAATGACTCCCTTAAAAGTGGGCGGTGCCACGCCCACTATAAAAAATTTATGAAAAAATCATAAGAGAATGACCAGGGGGATTCACCTATAAAATTATATCATTTTAGCCATTTCAGCTGCCGAGATATGTCAATTTGTGTGATTTTCGAAATTTTCGATATCGAAAGTGGGCGTGGTTGAAAGGCGATTTTATCCAGTTTCATCAGGTATACTCCCAACGACACTAGTATGCTTTGTGCCGAATTCAATCATTCTATCGTAATCAGTTTAGGAGTTACGACCATTCAAATTTTCAAAAATGCCTCCCTTAAAAGTGGGCGGTGCCACGCCCACTATAAAAAATTTATGGAAAAATCATAAGAGAATGACCAGGGGGGTTCACCTATAAAATTATATCATTTTAGCCATTTCAGCTGCCGAGATAAATCAATTTTTGTGATTTTCGTAATTTTCGATATCGAAAAAGGGGGCGTGGTTATCATCCGATTTCGCCCATTTTCAATAGCAACCTACCTTGACCAGAAAGTAACCTGTGTACAAAATTTCATGCAAATATCTCAATTTTTACTCAAGTTATCGTGTACACGGACGGACAGACGGACAGACGGACGGACATGCCTTAATCAACTCCTCTTTTAATCCTAAGAACTTTCATATATGGAACTCTATATCTATCTCGATTATTTTGTGCCGTTACATACAACCGTTAGGTGAACAAAGTTAATATACCCTTGTACTAGTACTAGTACTAGTGCGCTGGGTGAAAAAATAGAGAATTAGGGTATTTGTTTTCTTTAGCACCCAACTGCTAAAAAATTAGTTAAAATTATGGGAGAGGGCTTAAAAGACACGTGTTGGCCCCAGGATCACAAATCCGGAAGCAATTTTTGAAGTTAACTTCTAGGCGGCGATGATTGAGAGTAAAATTTGAAAAAATGGCTGATGATGCAACGGAAATTATACAACGGAAAGAGAAATTGTAGTCGACTTTCCGGCGCATGTTGCAGACTTTCAGGCGTAGGCGATTTTCACCACGATGTTTAGCTGTGCAAATCAAATAGGAGGTGAAATTCTTGGATCTAGCTAACATTGCACAAATTGTAATAGTTAGGCCGAGCAGAATTTATGGGTGTTACCAGTTATGGCGGGTTTCAGGGCTGCCACCTATAACATTTTTTTTAAATATAGAGCTAGATATGCCAATATGGGTATCAAATTTTCGACCGTATTCCAAATAAGATAATTTCAAGCAGGGTTGCCACCTAACCGCAATTTAATTATTTTCCCAATATCTCGGGAACTGCTTAACCGATTTGAATCAAATTTGGCACAGAGATAATTTGATTCATTCTAAGATTATATACATAGGTGTTGCCACTTAGGGTGGTTTACAGGGTTGCCGCCTATCCCATTTTTTTTTTTTAATATAGAGCTATATAGCATGGGTATCAAATGAAAGGTATTTTCGACAATTTGAAGCAGGGTTGCCACTTAGGGTTGCCACCTAACCGCAATTTGTTTAAATTTTCGTCTCATGCATTGGGATTCATTAGCCGTAGCATCTCGAGAATTCTCTCGGGTTCGTCAGGGATGGCCGGAATCCATGTCCTTGCCCTTGGACGAGCTGGAATGTCCTTCCAGTCGACCACCTCGATCTTTGCGCCCTTGTAGACTTCACCCAGTTTAGCAGCTGCTGCCTTGTACAGTGCTACAGTTTTTGCTTCCTCGAAGGCGAGTAATTTAATCTGACCCTGGTGCCAACCTGCATACGTTACTCGCGTCGAACTATCCGGAAACTCCGGAGCAACGTTGAGAAGAATGTTGCCGAGTTCAGGATCTTTGCAGCCAATATTTTCTCGTGGTATGTGAAGCGGCGGGGAGATGTCTCCCGGGAGTGCGAACCCGTAGTTGCCATCGCGGTCGCTCCCTTTGCCGAAATCTCAGTTGCAGCTTCCATTTCCTTCGAAACTCCGAGGCCAGGTCGTGATACCGCTGCCACAGACGTAAAGATACTGGTTTTCATATCAGCGGTTGATGGGAGTTTAGCATCCACCGTTGTCCGCTTAGCTGCGTTGGCAACCGCATTGGTGCTAGCTCCCATCAAGTCAATCTTACTCGATAGAGGTTTGGTTGCCCGACTCGTAGTTGCCATCGCTGTTGAATCCTCCCCCCCCCCCCCCCCCCCGCAGCGGTAAGGCCATGCTTACACAGCTACGATTTGCCTCCCGGCTGCAAACGTCCAATGGGCACGGTTTCGCATAACACCCTGAAGTGGGAGAGGGAAGATCTTTGTCGTCGCGCCAGAGAGGCTAGGCTGCTCTCGTGATGAAGTGTCGTACGGAGCTATGATCACAAGGGCAGCGTAGCCCTATGGCTATCGACTTAAGCCCTCGTACAGCGGCAAGGTATCCACCCTTCACGAGGGAAATATGTGACAAACTTCCGCGTGATTTTGGTAAAGGAGTAACGCCCGCGGGCGCTATTTCTTTTTGATAACAGGCGTTATTTCCTTTTGAAAAAGAAATAGCGCCCGTGTTGACAAAAGGAGATAATGCCGTGCGGAAATTTAAAGTTCTCGAATAATAAAATAATAAAAATTATTAAATCTTTGCATTCCTTTATTATAAAAAATAAAATTTTGGAATTAAAAATAAATTAATAAGGCTAAATATTTTAAATTTTTATTAAAATAAAAAATTAAAATTTGGAATTAAAAATCGCGCGGGCATTATTTCACTGCCCCGTATACTCCCAACCATACTAGTATGTTTTGTGCCAAATTACATCGTTCTATCGTAATCAGTTTAAAAGTTACGGCCAGTAATATTTTCAAAAATGCCTCCCTTTAAAGTGGGCGGTGCCCCGCCCACTATAAAAAATTTATGAAAAAATCATAAGAGAATGACCAGGGGGATTCAGCTATAATTTATTAATTATATCATTTAGGCATTTCAGCTGCCGAGATATGTAAATTTGTGTGATTTTCGAAATTTTCGAAGCCAGAAATTAACCTGTATACAAAATTTCATGCAAATATCTCAATTTTTACTCAAGTTATATTGTACACAGACGGACGGACGGACAGACGGTCGGACATGGCTTAATGAACTCCTCTTCTCAAGCTAAGAACTTTCATATATGGAACTCTATCTATCTCGATTATTTTGTGCCGTTACGTACTACCGTTATGTAAACAAAATTAATATACCCTTGTACTAGTACTAGTACGCTGGGTATAATAATGTCGAACGGCGTCATTGTATTGGATAAATTTACGAACTCTTTTACCAAAATCACGCGGAAGTTTGTCACATTTTTCCCTCGTGAAGGGTGGATACCTTCCCGCGGTACGAGGTCTTAAGTCGATAGCCAATAGGGCTACTCTTCCCTTGTGATCATAGCTCCGTACGGCACTTCATGACGAGAGCAGCCTAGCCTCTCTGGCGCGACGACAAAGATCTTTCCCCTCCCACTCCAGGGTGTTATGCGAAACCGTGCCCATTGGACGTTTGCAGCCGGGAGGCAAATCGTAGCTGTATTTGAACGGGGCCTCTTTGATACCGGGTCACCTCAGAGAGTAAGCATGGCCTTACCGCGGTACGGGGCTCTGCCGCGGCGGACGACACATTTTCCCCTACTCTTCCCTTGACCCTAAGCTGGCCTTGTCCGGCGATGGGTCGTACGGACAAGATGAACTCAAATAAAAACGAGAAACCTAAAAAACAAACAACGCCAAATTTCACTCCTCAGCAGAGGAGAGCTATGGAGGAGCAAGCGAGAAAGCAACAACAACGCCGGAGGACAGCCTCCGCTCCACAAACAAGGGGGGGGATCGACAGCGATGGCAACTACGAGTCGGTCAACCAAACCTCTATCGAGTAAGATTGACTTGATGGGAGCTAGCACCAGTGCGGTTGCCAACGCAGCTAAGCGGACAACGGTGGATGCTAAACTCCCATCAACCGCTGATATGAAAACCAGTATCTTTACGTCTGTGGCAGCGGTCTCACGACCTGGCCTCGGAGTTTCGAAGGAGATGGAAGCTGCAACTGAGATTTCGGCAAAGGGAGCGACCGCGATGGCAACTACGGGTCCGCACTCCCGGGAGACATCTCCCCCCGCTTCACATACCACGAGAAAATATTGGCTGCAAAGATCCTGAAGAGGTATGAAGGGGTACCGCAGGAATCGCTGTAGCCGAATTCCAGAAAATCGGTAGAGCTAGTGGTAGTAGTAGGTAGAGGTTAAAAGTCAACCCTTTCAAGCGCCAGAGATCTGACCTGGATTTAAATCCCTCTCCCAAGCGGCACCAGAAAACCCCTGGAGCGGGCAAACTAAGCTTTACTGAGGTAACCAAGGACAGGATCCTTATAGGCGTCCTTGACCGAGGCAATGACCATCTGGCCATCCCAAGGACCGGTGGCGTTACGTACGAAATGAACTCGGCAAAATTCTTCTCAACGTTGCTCCGGAGTTTCCGGGTCGTTCGGCGCGATTAACGGATGCGGGTTGGCACCAGGGTCAGACTAAATTACTCGCATGCGAGGATGCAACAACTGTAGCACTGTACAAGGCAGCAGCTGCTAAACTGAGTGAAGTCTGCAAGGGCGCAAAGATCGAGATCGTCGACTGGAAGGACATTCCAGCTCGTCCAAGGGCAAGGACATGGATTCCGGCCATCCCTGACGAACCCGAGAGAATTCTCGAGATGCTACGGCTAATGAATCCGTCCCTCCCAACGCATGAGACGAAAATATAAACAAATTGCGGTTAGGTGGCAACCCTAAGTGGCAACCCTGCTTCAAATTATCATATTTGGAATACGGTCGAAAATACCTTTCATTTGATACCCATGCTATATAGCTCTATAATCAAAAAAAAAAAAAAGGGATAGGCGGCAACCCTGTAAACCACCCTAAGTGGCAACACCTATGTATATAATCTTAGAATGAATCAAATTATCTCTATGCCAAATTTGATTCAAATCGGTTAAGCAGTTCCCGAGATATTGGGAAAATAATTAAATTGCGGTTAGGTGCCAACCCTGCTTGAAATTATCTTATTTGGAATACGGTCGAAAATTTGATACCCGTATTGGCATATCTAGCTCTATATTTAAAAAAAAAAAATGTTATAGGTGGCAACCCTGAAACCCGCCATAAGTGGCAACACCCATAAATTCTGCTCGGCTAACTATTACAATTTGTGCAATGTTAGCTAGATCCAAGAATTTCACCTCCTATTTGATTTGCACAGCTAAACATCGTGGTGAAAATCGCCTACGCCTGAAAGTCTGCAACATGCGCCGGAAAGTCGACTACAATTTCTTTTTCCGTTGAATAATTTCCGTTGCATCATCAGCCATTTTCTCAAATTTTACTCTCAATCAAAACTTCATATCGCCGCCTAAGAAGTTAACTTCAAAAATTGCTTCCGGATTTGTGATCCTGGGGCCAACACGTGTCTTTTAAGCCCTCTCCCATAATTTTACCTAATTTTTTAGCAGTTGGGTGCTAAAGGAAACAAATACCCAAATTCTCTATTTTTGTTGTTGTTTTTGATCCAACTTTTTACACATTGTAATTGATTTATATTCTACCTCATTTAAAAATAATGTTTACTTCTGGCTTAAAAAACATATACTTTTTCTAATAAATAAAACACTATATATATTTCGAAAGTGTTACCAATTCTCTACCCAAAACCGTTGAGTATATTTAAATCGATTGAAAATTGGTTTTTTAATGAATTTTTTACGAAGAAAGTGAAAAAACAATTTTTTGGGCTTAAAACCAAATTTTGGAGGTCTTACAAATCTTTTAAAGGGCGTTTCGTGTATAACTCGACCAGATGAACAATCTCT
The DNA here is from genome assembly GCA_964058755.1 of Campiglossa producta. Classification (NCBI taxonomy): domain Eukaryota; kingdom Metazoa; phylum Arthropoda; class Insecta; order Diptera; family Tephritidae; genus Campiglossa; species Campiglossa producta. The sequence goes on along the minus strand of CAXKVI010000001.1, from coordinate 88,433,378 downwards.
ACTAGGTCGCTTCAAAAGCTGTAGCACTGTGTTATTTTTTTTTTAATTTAAAGTTTTTTATACGGGACGCTACTGGAATATTTTTTTAAATTTTTGGGAAAAGGCCACTAGATTTTTTTTTGTTTTTAATTATAAAATCAAACGAAATTGATCCCAGACATACATTTAGATATTTTTCGTAAGCTAACAGATTTATTTATAGTTATTGATAAATATGTATAAAAATGCTTACAATAAATTGATATAAAACAAGTTATTAAATTTCACGTCTGTTGATTATCGAGGTCTGATTCAAGAAGAAAATTATCGTGGCCAAACCGGAAGAATGAAACGTCAAAGCAAAAAAGGAAAAAATATGATATGTTGACATTTGTATATTCACGGTGTTGCCACTGCGCATGTTTGGCACTAGGAGTGGCCACATTACTCCCCTCCTAGAAGGTTTCGTAATCTTTGAGGTTTCTGGGAAGATTAACTCGTCGTCCAGATCGTGTAGAGTTTGCTGTAGTTGAAGGTATGTTATAGTTCGCGACGTCTTGGTTGCTGCTTATATTGCATGCCGGTTTCAAGCGATCAACTGACACGTTTCTTCTGTTTCCTTCCACTAGGATTTCATAAAATTTTAAGTTTCTATTCAAAATAGGATAGGGTCCGTCATATGGTTTGCTCAGCGTTGGCTTTATTGCGTCATTCCGAATGAAAACATGTGTGCATGTGGAGAGTTCCTTTGGAATAAATACGCTCTGGTTAGAGTGCCAAGTTGTGGGATGAGGCCGTACATTTCTCATAGCTTCTCGTAGTTGGTTCACTACTTCCGTTTCGGTGCGTATGTCACTATTCTCTATGAGTCGTTTGCGTTTGACGTCGATTAAAAGACCATAATGTTTTATAAAGTCGGCGCCCAAGATGCAACTGTTCACGTCAGCTATGATGAACTTCCACGAAAATTGTCGGCGCAGGCCTAAATCTAGCGTAAGCACTGTTTCGCCGTATACCTTTATGTTTGTACCGTTTGCGGCGTAAAGTTGCATGTTGGTTTGGTTGAGGGTCGTGGTTCTTAACGATTTTGGAATCACCGAGACGTCAGCTCCGGTGTCTATTAAAAACTTGGTATTATTACGAGAGTCGGTGATTTTGAGACGGTTGATTGAAGCTGTCTTATAACATTTGCTGGTTTTAGTAGGAGCTTCAACGTGTTGCATGTGTCATTGCTTCTTTTGTGATTGTGGAAAACAGCAAGGTTTGCGGCAATTTCGAGCGTCATTGCCATATGTCAGATGATACCAGCACATTTCTCTATTTGTGTTTGAACGTTCTCGTGAACGATTTCCGCCGCGGTTCCGTGACGACCCACGATCGGTGGTGTAATTATTCAGCCGTTGAGATAACTGAGCGATCTCTTTCTGTAGGGTTTCTAGCGCCGACACGGATTCGCTATTGTTTTTCTCATTGGTTAATGATCGGATATGTGAATCTGAATTAAAAGATTCGCCAAGGTTTAGCGATTCTACGATATCATCCGCGATTTTGGCCTTTTTTTATTTTATGTTCTGACGCTATAATTGCGGCTCGTGCCTGAGCAGGGAGTCGAGCTGTCCAGAGATCTATTAAAATATTTTCGCTTATGGATTCTCCAGCAACGCGTTTCATTTCGCTGAATAATTGACTTGGCTTTAAGTCACCGAGTGGCATTTCGGTTATTACTTTTTGCAAGCGGCGCTGCTGACTCTCTGCAAAGTGCTTTGTAAGTTTTTCTTTTATATAATCGTACTTGTTTGTGCTGGCAGTTCACTGATAATGCTTTGCAGCTCAGTCAATTTAGTAGGTGGTACTTGCGCCATTACTATATTGTACTTTTTGGCGTCTGATAGAATACCTGATGCTGCAAACCAGAACTCTAATGACATGAAATAGGACTCGATGTGTGTATCGGCCATATTTGGTGGATTGATTTTTGGAATTGCAAAGGATGCTTCCACGTGCGCGCCATCGTTGGCTGGGTTGTGTTGATTCCTATCTCCGTCGTTGTTCATGATCCTAAGTCCGGGGTCACCAATTTAGATATTTTTCGTAAGCTTACAGATTTATTTATAGTTATTGATAAATATGTATAAAAATGCTTACAATAAATTGATATAAAACAAGTTATTAAATTTCACGTCTGTTGATTATCGAGGTCTTATTCATCGTGGCCAAACCGGAAGAATGAAACGTCAAAGCAAAAAAGGAAAAAATATGATATGTGGACATTTGTATATTCACGTTGTTGCCACTGCGCATGTTTGGCACTAGGAGTGGCCACATACATATACCCCCCAAGAACTTATTATAAGACTAATAATTTTTCATGTACAATAAGCTCAAGTTCAAGCTGTTTGTTGAAATGGATGATTCAGCTCAAGACGATTCTGCTTCAATAGCATACAATCACCAGCATTTACTTCAATGAAAAACCGATGGCCAAAACGCTTTTCACCACGAACGGTGAATACCAAAACTTTTTGAGGCTGTTGCGCCAGAATACCCAAAGTCTCTCAAATCGTCTTATGAAAGATTTTCAACAGTCAGAATACAAGAATTTAAAATATTTAGCCTTATTAATCTAACTTTACCCAAAACTGAGTTAAAAATACTGGGTCTATTAAAAAAAGCGCCGCAGGCGAAAATTTGGAATTAAAAATCGCGCGATTTTTAATTCCAAATTTTAATTTTTTTATTTTGATAAAAATTTAAAATATTTAGTGCTATTCCAAATCTTCATTTTTTATTTTCATAATTTAAAATATTTAGCCTTATTAATCTAACATTTGCTCAAAACTGAGTTAAAGATACTGGCTCTAAGAAAAATTTAAAATATTTAGCCTTATTAATCTAACATTTACTCAAAACTGAGCTAAAAATACTGGGTCTATTTTATTTTGATAAAAATTTAAAATATTTAGTTCTGTTTTCTCCAGGAAACTTTAAAATTTATCTGCACGATAAAAAAAATTTCATACAAAATTTTTGGAATTTTGTACACATTGATATTATATTGAATGACATTAGGATTTTTTACAAAAAATTCATTTATAAAAAATCTGTTTCTATTTGAAGTCGGTCGAAAAAAAATTAAAAACAAAAACGGTATGGGGTTGAATAATTTGCGCTATAAATTTGTGTCGGAAATGTGAAAGGATAGCCTCTTGTTGTAAGTGGCGGACGAAAAACAATTGTATAAAATTAAAAGTAGTAGTTCTAAAAGTGATCGTTATGTGTAATCGAAAACGCATGTTAAAAAAGGCAGAATCAGAATTTGAAAGCAACAACTACAACTACAAACAACAAAACTGATTGTAGTGAAATTTTTTTTTTGTAGCTTTTATAGTTACTCCGAAAATACAATATGTTGTACAGAAACCAAGAAAATGAAGTAAATTTTGGTTTTTTTTTGTTGAAATATGTTTTAAATCGTTTGTAGTTTTTTATCCGAAAAAAAAATTTTTTTTTGCTCCGAAGGTTTCGGAGTAATCGACAACGCATGTCAAAAAAAGCCAGGATTCAGCAATTTGAAAGCACTAAAAGTACTTTTCCTACAACTACAATCGACAAAATTGATTGTAGTGAAATTTTTTTTTTTTAGCTTTTATAGTTTCTCCGAAAATACAATATATTGTGCAGAAACCAAGCAAATGAAGTAAATTTTGGTTTTTTTTTGTTGAAATATGTTTTAAATCGTTTGTAGTTTTTTATCCGAAAAAAATTTTTTTTTTGCTCCGAAGGTTTCGGAGTAATCGAAAACGCATGTCAAAAAAAGGCAGAATTCAGCAATTTGAAAGCACTAAAAGTACTTTTCCTACAACCACAAACGACAAAATTGATTGTAGTGAAATTTTTTTTTTGTAGCTTTTATTGTTACACCGAAAATACAATATATTGTGCAGAAACCAAGCAAATGAAGTAAATTTTGGTTTTTTTTTTAAATATGTTTTAAATCGTTTGTAGTTTTTTATCCGAAAAAAATTTTTTTTTTGCTTCGAAGGTTTCGGAGTAATTGATAACGCATGTCAAAAAAGCCAGAATTCAGCAATTTGAAAGCACTAAAAGTACTTTTTGTAGCTTTTATAGTTACTCCGAAAATACAATATATTGTGCAGAAACCAAGCAAATGAAGTAAATTTTGGTTTTTTTTGTTGAAACATATTTTAAATCGTTTGTAGTTTTTTATCCGAAAAAAAATTTTTTTTTTGCTCCGAAGGTTTCGGAGTAATCTAAAACGCATGTCAAAAAAAGGCAGAATTCAGCAATTTGGAAGCGCTACTTTTCCTACAACTGCAAACGACAAAATTGATTGTAGTGAAATTTTTTTTTTGGTAGGTTTTATAGTTACTCCGAAAATACAATATATTGTGCAGAAACCAAGCAAATGAAGTAAATTTTGGTTTTTTTTGTTGAAATATGTTTTAAATCGTTTGTAGTTTTTTATCCGAAAAAAATTTTTTTTTTGCTCCGAAGGTTTCGGAGTAAACGAAAACGCATGTAAAAAAAGGCAGAATTCAGCAATTTTAAAGCACTAAAAGTACTTTTCCTACAACTACAAACGACAAAATTGATTGTAGTGAAATTTTTTTTTGTAGCTTTTATAGTTACTCCGAAAATACAATATATTGTGCAGAAACCAAGCAAATGTAGTAAATTTTGGTTTATTTTTTTGATGAAATATGTTTTAAATCGTTTGTAGTTTTTTATCCGAAAAAACATTTTTTTTTGCTCCGAAGGTTTCGGAGTAATACAATATATTGTGCAGAAAACAAGCAAATGAAGTAAATTTTAGTTTTTTTTTTGTTGAAATATGTTATAAATCGTTTGTAGTTTTTTATCCGAAAAAAAATTTTTTTTGCTTCGAAGGTTTCGGAGTAATCGAAAACGCATGTCAAAAAAAGGCAGAATTCAGCAATTTGAAACCACTAAAAGTACTTTTCCTACAACTACAAACGACAAAATTGATTGTAGTGAAATTTTTTTTTGTAGCTTTTATAGTTACTCCGAAAATACAATATATTGTGCAGAAACCAAGCAAATGTAGTAAATTTTGGTTTATTTTTTTGATGAAATATGTTTTAAATCGTTTGTAGTTTTTTATCCAAAATAAAATTTTTTTTCGCTCCGAAGGTTTCGGAGTAATCGAAAACGCATGTAAAAAAAAGGCAGAATTCAGCAATTTGGAAGCGCTACTTTTCCTACAACTGCAAACGACAAAATTGATTGTAGTGAAATTTTTTTTTTGGTAGGTTTTATAGTTACTCCGAAAATACAATATATTGTGCAGAAACCAAGCAAATGAAGTAAATTTTGGTTTTTTTTGTTGAAATATGTTTTAAATCGTTTGTAGTTTTTTATCCAAAATAAAATTTTTTTTCGCTCCGAAGGTTTCGGAGTAATCGAAAACGCATGTAAAAAAAAACAGAATTCAGCAATTTGAAAGCTTTTATAGTTACTCCGAAAATACAATATGTTGTGCTGAAACCAAGCAAATGAAGTAAATTTTGGTTTTTTTTTTTGAAATATGTTTTAAATCGTTTGTAGTTTTTTACCCGAAAAAAATTTTTTTTTTGCTTCGAAGGTTTCGGAGTAATCGAAAACGCATGTCAAAAAAAGGCAGAATTCAGCAATTTGAAACCACTAAAAGTACTTTTCCTACAACTACAAACGACAAAATTGATTGTAGTGAAATTTTTTTTTGTAGCTTTTATAGTTACTCCGAAAATACAATATATTGTGCAGAAACCAAGCAAATGTAGTAAATTTTGGTTTATTTTTTTGATGAAATATGTTTTAAATCGTTTGTAGTTTTTTATCCGAAAAAACATTTTTTTTTGCTCCGAAGGTTTCGGAGTAATACAATATATTGTGCAGAAAACAAGCAAATGAAGTAAATTTTAGTTTTTTTTTTGTTGAAATATGTTATAAATCGTTTGTAGTTTTTTATCCGAAAAAAAATTTTTTTTGCTCCTTAGGTTTCGAAGTAATCGATAACGCATGTCAAAAAAGGCAGAATTCAGCAATTTGAAAGCACTAAAAGTACTTTTCCTACAACTACAAACGACAAAACTGATTGTAGTGAATTTTTTTTTTTTTGTAGCTTTTATGGTTTCTCCGAAAATACAATATATTGGGCGGAAACCCAGCAAATAAAGTAAATTTTGGTTTTTTTTGTTGAAATATGTTTTAAATCGTTTTTAGTTTTTTATCCGAAAAAAAATTTTTTTTTTGCTCCGAAGGTTTCGGAGTAAACGAAAACGCATGTCAAAAAAAGGCAGAATTCAGCAATTTGAAAGCTTTTATAGTTACTCCGAAAATACAATATGTTGTGCAGAGACCAAGCAAATGAAGTAAATTTTGGTTTTTTTTTGTTGAAATATGTTTTAAATCATTTGTAGTTTTTTATCCGAAAAAAAAATTTTTTTGCTCCGAAGGTTTCGGAGTAATCGATAACGCATGTCAAAAAAAGCCAGAATTCAGCAATTTGAAAGCACTAAAAATACTTTTCCTACAACTACAAACGACAAAATTGATTGTAGTGAAATTTTTTTTTGTAGCATTTATAGTTACTCCGAAAATACAATATATTGTGCAGAAACCAAGCAAATGTAGTAAATTTTGGTTTTTTTTTTTAAATATGTTTTAAATCGTTTGTAGTTTTTTATCCGAAAAAACATTTTTTTTTTGGTCCGAAGGTTTCGGATTAATCGAAAACGCATGTTAAAAAAGGCAGAATTCAGCAATTTGAAAGCACCAACTACAACTACAAACAACAAAATTGATTGTAGTGAACATTTTTTTTTTGTAGCTTTTATAGTTACTCCGAAAATACAATATATTGTGCAGAAACCAAGCAAATGTTTTAAATCGTTTGTAGTTTTTTATCAGAAAAAAAAAATTTTTTTGCTCCGAAGGTTTCGGAGTAATCGATAACGCATGTCAAAAAAAGCCAGAATTCAGCAATTTAAAGCACTAAAAGTACTTTTCCTACAACTACAAAAGACAAAATTGATTGTAGTGAAATTTTTTTTGTAGCTTTTATAGTTACTCCGAAAATACAATATATTGTGCAAAAACCAAGCAAATGAAGTAAATGTTGGTTTTTTTTTTGATGAAATATGTTTTAAATCGTTTGTAGTTTTTTATCCGAAAAAACATTTTTTTTTGCTCCGAAGGTTTCGGATTAATCGAAAACGCATGTTAAAAAAGGCAGAATTCAGCAATTTGAAAGCACGAGCTACAACTACAAACAAGAAAATTGATTGTAGTGAACATTTTTTTTTGTAGCTTTTATAGTTACTCCGAAAATACAATATATTGTGCAGAAAACAAGCAAATGAAGTAAATTTTAGTTTTTTTTTGTTGAAATATGTTTTAAATCGTTTGTAGTTTTTTATCCGAAAAAAAATTTTTTTTGCTCCGAAGGTTTCGGAGTAATCGACAACGCATGTCAAAAAAAGCCAGAATTCAGCAATTTGAAAGCACTAAAAGTACTTTTCCTACAACTGCAAACGACAAAATTGATTGTAGTGAAATTTGTTTTTTTGTAGCTTTTATAGTTACTCCGAAAATACAATATATTGTGCAGAAACCAAGCAAATGAAGTAAATTTTGGTTTTATTTTGTTGAAATATGTTTTAAATCGTTTGTAGTTTTTTATCAGAAAAAAAAATTTTTTTGCTCCGAAGGTTTCGGAGTAATCGATAACGCATGTCAAAAAAAGCCAGAAGTTAGCAATTTTAAAGCACTAAAAGTACTTTTCCTAAAACTACAAACCACAAAATTGATTGTAGTGAAATTTTTTTTTTGTAGCTTTTATAGTTTCCCCGAAAATACAATATATTGTGCAGAAACCAAGTAAATGAAGTAAATTTTGGTTTTTTTTTGTTGAAATATGTTTTAAATCGTTTGTAGTTTTTTATCCGAAAAAAAATTTTTTTGCTCCGAAGGTTTCGGAGTAATCGATAACGCATGTCAAAAAAAGCCAGAATTCAGCAATTTGAAAGCACTAAAAGTACTTTTCCTACAACTACAAACGACAAAATTGATTGTAGTGAAATTTTTTTTTTTGTAGCTTTTATAGTTTCTCCGAAAATACAATATATTGTGCAGAAACCAAGCAAATGAAGTAAATGTTGGTTTTTTTTATTGAAATATGTTTTAAATCGTTTGTGGTTTTTTATCCGAAAAAAATTTTTTTTTTTGCTCCGAAGGTTTTGGAGTAATCGATAACGCATGTCAAAAAAAGGCAGAATTCAGCTATTTGAAAGCACTAAAAGTACTTTTCCTACAACTGCAAACGACAAAATTGATTGTAGTGAAATTTGTTTTTTTTGTAGCTTTTATAGTTACTCCGAAAATACAATATATTGTGCAGAAACCAAGCAATTGAAGTAAATTTTGGTTTTATTTTGTTGAAATATGTTTTAAATCGTTTGTAGTTTTTTATCAGAAAAAAACATTTTTTTTGCTCCGAAGGTTTCGGAGTAATCGCTAACGCATGTCAAAAAAAGCCAGAAGTCAGCAATTTTAAAGCACTAAAAGTACTTTTCCTACAACTACAAACGACAAAATTGATTGTAGTGAAATTTTTTTTTTGTAGCTTTTATAGTTTCCCCGAAAATACAATATATTGTGCAGAAACCAAGTAAATGAAGTAAATTTTGGTTTTTTTTTGTTGAAATATGTTTTAAATCGTTTGTAGTTTTTTATCCGAAAAAAAATTTTTTTTTGCTCCGAAGGTTTCGGAGTAAACGAAAACGCATGTCAAAAAAAGGCAGAATTCAGCAATTTGAAAGCACTAAAAGTACTTTTCCTACAACTACAAACGACAAAATTGATTGTAGTGAAATTTTTTTTTTGTAGCTTTTATAGTTACTCCGAAAATACAATATATTGTGCAGAAACCAAGCAAATGAAGTAAACTTTGGTTTTTTTTTTGTTGAAATATGTTTTAAATTGTTTGTAGTTTTTTATCTGAAAAAATTTTTTTTTTTGCTCCGAAGGTTTCGGAGTAATCGATAACGTATGTCAAAAAAGGCAGAATTCAGCAATTTGAAACACTAAAAGTACTTTTCCTACAACTACAAACGACAATATTGATTGTAGAGAAATTTCTTTTTTTTGTAGCTTTTATAGTTACTCCGAAAATACAATATATTGTGCAGAAACCAAGCAAATGAAGTAAATTTTGGTTTTTTTTTGTTGAAATATGTTTTAAATCGTTTGTACTTTTTTATCCGAAAAAAATTTTTTTTTTTGCTCCGAAGGTTTCGGAGTAATCGATAACGCATGTAAAAAAAAGGCAGAATTCAGCAATTTGAAACACTAAAAGTACTTTTCCTACAACTACAAACGACAATATTGATTGTAGAGAAATTTCTTTTTTTTGTAGCTTTTATAGTTACTCCGAAAATACAATATATTGTGCAGAAACTAAGCAAATGAAGTAAACTTTGGTTTCTTTTTGTTGAAATATGTTTTAAATCGTTTGTAGTTTTTTATCCAAAAAAATATATTTTTTTTGCTCCTAAGGTTTCGGAGTAATCGATAACGCATGTCAAAAAAAGCCAGAATTCAGCAATTTGAAAGCACTAAAAGTACTTTTCCTACAATTACAAACGACAAAATTGATTGTAGTGAAATTTTTTTTTGTAGCTATTATAGTTACTCCGAAAATACAATATATTGTGCAGAAACCAAGCAAATGAAGTAAATTTTGTTTTTTTTTTGTTGAAATATGTTTTAAATCGTTTGTAGTTTTTTACCCGAAAAAAAATTTTTTTTTTGCTCCGAAGGTTTCGGAGTAATCGATAACGCATGTCAAAAAAAAATACAGAATTCAGCAATTTGAAAGCTTTTATAGTTACTCCGAAAATACAATATATTGTGCAGAAACCAAGCAAATGAAGTAAATTTTGGTTTTTTTTTGAAATATGTTTTAAATCGTTTGTAGTTTTTTATCCGAAAAAAATTTTTTTTTGCTTCGAAGGTTTCGGAGTAATCGAAAACGCATGACAAAAAAAGGCAGAATTCAGCAATTTGAAAGCACTAAAAGTACTTTTCCTACAACTACGAACGACAAAATTGATTGTAGTGAAATTTTTTTCTGTAGCTTTTATAGTTACTCCGAAAATACAATATATTGTGCTGAAACCAAGCAAATGTAGTAAATTTTGGTTTTTTTTTTTATGAAATATGTTTTAAATCGTTTGTAGTTTTTTATCCGAAAAAACATTTTTTTTTGCTCCGAAGGTTTCGGATTAATCGAAAACGCATGTTAAAAAAGGCAGAATTCAGCAATTTGAAAGCACCAACTAAAACTACAAACAACAAAATTGATTGTAGTGAACATTTTTTTTTTGTAGCTTTTATAGTTACTCCGAAAATACAATATATTGTGCAGAAAACAAGCAAATGAAGTAAATTTTAGTTTTTTTTTGTTGAAATATGTTTTAAATCGTTTGTAGTTTTTTATCCGAAAAAAATTTTTTTTTTTGCTCCGAAGGTTTCGGAGTAATCGATAACGTATGTCAAAAAAAGGCAGAATTCAGCTATTTGAAAGCACTAAAAGTACTTTTCCTACAACTACAAACGACAAAATTGATTGTAGTGAAATTTTTTTTTTGTAGCTTTTATAGTTTCTCCGAAAATACAATATATTGTGCAGAAACCAAGCAAATGAAGTAAATGTTGGTTTTTTTTATTGAAATATGTTTTAAATCGTTTGTAGTTTTTTATCCGAAAAAAATTTTTTTTTTTGCTCCGAAGGTTTCGGAGTAATCGATAACGTATGTCAAAAAAAGGCAGAATTCAGCTATTTGAAAGCACTAAAAGTACTTTTCCTACAACTGCAAACGACAAAATTCATTGTAGTGAAATTTGTTTTTTGTAGCTTTTATAGTTTCTCCGAAAATACAATATATTGTGCAGAAACCAAGCAAATGAAGTAAATTTTGGTTTTATTTTGTTGAAATATGTTTTAAATCGTTTGTAGTTTTTTATCAGAAAAAAAAATTTTTTTTGCTCCGAAGGTTTCGGAGTAATCGATAACGCATGTCAAAAAAAGCCAGAAGTCAGCAATTTTAAAGCACCAAAAGTACTTTTCCTACAACTACAAACGACAAAATTGATTGTAGTGAAATTTTTTTTTGTAGCTTTTATAGTTTCCCCGAAAATACAATATATTGTGCAGAAACCAAGTAAATGAAGTAAATTTTGTTTTTTTTTTATTGAAATATGTTTTAAATCGTTTGTAGTTTTTTATCCGAAAAAAAAATTTTTTTTGCTCCGAAGGTTTCGGAGTAAACGAAAACGCATGTCAAAAAAAGGCAGAATTCAGCAATTTGAAAGCACTAAAAGTACTTTTCCTACAACTACAAACGACAAAATTAATTGTAGTGAAATTTTTTTTTTGTAGCTTTTACAGTTACTCCGAAAATACAATATATTGTGCAGAAACCAAGCAAATGAAGTAAACTTTGGTTTTTTTTTGTTGAAATATGTTTTAAATTGTTTGTAGTTTTTTACCCGAAAAAAATTTTTTTTTTTGCTCCGAAGGTTTCGGAGTAATCGATAACGCATGTCAAAAAAGGCCAGAATTCAGCAATTTGAAAGCACTAAAAGTACTTTTCCTACAACTACAAACGACAAAATTAATTGTAGTGACATTTTTTTTTTGTAGCTTTTATAGTTACTCCGAAAATACAATATATTGGGCAGAAACCAAGCAAATGAAGTAAATTTTGGTTTTTTTTTTGTTGAAATATGTTTTAAATCGTTTGTAGTTTTTTATCCGAAAAAAAAAATTTTTTTTGCTGTGAAGGTTTCGGAGTAATCGATAACGCATGTCAAAAAAAGCCAGAATTCAGCAATTTGAAAGCACTAAAAGTACTTTTCCTACAACTACAAACGACAAAATTGATTGTAGTGAAATTTTTTTTTTGTAGCTTTTAGAGTTACTCCTAAAATACAATATATTGTGCAGAAAGCCAGCAAATGAAGTAAATTTTGGTTTTTTTTGTTGAAATATGTTTTAAATCGTTTGTAGTTTTTTATCCAAAAAAATATATTTTTTTTGCTCCGAATGTTTCGGAGTAATCGAAAACGCATGTCAAAAAAGGCAGAATTCAGCAATTTGAAAGCACTAAAAGTACTTTTCCTACAACTACAAACGACAAAATTGATTGTAGTGAAATTTTTTTTTGTAGCTTTTATAGTTACTCCGAAAATACAATATATTGTGCAGAAACCAAGCAAATGTAGTAAATTTTGGTTTTTTTTTTGATGAAATATGTTTTAAATCGTTTGTAGTTTTTTATCCGAAAAAACTTTTTTTTTTGCTCCTTAGGTTTCGGAGTAAAAAAAGGCAGAATTCAGCAATTTGAAAGCGCTAAAAGTACTTTTCCTACAACTACAAACGACAAAATTGATTGTAGTGAAATTTTTTTTTTTGTAGCTTTTATAGTTTCTCCGAAAATACAATATATTGTGCAGAAACCAAGCAAATGAAGTAAATGTTGGTTTTTTTTATTGAAATATGTTTTAAATCGTTTGTAGTTTTTTATCCGAAAAAAAATTTTTTTTTGCTCCTTAGGTTTCGGAGTAATCGATAACGCATGTCAAAAAAAGGCAGAACTCAGCAATTTGAAAGCACTAAAAGTACTTTTCCTACAACTACAAACGACAAAATTGATTGTAGTGAAATTTTTTTTTTTGTAGCTTTTATAGTTTCTCCGAAAGTACAATATATTGTGCAGAAACCAAGCAAATGAAGTAAATGTTGGTTTTTTTTATTGAAATATGTTTTAAATCGTTTGTAGTTTTTTATCCGAAAAAAAATTTTTTTTTGCTCCTTAGGTTTCGGAGTAATCGAAAACGCATGTTAAAAAAGGCAGAATTCAGCAATTTGAAAGCACCAACTACAACTACAAACAACAAAATTGATTGTAGTGAACATTTTCTTTTTGTAGCTTTTATAGTTACTCCGAAAATACAATATATTGTGCAGAAACCAAGCAAATGAAGTAAACTTTTGGTTTTTTTTGATGAAATATGTTTTAAATCGTTTGTAGTTTTTTATCCGAAAAAAAATTTTTTTTTGCTCCTTAGGTTTCGGAGTAATCGATAACGCATGTCAAAAAAAGGCAGAACTCAGCAATTTGAAAGCACTAAAAGTACTTTTCCTACAACTACAAACGACAAAATTGATTGTAGTGAAATTTTTTTTTTTGTAGCTTTTATAGTTTCTCCGAAAATACAATATATTGTGCAGAAACCAAGCAAATGAAGTAAATGTTGGTTTTTTTTATTGAAATATGTTTTAAATCGTTTGTAGTTTTTTATCCGAAAAAAATTTTTTTTTTTGCTCCGAAGGTTTCGGAGTAATCGATAACGTATGTCAAAAAAAGGCAGAATTCAGCTATTTGAAAGCACTAAAAGTACTTTTCCTACAACTGCAAACGACAAAATTGATTGTAGTGAAATTTGTTTTTTTTTGTAGCTTTTATAGTTTCTCCGAAAATACAATATATTGTGCAGAAACCAAGCAAATGAAGTAAATTTTGGTTTTATTTTGTTGAAATATGTTTTAAATCGTTTGTAGTTTTTTATCAGAAAAAAAAAATTTTTTTTGCTCCGAAGGTTTCGGAGTAATCGATAACGCATGTCAAAAAAAGCCAGAAGTCAGCAATTTTAAAGCACTAAAAGTACTTTTCCTACAACTACAAACGACAAAATTGATTGTAGTGAAATTTTTTTTTTGTAGCTTTTATAGTTTCCCCGAAAATACAATATATTTTGCAGAAACCAAGTAAATGAAGTAAATTTTGTTTTTTTTTTTGTTGAAATATGTTTTAAATCGTTTGTAGTTTTTTATCCGAAAAAAAATTTTTTTTTGCTCCGAAGGTTTCGGAGTAAACGAAAACGCATGTCAAAAAAAGGCAGAATTCAGCAATTTGAAAGCACTAAAAGTACTTTTCCTACAACTACAAACGACAAAATTGATTGTAGTGAAATTTTTTTTTTGTAGCTTTTATAGTTACTCCGAAAATACAATATATTGTGCAGAAACCAAGCAAATGAAGTAAACTTTGGTTTTTTTTTGTTGAAATATGTTTTAAATTGTTTGTAGTTTTTTACCCGGAAAAAAAATTTTTTTTTGCTCCGAAGGTTTCGGAGTAATCGATAACGCATGTCAAAAAAAGCCAGAATTCAGCAATTTGAAAGCACTAAAAGTACTTTTCCTACAACTACAAACGACAAAATTAATTGTAGTGACATTTTTTTTTGTAGCTTTTATAGTTACTCCGAAAATACAATATATTGTGCAGAAACCAAGCAAATGAAGTAAATGTTGGTTTTTTTTATTGAAATATGTTTTAAATCGTTTATAGTTTTTTATCCGAAAAAATTTTTTTTTTTTGCTGCGAAGGTTTCGGAGTAATCGATAACGTATGTCAAAAAAAGGCAGAATTCAGCTACAACTGCAAACGACAAAATTGATTGTAGTGAAATTTGTTTTTTTTTTGTAGCTTTTATAGTTTCTCCGAAAATACAATATATTGTGCAGAAACCAAGCAAATGAAGTAAATTTTGGTTTTATTTTGTTGAAATATGTTTTAAATCGTTTGTAGTTTTTTATCAGAAAAAAAAAAATTTTTTTTGCTCCGAAGGTTTCGGAGTAATCGATAACGCATGTCAAAAAAAGCCAGAAGTCAGCAATTTTAAAGCACTAAAAGTACTTTTCCTACAACTACAAACGAAAAAATTGATTGTAGTGAAATTTTTTTTTGTAGCTTTTATAGTTTCCCCGAAAATACAATATATTTTGCAGAAACCAAGTAAATGAAGTAAATTTGGTTTTTTTTTGTTGAAATATGTTTTAAATCGTTTGTAGTTTTTTATCCGAAAAAAAATTTTTTTTTGCTCCGAAGGTTTCGGAGTAATCGAAAACGCATGTCAAAAAAAGGCAGAATTCAGCTATTTGAAAGCACTAAAAGTACTTTTCCTACAACTGCAAACGACAAAATTGATTGTAGTGAAATTTTTTTTTTTTTGTAGCTTTTATAGTTACTCCGAAAATACAATATATTGTGCAGAAACCAAGCAAATGAAGTAAATTTTGGTTTTTTTTTGTTGAAATATGTTTTAAATCGTTTGTAGTTTTTTATCCGAAAAAAAAATTTTTTTTGCTCCGAAGGTTTCGGAGTAATCGATAACGCATGTCAAAAAAAGCCAGAATTCAGCAATTTTAAAGCACTAAAAGTACTTTTCCTACAACTACAAACGACAAAATTGATTGTAGTGTAATTTTTTTTTTGTAGCTTTTATAGTTTCTCCGAAAATACAATATATTGTGCAGAAACCAAGGAATTGAAGTAAATTTTGGTTTTTTTTTGTTGAAATATGTTTTAAATCGTTTGTAGTTTTTTATCCGAAAAAAAAATTTTTTTTGCTCCGAAGGTTTCGGAGTAATCGATAACGCATGTCAAAAAAAGGCAGAATTCAGCTATTTGAAAGCACTAAAAGTACTTTTCCTACAACTGCAAACGACAAAATTGATTGTAGTGAAATTTTTTTTTTTTTGTAGCTTTTATAGTTACTCCGAAAATACAATATATTGTGCAGAAACCAAGCAAATGAAGTAAATTTTGGTTTTTTTTTGTTGAAATATGTTTTAAATCGTTTGTAGTTTTTTATCCGAAAAAAAAATTTTTTTTGCTCCGAAGGTTTCGGAGTAATCGATAACGCATTTCAAAAAAGCCAGAATTCAGCTATTTGAAAGCACTAAAAGTACTTTTCCTACAACTACAAACGACAAAATTGATTGTAGTGAAATTTTTTTTTTGTAGCTTTTATAGTTACTTTGAAAATGCAATATATTGTGCAGAAACCAAGCAAATGAAGTAAATTTTGGTTTTTTTTGTTGAAATATGTTTTAAATCGTTTGTAGTTTTTTATCCGAAAAAAAAATTTTTTTTCCTCCGAAGGTTTCGGAGTAATCGAAAACGCATATAAAAAAAAAACAGAATTCAGCAATTTGAAAGCACTAAAAGTACTTTTTGTTGCTTTTATAGTTACTCCGAAAATACAATATATTGTGCAGAAACCAAGCAAATGAAATAAATTTTGGTTTTTTTTGTTGAAACATTTTTTAAATCGTTTGTAGAGTAATCGAAAACGCATGTCAAAAAAAGGCAGAATTCAGCAATTTGAAAGCACTAAAAGTACTTTTCCTACAACTACAAACGACAAAATTGATTGTAGTGAAATTTTTTTTTGTAGCTTTTATAGTTACTTTGAAAATGCAATATATTGTGCAGAAACCAAGCAAATGAAGTAAATTTTGGTTTTTTTTGTTGAAATATGTTTTAAATCGTTTGTAGTTTTTTATCCGAAAAAAATAATTTTTTTTCCTCCGAAGGTTTCGGAGTAATCGAAAACGCATGTAAAAAAAAAAACAGAATTCAGCAATTTGAAAGCACTAAAAGTACTTTTCCTACAACTACAAACGACAAAATTGATTGTAGTGAAATTTTTTTTTTGTAGCTTTTACAGTTACTCCGAAAATATAATATGGGGTCCCGTACGATATGTCGAAAAAAAAAATGTCAAATTTCCAAGACCGAATTTAAAAAAATTTTAAAATACCGAAGAGATTTTTGACCGAAAAAAAAAAATGTCGAAAAAATGCAAATGACCGAAAAAGGTCGAAATTTGGATGCTTAATGTAAAATTTCGGAAATTTGAGTTTAACAACGCATTTTATGACAGTATACAATTATTTATCACTTCCTTACCTCTCCTCTTACCAAGAACTTTTCAACCATTTTCCAATACAGAGCCTATTCACATTTTCCCCTTGTTAGAGGTAACAACAGAAATATTCTCAGACATTTTCGGGCTACAAACTGCACATGTAAAAATTAAGATTGAAAATGACTTATGATTTGTACTTATTAAAAGCATAACACTAATCATTTGGTAATGATCATTTAGAGAAAGTTACCGTTATCTTACTGAGCTAAACTATGCTGGAGTCACCAATGGCAAAAATAAATCGATGTGTCTTTGATGCGAAGTCTATGCACATTTGTTTCGCTACATATGTACATCGATGCTTCGACTTGGTTAGTTTTCTAATATGTGTATATTTCTCTAATTACGTGCATATTTTTGAACAAGGAAAAGATGTTGGTCCAATTTACTTTTGTTTTTGGACAAGTGAGAAACCGAAATAACGTTTAAACGTTCAAAATTTCACAATTTTTATAGAAACATCGATGTATCGATACATCAAATATTTACGTGACTATAAAAGTCGCCAAAAATCAAAATTTTTCTGACATCTTTAAACCGGAGATTCGTTTCTGAGAGGTTGTTGTTAATTATATTGAGAAGAGCTTAAGAGTTTGTGCTTGTAACTTTACCGTCAGGTTTTATATTTGCTTGCAAGAGCTATTGCAAAACACTAGAAAAATAATACTCAACATTAATATATAAGATGTAGAAACAATGTAATGAATGATGTGTAAAATTCGCGCGAATTTAACACATCATTCATTACATTGTTTCTACATCTTATATATTTTTTTTCGACATTTTTTCATTCGACATTTTTTTTTGAGACATTTTTTTTTCGAACTTTTGTGTTTTCGGCAAATTTTTTTTCGACATTTTTTCTTCGACATTTTTAGTTTCGACTTCTTTTTTTTCGACATATCGTACCAGACCCTACAATATGTTGTGCAGAAAGCAAGCAAATGAAGTAAATTTTTTGTTGTTTTTTGTTGAAATATGTTTTAAATCGTTTGTAGTTTTTTATCCGAAAAAAATTTTTCTTTTACCCGGAGTAATCGATAACGCATGTCAAAAAAAGCCAGAATTCAGCAATTTGAAAGCACTAAAAGTACTTTTCCTACAACTACAAACGACAAAATTGATTGTAGTGTAATTTTTTTTTTGTAGCTTTTATAGTTACAAACTGCAACTTATAGCAAATGAAGTAAATTTTGGTTTTTTTTGTTGAAATATGTTTTAAATCGTTTGTAGTTTTTTATCCGAAAAAAATTTTTTTTTTGCTCCGAAGGTTTCGGAGTAATCGAAAACGCATGTCAAAAAAAGGCAGAATTCAGCAATTTGAAAGCACTAAAAGTACTTTTCCTACAACTACAAACGAC
>CAXKVI010000001.1:88186132-88414978 GCA_964058755.1 Campiglossa producta | reverse complement strand
GGTCCAATCAGCTTGTCTACGATGGGCTTCAGTCTTTCACACAATACGCTAGAAAGAACCTTATACGCGATATTAAGTAGGCTGATTCCGCGGTAGTTGGTGCGGTTAGCGGGATCGCCTTTCTTGTGGATTGGGCAGAGCACACTTAAATTCCAATCTGGAGGCATGCACTCGTCTGACCATATTCTGCATAAGAGCTGATGCATGCTTTTTACCAGCTCTTCGCCTCCGTGTTTGAACAGCTCGGCGGGTAGTCCGTCTTTTCCAGGCGCTTTGTTGTTTTTGAGCCGGGATATAGCTATCCTCACTTCATCATAGTCAGGTGGTGGGACGACTTTTCCATCGTCAGGGATTGGGGTATCGGGTTCGACGTCTCCCTCGCAATTTAGCAGTGAGGAGAAGTGGTCCCTCCATAATTTAAGTACACTCTGTACGTCGGTTACCAGAATTTTCGGGCATCATTCCTGTCAGCCAGCATCTCAAGCTCCTCACACTCACGCCTTTCGGCCTCACGTTTATTTTTTCTGAAAAGGCGTCTCTCTTCCTTCTTTGCCTCACGATAGCGTTGCCATACACTGCGGGTTGCGCCCGTTCGCAACGTCTCCCTGTAGGCAGCGTCCTTTTTGTCCGAGGCAGTGCTGCATTCCTCATCGTACCATCGTTTTTGCGGGCTCGCTGGAACCCTATAGTGGCCTCAGCGACGGTACGTAATGAGTGAGAGATATGCTTCCATTGCTCGGTTGCATCGTTAGGTCGAGGATTGCTCTCCGATAGCAGGTGTGAGAGTCGAGTGGAGAAATTGTCAGCTGTCTGTGTCGTGCGCAGCTTCTCGACGTCAAACTTTCCTTCCGTTACTGTGTGCACTTTCTTTGCTACACAGAGGCGTGTGCGTATCTTGGCTGCAACAAGATAATGGTCCGAGTCGATATTGGGACCACGAAGGGTACGCACATCCAGAACGGTGGAGCTATGTCTGCCGTCGATCATGACATGGTCAATCTGGTTTCTTGTTCTTTGATCAGGAGACAGCCATGTGGCTTGGTGTATTCGTTTATGCTGGAACCTGGTACTACTGATGACCATATTGCGAGCAGCAGCGAAATCAATCAACCTAGTGCCGTTGGGGGATGTTATATCATGGAAACTAAATTTTCCAACTGTTGGACCAAAGACTCCTTCCTTGCCCACCTTCGCATTAAAGTCGCCGAGCACGATTTTGATATCATGTTGGGGGCAGCGATCATAAGTTTGTTCAAGTTTATCGTAGAAGGAGTCCTTCTCTGCGTCGTCCGTCTCCTCAGTCGGCGCATAGGCGCAGATAAATGTTATGTTGAAAAATTTCGCTTTGATGCGGATCGCAGCGAGACGCTCGTCCACGGGGGTGAACGCTAGTAGTTGGCGGCGAAGTCTCTTTCCCACCACGAATCCTACACCACGCGCTTTGCCGCGTGTCTGGCCACTGTAGTATACGTCACAAGGTCCGATGGTCGTCTTTCCTTGTCCCGTCCATCGCATTTCCTGCAGGGCGGTGATGTCAGCCTTTGCGTTAACGAGGACATCAACCAGTCGGGCAGCGGTACCGTCCCTTGTAAGGGTCCGGACATTCCCGGTACATGCCCTAATATCCAAATCATTATGCCTTATTCGTTTTGCCGGGTCGTCAACATTAAAGGGGGTTCTCATCCGACGCTTTAATTTATTTTTCATTGGACTAAATTTTTTACGTGGCGGGTCCCAAACCCAGCCCACAACCCGTTTCGGGGTTTTTGGAAAATATTTACACATTTATATAGCGAGCCGCTTGCTTCAAGACAGACGCCCGCTTGCAGCCGCACCTCATGGTGAACAGACGCTGCGCAAAAACCTCGGTGAGCCCTTAAACCAAGTATGTCAGAGTGGCCCCACCGGGGCTCCCTCTCTTTCTGCCGCGAGCCTAGGTAGCTCCCGTTGCCCAGAGTGCACGAACGAGGACGCAAGAGTCGGGATTGAGCAAGGTCACTTAGCAACCACACTCCATATGCCTATATGCAATAGCTAAATCGTCTGTATCTTCCCGCCCCCCCACCTTGTGTCTCGTAGCAGCGAGTTTACGGTGAGGTTCCATAGGAGCGGGGAGAGAACACCACCCTGAGGCGTTCCTCTTGTGACATAGCGTGAAAGATCAACTGTTCCCAGTGAAGAAACTATTTTCCTTCCCTTTAGTAGTTGATCAATTAGTCCAATAAGAGACCTATTTATGCCCAGGTTTGTTAAAGCAGTGTTAATAGCCTCCGGCCTTATATTGTTGAAAGCCCCTTCGATGTCCAGAAAGGCCACGAGACAGTACTCCTTTTCATGCAATGATTTTTCAACAATAGAGACTAGGCTGTGGAGCGCAGTTTCCGTTGATTTACCTTTGGTGTATGCATGTTTATAGCTATAAATAAGGTTGCTAGGTAGCTAGTAGAGGAGAGATAATCGCTAATTATCCTCTCGAAGGTTTTAAGTGCAAAAGACGAGAGACTGATCGGTCTGTAGTCTTTAGGCTCATAGTGTGAGGCCTTCCCAGATTTTGGAATAAAGACTACCGTGGCGCTTCTCCAGGAGCACGGAATGTAATTAAGAGCTAGGCAGGCTGAATAGAGAACTACCAGCCATTTAGCTGATATTTCCAGCGTGTTTATGAGTTGTGCGGGGAAAATCCCGTCTGGCCCAGCTGCCTTGAACGGCTCAAAGCTTTTGATTGCCCACCTTACCCTTTTCTCCGTAATGGGTATGTTTATCGCCAGGTTTGTTGCAGATGCTACAGGTGCATCATACAAGTTCCCCGGAAAGTGTGTGTTCAGGAGCAGCTCCAGGGTTTCCCCTTCCGTGGTGGTCCAAGATCCGTCAGGCTTCCGTAAATAGCTAATGGCTGTTTGAGTTTTTGATAGCACTCGTCTAAGTCTCGCTGTATCATCGACTTTTTCGACCCCGGTGCAGAAATTTCTCCACGAAGTTCTCTTCGCTTGCCTTAGAGCCTTTATATAGGCCCTCAGTTTAGCTTTATATTCGAGCCATTCAGGCTCCGTACCGATGCTCTTGGCCTTGTTAAATTGCTTCCTGCATGATATACGGAACGAATCCAGGTCGTAAGACCACCAGTGGGGTCTATGTTTGCCGCGTGGTTTTGGTACTGGACAAGATTGCTCTAGGGCATTTGAGAGCGCCGTTGTAAAGGTCGTTACCAGATCATCCAGTTCTCCCACTGATGAGGGGGCTTGTGGAGGTAATACTGGTAGGTCCCTAGCTAATATTTGGTTATGTAGCTGTCAGTTAGTGTTGCGTGGATTTCGTTTCATAACTGGCTGCTCAACAATAAAGTCTAACACAATTTCTATGTACCGATGGTCAGAAAATGAATGCTCATCAAGAACACGCCATTTCTGACCCACTCATAAGCGCCTTCGCTACAAACAGTGAGGTCTATAACCTCCCTACGAGCTTTAGTTATAAAAGTAGGCTCGTTACCCACGTTACAAACCACCAGGTTAGTTGTTAGTAGGTAGTCAAACAGAGACTCGCCCCTAGCGTTAATATCGGAGCTTCCCCACTGGACGTGATGAGCATTAGCGTCAGCTCCAATAATAAGATGGCCCGTACAGAAATTATCCACCAGATCTTTCACCTCCTTTTGTGGAGGAGGTTCTTCGGCGTCATAGGGCATATAGACCGACGCCATCGTTAGGCTGGTGCTGCCGACTGTTAAGCTGGCAGCTGTAACGTCACCATTTGAGTAGTTGGGTAATAGAAAGGTGTTTAGCTCAGACTTTACCAAAATACAGGTTCTGACCTTGCCCTAATCATTGGCTTGGATGAGCTTGTACCCCTTAGTCCCCAATCCACAGATCCTAGAGCTATTGACCCAGGGCTCTTGGATAAGGACCACGTCTACGTCGCCTTTAGAAAGACGACTGCTTAAAACAGCCGAGGCTGCTTTAGATTTGTGCAGATTTATCTGAAGCACCACCAACATGAGAGAGCTCAGACTTCCCTGCCGCCAGCGTGTCGTCGAGGTCTGGCCTGTTCCGGGGGCTGTCTCTCAACGAGGAGTTGTTCAGAGCACCTGCACGATTTGGCGTGGCGGGAATCCTGCTGTCTGAAGCAGCATCAACGTTAGTGTGCTCAGGTTTAGCCACGATCGTGACGTCGAGGCCTTCTTCGTCAAGCAGGCTTTCTTCTATCGCCGAGTTGTTCGCAGCACCATCGCAATTTGACGTGGCGGATAACATACTTTCCGCGTCGGACTCCTCTGCTTCCCCTTCCGATGCCTCGATCTCCGCCTCCGGAGCGTCCGGAATAGCAGCGCGCTGTGCATCGCCACGGTATACGTGGATCACGATCTGACCCAAGCCGTAATGCACTCGTCCGTTGCACCGTTTAAGGGGCTCGAGCGCCTCCTTATTCAGAGTGATAACCACCTGTCTATTGGCCCAACCACATCATCGACCAGATTGACGCCCCAATCCTGCGTCGGGAGAGACGGATTCCAGACCTGCAGCATCTCAAGAATATTCTCGGGTTCTGCAGGGACGGCAGGAATCCATGCCCTTGCCCTTGGCCGAGCAGGAATGTCCTTCCAGTCGACGACATCTAGTCTTGCCCCTGGGTAGACTTCACCCAGTCTTGCAACTGCTGCCTTATACAGTGCGACAGTTCTTGCATCCTCGCACGCGAATATTTTGATCTGACCTTGGTGCCAGCCCGCGTCAGTACCTCGCGGCGGACTACCCGAAGACTCACGCATTAAGTCGAGGAGGGCCCTGCCCATTTCATTCCGGACATACAGCCACCGGTCTTTGGGGATGGACCAACGGTCGTTACCTCGGTCAATGAAACCTATAAGGATTCTGTCCTTGGTTACTTCAGCAAAGCTGAGTTTTCCCACTACGGGGTTGAACTGATGCCGCTTCGGATGGGGGTTTACCTCTCCGTCCGATCTCTGGCGTTTGAAGCGATTACCGTTCACCCTCTTAGGCACATAGGGCCTCTGGAAATTTGGTATCAGAGCTTTCGCTTCCTACACCATCTTCCTTACTTCCGGCGACAGCTTCTCCTGCGATGCTCCCTCATATTTTTTAAGGATCCTTGCGGCCTTTCTTTTATCCCAGTACGCAAAGCATCGGGGAGATACCTCTTGGGTGGGGATTCAGACTCGTAGTTGCCATCGCGGTCTCTCCCTTTGCGGCGTCGTCCTTCTCTTTCGAAACTCTGAAACCAGGTCGTGAGACCATTGCCCCAGATGTGAAGAGATTGGGTTTCGTACCAGCGCTCTCTTCACTCTTACTTGATAGCAGTTTGGGGGATGACTGACCCGTAGTTTCCATCGCTGTCGGCCTCCCAGTTAACTTTGAGGCGGAGTTTGTCCTCCGGCGTTGTGTTTTGTTGTTGTTGTTGTTAACAATGCATTGCCCTGTCTAGAGTGTATGATCATTCCGAAGATCTTCATCAAACTCTTCTAAGGGGAGTCCAAGGAAACGTGCAGTTTCAACAGGGTTTGTCCAGAGGGACAGAGGGGTTAGAAGAGTAGGTTCAAATGAACAATTGAAGAGATGTAGAGTATCGTGGGGGGTCCTACCACATGCAGGGCATGTGTTTGAGATTGTATCATTAAGTCTGGACAAGTAGGAGTTTAACCTTACACTATATCCAGACCTAAGCTGTGCCAGGGTAACTCTTGTCTCCCTTGGTAAGGTGCGTTCTTCTTCAGCAATATCCGGTGGAGGACTGTTCAGAACGGGGTTCACAGGTAGAGATCCGACAAAAGTATCTACCGACTCGGTGTGGATGTCGGTTAGAGCCCGCTTATGATTCTGCAGATCAAACGGCAAGGTAATATGATGCCGGATCTCATCATAATGTTTACAGAGATGTTTCCTTATGTCTCTCGGGGGCGGATCTATGTCCAAAAGATGACGGTTTGGATGTGCTGGCTTGTGGCAGTTCAGAAGGAATTGCTTGCTCAGCATTTCCGCATGCTCTTTTACATTGAGCAGTTTTGCCTCCTGATGGAGGTGAGACTCGGAAGACATGAGGAGACATCCCGTAGCAGTTCTGATGGCAGTATTTTGGCAGACTTGTAACTTCGTCCAGTTGGTGTTATGTACATTAGGCGACCATATGGGTGCAGCATAGTCAAAGACTGGTCGGCCAATGGCCTTATATGTAGTCAGCAATGTTTCTTTGTCTTTTCCCCAAGTACTGCCGGCAAGTGACTTGAGGATCTTGTTGCGACCACGTACCTTTGAGACCATTGCAGACACATGACCAGCAAATGAGAAAGTATTATCCAATGTCATCCCTAATAACTTTGGGTGGCTGACAGTTGGTAGCTTAGTGCCGTCAACGAAAATGTCTAATTCATTTCTCACCTGGTGCGTCCACGTCGTAAAAAGCGTCGCCGTTGATTTAGTCGGAGATATCGTCAGATCTCGCTCTGTGAAAAACCTGGAAAGGTCGCAGAGGTAACCGTTGATTTTATTACAGAGTTCATCAGTATAGGGGCCCTTCCCCGTCGCCATTATTGTACAGTCGTCAGCATAAGAAACGACGGAGACACCCTCTGGTGGTGGGGGCATCTTCGATAGATAGAAATTAAACAGTGTCGGAGATAGGACACCACCCTGTGGCACCCCCTGTCGCCATTATTGTACAGTCGTCAGCATAAGAAACGACGGAGACACCCTCTGGTGGTGGGGGCATCTTCGATAGATAGAAATTAAACAGTGTCGGGGATAGGACACCACCCTGTGGCACCCCCTGTCTAATTCGTCTTGGTTTTGATGTTGCGTTTCTAAAGTTGACCGACGCCTGCCGCCCATTCAAGTAATTAGCGGTCCATCTCTTTAACCCATCAGGTATTTGTGTTTCTAATAGATCTTGTATGAGAGTGGCATGGTTGACTGTGTCGAAAGCTTTCGACAAGTCAAGTGCCACTAACACAGTCCTGTGATTTGGTTGGTTTTGATTTAGACCGCTATTTATTTGCGTTGTAATGGCATTGAGTGCGGTGGTGGTGCTGTGCAGCTTACGGAAGCCATGTTGATGATTAGCCAGGTGCAGATTTGCTGTAATACGGGAGCAAAATGGACTCTAGCGTCTTCACTACCGGCGACAAAAGTGATATAGGGCGATATGAATCGCCTATGTTTGCCGGCTTTCTAGGTTTTAATAATGGAACCACTCTCGCCTTTTTCCATATTTCAGGAATGACGAAAGTGTTCAGTGTAAGATTGAATAGAGCCGCTAAGTATTTGTGTCCCTCCTGGCTTAGATGTTTCAGCATCTTCATGGCAATGCCGTCGGGGCCGATGGATTTTGAGGGCTTAGCCTGTCTGATGGCTTCCTTGACCTCTAAGGCAGTGATGAAAATGGGCGTGTTTCGGTTTTTGTATTTACGCGCCTGTCGCATGGTTCTACGTTTACCTCTATCAGGTGGGGAATGTAGTACAAATTGTCTACAGAAGGAGTTGGCACATCCCCTAGGGTCCTTCTTCACCCTGTCACCGAAAGTAATATCTACTTTATCCTTGTGTTGTGTTGGATTAGATAGAGCTTTGACCGTAGTCCATAATTTGCCAACACCGTCAGAGAGGTTGCATTGCTCTAGGTGTTGTTTCCATTTGGCCAGTTTGTGTTTATCGACCAACCTACGAATTTCCGCGTTGAGATCCCTTATACGAGGGTCTGCGGGATTGAGACTTCGCACTTCATCTCTTTCTCTAGCCATGGCCGCTGCCTCCGCGGGGAAATTTAGTCTTATTCGGGATATTCGGAATGCAGGAATGAAGCGTCTAGAGGCCAAGTCAATGATGTTGCGGAAGTCTCGTTCGCCTTTGCGTACGTCCGTAGGAATGGATAGAGCAGCCAAGGATTCGTCCGTATATGTCTGAAAACTGTCCCAGTCCGCCTAGGTAAAGTTGATGTATGTACCATGCTCAGGTGTTATAAAGTCCGTCGGTCGTTCGATGGTAATGACTATTGGGAGATGGTCAGACGCCAACGTGAGTATGGGTCGCCAATTGGTGTTGTTCAATAGTCCTGCACTTATGATAGAAATATCTGGCGAACTATAGCAGTTACCCGATACTCTCGTTGGGGCGTCTCCGTTCAATGTACAGAAAGCCGTATCATCTATTTGTTATGCGAGTACATGCCCCCTACTGTCTGCTGGCAAGTTTGAGTGCCACATGTCGTGGTGCGCATTGAAGTCGCCCAGGATCACGCGGTTATCTCCTCGTAATAGCAAGCTAATGTCGGGGTGATAACCGGTGGGGCAACTTGAGACAGGGGGTATGTAGATGTTAATGATTTGCAGATCGACATCTCCTGTACGGATGGTCATACCTTGGCTTTCTAAGATATCATCCGTTCCTTCGATGTCGGTATCAAATAGATGATACTGTACAGAGTTGTGCGTTATGAACGCTAGACCACCTCCCAGACCTCCTGTTACTCTATGACGGTCTTTCCGGTGAATGTTATATCCGCCATAGGTAATGAGGTCCGACCTTGGACTGAGCTTGGTTTCTTGGATTGCGGCAAGTTTTATGTCATATTGCGTCATCAAATTAGTTATCTCTGCGATCTTACCAGTTAATCCGTTACAGGTGTGCTGTAAGATTTGGAAGTGCGCCAAAGGCGTGAGAGACGGATGTGTTCGCCCAGGTGTTGGTAGGCGAAGACCAAGGCTGTGCCTCAGCCTAGTTAGCTGTGGACCTGGTGTAACCGGGTTGGCTGGCGTCGTAGGTTGAGGCGTGTTACAGCATGGTGCGATGAACGCATCCGTCCAAAGATTCCTGTTAGCGAGCCCAGAGCATAGATGTACGTGGCATTGGCCTAAGCAGTTATTGCATTTGACCGATGACGCGAGCGTGTATAATCTTTGCCGACAAACAGTACACGTCGAGACAGGTGCAAGAAGATGTTGATCCTGACTCACGTGTAACCGGGAGGGGGGGAGGGGGTTGGGGGTGTAACAAAGAAACAGACAGAGACTGATGCTCGGAGTTGCTCATGTCTAAACTGCTCCGGTGGGAGCAAGAGTGTTGAGCTGCTGTGCGTGATGTTGACGCCATAAGGCACGAGCAACAGTCTGGAATTTGTGTGGCGGATATAGCAGAAATGCTGCTAGTCGTTAAGACATTATTATTATTATTATTAGTATTGCTACTAGAAGGTGGCGGTAGGGGTGCGCTTGAACGGCGCTTACCGCGGGACGCCCGACGGCGCAAACAACAAGGGGCCACGAAAGTACTAAAGAAAGTACGGGGTCTGTGGATGTTAAGGTTAAGCCCTGAACATACAGATTTATGGAGCCATCTCTTACACGAGAAGCATTGCACAGAATGCGACCGTTTAATATATATTTTTTTGCAACAGGCACTGCATATCCATTCTTTTGGTCCGGGGTTCGGCTCAACGCCCGCCCGTAACAAAAGAATATCTTGCAGCCCTGCTGCAAGGGGGGAGGATGATAGTTTCGGAATGGGACAAAACATACTAAACATTGAAAGTGACAGTCCTTGGCCGAGGTAAAACCCCGGGTGGTTCCACTGCGCAGAGATCCATGGCGATGTCCTGTGTTTTCTGCTCTGAGAAGTGACTGTACATAGGGAACCGCGTTGTGTTTTCGATTGCTCCAGCATAGTTCTTCTCTGCTGCGGAGTAAACGAAGTCGTTAATTGCTTTGTATTTTGTGTGTTCTTCATCTTGTTCGTACGACCCCTCGCCGGACAAGGCCAGCTTAGGGTCAAGGGTAGTGTAAGGGGAAGTGTGTCGTCCGCCGCGGCAGAGCCCCATACCGCGGTAAGACCATAGTTACTCCCTGAGGCGGCCCGGTATCAGTGAGGCTCCGTTCGACTACAGCCACGATTTGCCTCCCGGCTGCAAACGTCCAATGGGCACGGTATCGCATAACACCCTGGATTGGGAGGGAGAATGAAGGTATAGTATGAAGCCAAATAAGCCATTTTGTTTGATATCAACCTGAGACGCATTTGAGATGAAACCTTCAACGTCAATTCTTACTTTTTGAAAACTTAATATCAATTAATCAATCAATTAATTTTCGATATAATGATAAACTACCAGTAGCAGATCAACTTTTTTGCTAAATAAGTATTAACGTGTGGTATAATTAAATATAAAAATTATAATATAAATTCCGAAAGTTTCTACCTTCACAGTTTTTATAGATATGACCCCCTCTAGCAATAATTAAAATAAATTTGGTCAAAATCGTGGTGCATTATTCTAAAGTTTGACCCTAATTATTTACCAAACGTTTCGGAATATATTTTTCTGTGCTCATGGGGAATTTCTGTGTTTTTTGCGATCAGCTGTTAAGAATCCACTTCATGCAAAGGTGGCTTTACAGGCTCAAATGCTTTATTTATATGATGATGTTTCCTGGTCGTAGTGCTTGTGGAGGAAGAGGAAACGGTGGAGCACCTCATCTGCAACTGCCCGGCCTTAAGCGGAGCGAGAAGGCCCTCTCTGGGAGTTCCCTTCCTGGTTAGCTTTAGCCAGGTCGCGGAGCTAGACATAAAGGACTTGATGGCCTTCAGCAAGTTATCAAAATGGTTCGAGGAGGGGTAGCGGTGTCGGTTAGGAGTGTCAGTCCCGGGTTTCGGCTATATGGAGAGTCCCGACAGCACTGGGATTTTCCATATGGCCGGGCCCCGGGACTGACTTTCCTAGTGTTTGGTGGTATCACAACGGGCCTTTTATTACTGGCGTAGGTGTGCCTTTGCGGCAGACACTTCTACCTACCTACCTAACATCTGAGTTGAGAGACCAGTTTCAAAAATCTGAAACTCAGCAACAAAAAATTAAAATTGTAACCATTTTGAACCCGTCATGGTCTGTGCGTAAGACCGCCGACGTAATGTATACGTCCCAATATTTGGTACGGAAAGCGAGAGAATTGAAAGTTCAATATGGCATTCTACCGACCATTCCGAAGAAAGCTGGTGTGCAATCTTAAAGTTTATAATTTTAAAACTTAACATGTACTGCTTCTTGTAGGAAAAGGTCTTTCTATGGAAACCGTATTGAGAGTTAAGGAGTTTTATGTATCTGAAGACATAAGCGCTGAAATGCCGGGACTCAAAGATACAAAAGCGACCAGAATCGAGCTATTGCAAGTAGTGATGTTCTAAACACAATTTTTTTTTTCTGTTCTATTACATTTATTATTATCCTTTTAGGCAGTCATATCGTCAAACTTATGAAAGAGGAACTTTGTATTGACGGCTATGAAGATGTTTTGTTGATTTTGCTCTGCGAGAATCCAATAGAGAGCTGTTTCTTTAGGTTATGTCAGAAATGTCCAAAAGATACTTACATCAACAACATTCTGCTGGGTATCTTTGATAAAAAAATATTCTGGAAATATGCAATAAACAATGGGTATCACAACCTCAAACCACGTTAAAAAACATTGCAGTTTCTACTCAGACTTTTGTAGAAAATTTGTGTTCATATGGACGAAAGTTTCTTGCCCATTCATTTATTACAAGAAAACAAGCCAATACTTACAAGCATTTAAAAAAAATCTACGGAGCGATCAATGCCTTGTTATATGCGATTTCGCCGAAAATTACGCCTTTATAATTCAAAATTCTGTGCCTGGTTTTCACTGGAACAATAACCAAGCAAGAGTTTTTCCTATAGTTTTCTATCACAATAATAACCAAACTTTGATCTTTATTTCAGAAAGTAAAAAGCATGATGCGATTGCAGTTTACGTGTTTTTAGAAGAGTTTAACAAATTTTTGTCGTCATTTAACCCTCTTATACGTAAATGTATCTATTTTTCTGATGGAGCGCCACCGCAATTTGAAAATGCTAAAAATTTCTCAACAATTTATTTTCACGAACAAGACTTTGGTCGCTCGGCCGAGTGGCATTTCCATGCCACGGCTCATGGGAGTACCTTAAATGTACCTACTTTCGTGGCAAAAATTTTCTGATGTACCTAACTCCATGGTAAAGCGTCCTTAAAGTTACATTTACACTGCACCAGATGCGTAAATTTTGGCTTAGTTTTTTCGAGACCGTTCATCCGCAAATTGAATTTGGTCACCAAATTAGGTCAAATTAAATTAAATTCGTCTAATTTGGCAAACAAATTCATTCTGCGGACAAACATTCTCGAAATAACTTCACCAAAAGCGTCGCATTTGGTGCAGTGTAAATGTATTATAATTTCGTGGTATTTAGTAAAACTCTAATTTTATGAAAAAGAAGTTATATTTTATTCAAGTTTAAAACCATTTTGGCATAAGTGCAGAATACATACATTTCGCAAATCAAAAAAATCTTTATATGGATCGATAGCGGTATTTGCGAAAAGTTGAAACGTATAATTTTTTTTAGTGCAAATAAAAACTTTAGGGGTAATTCCACTTAAAAGGACAATTTTTAATTTTTTTAAATCGAAATATCTTTCAAACTACTTATCGGATTAGAAAATGTTAAATACCAATATTTAGGTAATAAAAATACCTTTCATTTAATGTATAACACTCCCACCTTTATGCAAAATTTTTATATGAAAACTATGTTTTTTATAAAAAAAAAACCAATGGAAATTAATAAAACTGTTTAAAAAACGAAAAAATGTCCCGTTAACGGTATCGTTAGATGGTAAAATATTGTAGATAATGCAATAAGCTTTCATTTTATACACATATTGCTATATGAAAATGGTGTATTTCCATTATAAAAAGGTAAAAAAAGTAATCGGCTCAGGGTTAATTTTTTTTTTGGAGTAAAAAACAGGAACTAAAAGTGGTTTAGAAAGGTCTTCTGCACATAAATACCATGAATCCCGCCCATAGAGGCAACCACCCGGAGTTGGCATGGCGTAGCCCAGGGTTATTTTTTTATAAGCGCGGCCGAAGGCCGCCTACTCAGAAAGGTGTTCTGCGCATAAATACCACGGATCCCGCCCATAGAGGCAACCACCCGGAGTTAGCATGGCGTAGCCCAGGGTTATTTTTTATAAGCGCGGCCGAAGGCCGCCTACTCAGAAAGGTGTTCTGCACATAAATACCATGGATCCCGCTCATAGAGGCAACCACCCGGAGTTGGCATGGCGTAGCCCAGGGTTATTTTTTATAAGCGCGGCCGAAGGCCGCCTACTCAGAAAGGTGTTCTGCACATAAATACCATGGATCCCGCCCATAGAGGCAACCACCCGGAGTTGGCATGGCGTAGCCCAGGGTTATTTTTTTATAAGATGGCCATTCTAAAAGAAAATTAAGTATTTGATCGTTTTTGAACGAAATTTGCTTTTTTGTTCATTTTTAGTACATAGTGTGTCAAAGGGTTAATAAAGTATACATTGAATGAAAGGTATTTCGAAGAGAAAATTTGGGAACAAACAATTTTAAAAATCCATTTACCAGTTTGCAAGATATTTTGATATGAAAAAAAAAATTTTTGACCTTTGACCTTGAATATCTTTTTAACCCTTCGAGTGCACCAAAAAAGAAAAGTACCGTTAAATTCAGCGTAAAACCCTCTTTCAAGCCCATTTTTTTTTTTTTGGACAAATGTATGTATTCTGCACTTGTTCCACCATTTTTTTATTGTTATTGAATTTATGAAAAGAAAGAGTTTTAATATCAAAAGAAATAAGTAAAAAAATTAGTTTTATGTACGTACTTTTCAAAACTTTTTATTTTTTGTTATTTTAGTTTTAATTTTTTCTTTTTTATGTTTTTTTTTTTTGTATTTTTCATTAATGGTGGAATTCTGTAAGGTGTATCTAGTCACTAATAGAGACATTTCGTGGTCTATTTCATATTTGATACAATTTGGTATTCAGTAAGCTGCCTCATATCTCTAGTCTCAATAAAGAGTCACTAAATTGAGATCTGCTGTAGGCAGGTAACAAACGAAATTAATTAAAGAATATTGGATAAAAAATTTAAAAAATAAAAAAGTGAGAATTAGAAGTATTAATATGCTTAAAAAAAATTATATAAAAAAATAAAAATTTACTGTCCGCGGCGAGCTTCCGCATGATAATCCGGGCGCTTAACGCCTGGGCTACATCGCCATCTATGGGCGAGTGCAAAATGCGTTACTTAAAATTTATGCAATTTTTGTATTCACCACACCTTAAATGAGCGATAGAGAGATTATATCTAATAAAATATCTCAAATTTAGTGACTTGATATGAGAGAAAATTACAGAATACTGGTATAAGTCTAAGAGTTTTTAGAACTTAAGACATTATTGAAATGAAATAAGTAACATTCAATTAAAAAGGTTTAATAAAAATAAACATTAAAAAATAATTAATTTAATTGATGTAACTTGTAACTTTTCTCAAAATTGCTTTTATTTATGGTTATTTATAAGTTTTGTGGTTTTTTATTTTTTTGTTTATTTTTAAACAATAAAAAAATTAATTCATTAATGTAACTTGTTACCTTTCTAATTAAAAATTTATTTTATTTATTTAAGTACTAATACCTGAAAATCCAAAAACTTTTTTTTTGTTTTCTTTGTAAATTTTTCTTTTTTTTTGTATTTTTTCAAAAAATCTAAGAGTATAAGAAAATAAAATAACATTGAATGAAAAAGGTTTAAAACAAAAATAAACCACTAAAAAAATTAATTCAATTGTTGAACTTGTTAATTTTCTAAATACTATTTTTATGTATTATTTGTAAAAAAGCTTTTATTATTCTCATATTATTTTTTTTAATTTTTTTTGGGATTTTTTACACTGAGCACACTAACGTTGATGCTGCTTCAGACAGCAGGGTTCCCGCCACGCCAAATCGTGCAGGTGCTCTGAACAACTCCTCGTTGAGAGACAGCCCCCGGAACAGGCCAGACCTCGACGACACGCTGGCGGCAGGGAAGTCTGAGCTCTCTCATGTTGGTGGTGCTTCAGATAAATCTGCACAAATCTAAAGCAGCCTCGGCTGTTTTAAGCAGTCGTCTTTCTAAAGGCGACGTAGACGTGGTCCTTTTTTTTGGACAAATGTATGTATTCTGCACTTGTTCCACCATTTTTTTATTGTTATTGAATTTATGAAAAGAAAGAGTTTTAATATCAAAAGAAATAAGTAAAAAAATTAGTTTTATGTACGTACTTTTCAAAACTTTTTATTTTTTGTTATTTTAGTTTTAATTTTTTCTTTTTTATGTTTTTTTTTTTTTGTATTTTTCATTAATGGTGGAATTCTGTAAGGTGTATCTAGTCACTAAAAGAGACATTTCGTGGTCTATTTCATATTTGATACAATTTGGTATTCAGTAAGCTGCCTCATATCTCTAGTCTCAATAAAGAGTCACTAAATTGAGATCTGCTGTAGGCAGGTAACAAACGAAATTAATTAAAGAATATTGGATAAAAAATTTAAAAAATAAAAAAGTGAGAATTAGAAGTATTAATATGCTTAAAAAAAATTATATAAAAAAATAAAAATTTACTGTCCGCGGCGAGCTTCCGCATGATAATCCGGGCGCTTAACGCCTGGGCTACATCGCCATCTATGGGCGAGTGCAAAATGCGTTACTTAAAATTTATGCAATTTTTGTATTCACCACACCTTAAATGAGCGATAGAGAGATTATATCTAATAAAATATCTCAAATTTAGTGACTTGATATGAGAGAAAATTACAGAATACTGGTATAAGTCTAAGAGTTTTTAGAACTTAAGACATTATTGAAATGAAATAAGTAACATTCAATTAAAAAGGTTTAATAAAAATAAACATTAAAAAATAATTAATTTAATTGATGTAACTTGTAACTTTTCTCAAAATTGCTTTTATTTATGGTTATTTATAAGTTTTGTGGTTTTTTATTTTTTTGTTTATTTTTAAACAATAAAAAAATTAATTCATTAATGTAACTTGTTACCTTTCTAATTAAAAATTTATTTTATTTATTTAAGTACTAATACCTGAAAATCCAAAAACTTTTTTTTTGTTTTCTTTGTAAATTTTTCTTTTTTTTTTGTATTTTTTCAAAAAATCTAAGAGTATAAGAAAATAAAATAACATTGAATGAAAAAGGTTTAAAACAAAAATAAACCACTAAAAAAATTAATTCAATTGTTGAACTTGTTAATTTTCTAAATACTATTTTTATGTATTATTTGTAAAAAAGCTTTTATTATTCTCATATTATTTTTTTTAATTTTTTTTGGGATTTTTTACACTGAGCACACTAACGTTGATGCTGCTTCAGACAGCAGGGTTCCCGCCACGCCAAATCGTGCAGGTGCTCTGAACAACTCCTCGTTGAGAGACAGCCCCCGGAACAGGCCAGACCTCGACGACACGCTGGCGGCAGGGAAGTCTGAGCTCTCTCATGTTGGTGGTGCTTCAGATAAATCTGCACAAATCTAAAGCAGCCTCGGCTGTTTTAAGCAGTCGTCTTTCTAAAGGCGACGTAGACGTGGTCCTTATCCAAGAGCCCTGGGTCAATAGCTCTAGGATCTGTGGATTGGGGACTAAGGGGTACAAGCTCATCCAAGCCAATGATGAGGGCAAGGTCAGAACCTGTATTTTGGTAAAGTCTGAGCTAAACACCTTTCTATTACCCAACTACTCAAATGGTGACGTTACAGCTGCCAGCTTAACAGTCGGCAGCACCAGCCTAACGATGGCGTCGGTCTATATGCCCTATGACGCCGAAGAACCTCCTCCACAAAAGGAGGTGAAAGATCTGGTGGATAATTTCTGTACGGGCCATCTTATTATTGGAGCTGACGCTAATGCTCATCACGTCCAGTGGGGAAGCTCCGATATTAACGCTAGGGGCGAGTCTCTGTTTGACTACCTACTAACAACTAACCTGGTGGTTTGTAACGTGGGTAACGAGCCTACTTTTATAACTAAAGCTCGTAGGGAGGTTATAGACCTCACTGTTTGTAGCGAAGGCGCGTATGAGTGGGTCAGAAAATGGCGTGTTCTTGATGAGCATTCATTTTCTGACCATCGGTACATAGAAATTGTGTTAGACTTTATTGTTGAGCAGCCAGTTATGAAACGAAATCCACGCAACACTAACTGACAGCTACATAATATTAGCTAGGGACCTACCAGTATTACCTCCACAAGCCCCCTCATCAGTGGGAGAACTGGATGATCTGGTAACGACCTTTACAACGGCGCTCTCAAATGCCGTAGAGCAGGCTTGTCCAGTACCAAAACCACGCGGCAAACATAGACCCCACTGGTGGTCTTACGACCTGGATTCGTTCCGTATATCATGCAGGAAGCAATTTAACAAGGCCAAGAGCATCGGTACGGAGCCTGAATGGCTCGAATATAAAGCTAAACTGAGGGCCTATAAAAAGGCTCTAAGGCAAGCGAAGAGAACTTCGTGGAGAAATTTCTGCACCGGGGTCGAAAAAGTCGATGATACAGCGAGACTTAGACGAGTGCTATCAAACACTCAAACAGTCATTAGCTATTTACGGAAGCCTGACGGATCTTGGACCAGCACGGAAGGGGAAACCCTGGAGCTGCTCCTGAACACACACTTTCCGGGGAACTTGTATGATGCACCTGTAGCATCTGCAACAAACCTGGCGGTAAACCTACCCATTACGGAGGAAAGGGTAAGGTGGGCAATCAAAAGCTTTGAGCCGTTCAAGGCAGCTGGGCCAGACTGGATTTTCCCCGCACAACTTATAAACACGCTGGAAATATCAGCTAAATGGCTGGTAGTTCTCTATTCAGCCTGCCTGGCTCTTAATTACATTCCGTGCTCCTGGAGAAGCGCCACGGTAGTCTTTATTCCAAAGGCTGGGCCTAAAGACTACAGACCGATCAGTCTCTCGTCTTTTGCACTTAAAACCTTCGAGAGGATAATTAGCGATTATCTATCCTCTACTATTGATAGCAACCTTATTTCTAGCTATCAACATGCATACACCAAAGGTAAATCAACGGAAACTGCGCTCCACAGCCTAGTCTCTATTGTTGAAAAATCATTGCACGAAAAGGAGTACTGTCTCGTGGCCTTTCTGGACATCGAAGGGGCTTTCAACAATATAAGGCCGGAGGCTATTAACACTGCTTTAACAAACCTGGGCATAAATAGGTCTCTTATTGGACTAATTGATCAACTACTAAAGGGAAGGAAAATAGTTTCTTCACTGGGAACAGTTGATCTTTCACGCTATGTCACAAGAGGAACGCCTCAGGGTGGTGCTCTCTCCCCGCTCCTATGGAACCTCACCGTAAACTCGCTGCTACGAGACACAAGGTGGGGGGACGGGAAGATAGTGGCATATGCAGACGATTTAGCTATTGCATATAGGGGCAAATTCCCACAAACCCTGTGTGACTAGCACTGCGAGAAGTGTCTTCATGGTCCTCTCGCTGCGGACTTAGCATCAACCCGGGAAAGGTGGAGCTTGTCCTTTATACCAGGCGGTACAAGATACCACCGCTGAACCTACCAGAACTAGATGGCGTGCGCCTGAACTTAGCTGACAAAGCCAAATTCCTAGGCACAGTTCTAGATAGAAAGCTTAACTGGAAGGAGAATGTCATCCAGCGCCAGAGGAAGCATGCATTGCACTTTACACGTGTAAAAGAGCCATTGGCAAAAAATGGGGGCTCAGCCCCAAAATTTGCAGATGGATCTACACTGCGATAATCCAACCAATTATGCAGTATGGAGTCGTGGTATGGTGGCCTGCGCTAGGAAAGGCAACAAACCTAAATCTGTTAGGAAAAGTCCACAGATCGAGCATGATCTGTATAAGCGGGGCGTTAAGAACAACGCCCAATGAAGCTCTCCAGGCCATTCTTGGCTTTTTGCCACTCGATCTGGAAGGGTACCGGGCAGCAGCAGCATCGGCTGTGCGTCTAAGGGAAACGTCCGTCTGGGGCGCAAGCACTATTGGATCTAAGATCTTACAGCTTTCTCCCTCTGAGCACAGATCGGTGTGCGACCACAACAGTCGGAGATTGTTGTTTTAGAATAAACATTCCCAGCAGGGAAGACTGGGAGAACATAGATCGGTGTCCCGCTACTAATGGCGGCACTTTTATATACACCGACGGCTCGAAGTTAGACGGCAGAGTCGGAGGAGGGGTTTACTCAAGGGATTTGGACCTAGAACTCTCCTTTAGACTACCTGATCACTGCAGCGTCTTCCAGGCTGAAGTTTCTGCAATCATGGACGCCGTGACTTGGATAGGTGAACGCACCATCGGACAGGATATCTGTATTTTCAGCGACAGCCAAGCGGCCATCAAATCCCTTGGCTCTTACTCGTTCAACTCTGAACTGACGCTCAGCTGTCGTCGATCTCTTCAAGAGATGGCCCAACTGAACCGCGTGAACCTCACATGGGTCCCGGGATACAGGGACATTGAGGGAAACTGTAGGGCAGACGAACTTGCCAGGCAGGGCACGACCAAGCAGATTCTTCAAGATAAAGAGCGCATAGGTATGCCGTTTGCCACGTGCAAGCTAATGCTGAAGAAAGATGGCTACAAGCCCCAGGGTGCCGGATATCCAAGCAAACCTGACCAAAATGCGATCTTAAAAGATCTAGACACATATACGCCTTAAAAAGGAAGGAAATCTCCATATTAATAGGTGTTTTAACCGGGCACTGCCTTATTGGTAGGCACGCAGCAAGGCTAGGCGTTCCCTACCGACGATGCTGCAGGAGTTGCAAAGAGGATGAGGAAGAGGAAACGGTGGAGCACCTCATCTGCAACTGCCCGGCCTTAAGCGGAGCGAGAAGGCGCTCTCTGGGAGTTCCCTTCCTGGTTAGCTTAAGCCAGGTCGCGGAGCTAGACATAAAGGACTTGATGGCCTTCATCAAGTTATCAAAATGGTTCGAGGAGGGGTAGCGAGTGTCAGTCCCGGGTTTCGGCTATATGGAGAGTCCCGACAGCACTGGGATTTTCCATATGGCCGGGCCCCGGGACTGACTTTCCTAGTGTTTGGTGGTATCACAACGGGCCTTTTATTACTGGCCTAGGTGTGCCTTTGCGGCAGCCACTTCTACCTACCTACATATTTTTTAAATGCGCATTAGGTACACAACGAAATTAGGGGCATGCGAAAAAATTGGTGTACGTAAATTTAAGCGGTAATATTTAAATTTTTTAAATTAAATAAAAAATTATTGAATAAACACAAGTTCTATAATGCCATTATTGTGTTAAAATGCAACAAAGAAACACACCCAAAAAATTGATATAATTTGCCAAGTTTGCCAGCTAAAAGTTGACCGCGCTGATCCGGACAAAGTCAACTGTGTGGATTGCCTGTGCATTTTTCATTGTTCGTGCGCCAAGCTGGACAAGGCTGATGTTGAGTACATGAAAGCCAACAATCTCAAGTACAGGTGTGAGGGATGTTCCATCCTCCGTCGCAAATCAATGCTTACGCAGTCTCTGGCACCAATTCAAGTTGGTTCTGGGCTACCCATCGCCTCCACAACTCCCCCTAGACACAATTTCGGCTACAGCAGGTGTAAGGCAACAAAAATAACATGCAACTGCAGGTAATACACACGCTAATACGACTAGCATACTGTATGAGCTTTACGCAGACGTCGACATAGTCCAGCGAATTAAAACCCAGCGGCTTCGCTGGCTAGGACACGTGGTGTAAATGAACTAAGACGCTCCGGCCCAGAAGGTATTCTTATCGGCCCCCGCCGGTGGAAGTAAAGGAAGAGGGAGACCATCATTCCGATGGCAGGACCAAGTGGAGGCAGATCTGAGAACACGCGGTGTCTCCAATTGGCACCAGTTTGCTCAACAAAGAATCGACTGGCGAAATATGCTGGACGGCCAAAATCGGCTAGGCGGTTAAAGGCTATTTTAAGTAAGTAAGTAAGACGCATACTCAAAGTGGCCCGATATAATCCCAACAACATGTATTTCGAGCAGCAAAACAATCGAAATGCTAAACGAAGTTTTCTGCAGACTAAGTATACCGAAGTGCATAATTTCCGACAACGGAACGCAGTTTGTGAGCACGCAATTCGAAACATTCCGATTCGCACCGCATCCAGCGTCTCGAAGCCTAATTGCAGCCCGAGATCCGCATATTTTTCCTACAATGTCCACTGGGTGCTGTTTGAGCATAACCTTCAATGCCAGGGTAGGAGTGTGAATTTCATTGTCTGTTTGGAGTACGAAAAGGGGTTGTTA
Source organism: Campiglossa producta (assembly GCA_964058755.1). Taxonomy (NCBI): domain Eukaryota; kingdom Metazoa; phylum Arthropoda; class Insecta; order Diptera; family Tephritidae; genus Campiglossa; species Campiglossa producta. The sequence continues at coordinate 88,393,786 of CAXKVI010000001.1, read as the reverse complement.
ACAAAGCGTCATCTTTCACGAATTTTTTCATAAAATTCAATTTTGTTTGCTGATTTCTTTAACTACAAGAGGATCTTAATCATTTAATTTTAATAATATACACGAAAAAAATCTCGGAACACAGAGTAACATTCTATAAAATCAAATAAAAACTTTAGGGGTAATTCCACTTAAACTGTTTTAAAAACGAAAAAATGTCCCGTTAACGGTATCGTTAGATGGTAAAATATTGTAGATAATGCAATAAGCTTTCATTTTATACACATATTGCTATATGAAAATGGTGTATTTCCATTATAAAAAGGTAAAAAAAGTAATCGGCTCAGGGTTAATTTTTTTTTTTGGAGTAAAAAACAGGAACTAAAAGTGGTTTAGAAAGGTCTTCTGCACATAAATACCATGGATCCCGCCCATAGAGGCAACCACCCGGAGTTGGCATGGCGTAGCCCAGGGTTATTTTTTATAAGCGCGGCCGAAGGCCGCCTACTCAGAAAGGTGTTCTGCACATAAATACCATGGATCCCGCCCATAGAGGCAACCACCCGGAGTTGGCATGGCGTAGCCCAGGGTTATTTTTTTATAAGATGGCCATTCTAAAAGAAAATTAAGTATTTGATCGTTTTTGAACGAAATTTGCTTTTTTGTCATTTTTAGTACATAGTGTGTCAAAGGGTTAATAAAGTATACATTGAATGAAAGGTATTTCGAAGAGAAAATTTGGGAACAAACAATTTTAAAAATCCATTTACCAGTTTGCACGATATTTTGATATGAAAAAAAAAAATTTTGACCTTTGACCTTTAATATCTTTTTAACCCTTCGAGTGCACCAAAAACGAAAAGTACCGTTAAATTCAGCGTAAAACCCACTTTCAAGCCCAATTTTTTTTTTTTTTTTTTTGGACAAATGTATGTATTCTGCACTTGTTCCACCATTTTTTTATTGTTATTGAATTTATGAAAAGAAAGAGTTTTAATATCAAAATAAATAAGTAAAAAAATTAGTTTTATGTACGTACTTTTCAAAACTTTTTATTTTTTGTTATTTTAGTTTTAATTTTTTCTTTTTTATGTTTTTTTTTTTTTTGTATTTTTCATTAATGGTGGAATTCTGTAAGGTGTATCTAGTCACTAATAGAGACATTTCGTGGTCTATTTCATATTTGATACAATTTGGTATTCAGTAAGCTGCCTCACATCTCCAGTCTCAATAAAGAGTCACTAAATTGAGATCTGCTGTAGGCAGGTAACAAACGAAATTAATTAAAGAATATTGGATAAAAAATTTAAAAAATAAAAAAGTGAGAATTAGAAGTATTAATATGCTTAAAAAAAATTATATAAAAAAATAAAAATTTACTGTCCGCGGCGAGCTTCCGCATGATAATCCGGGCGCTTAACGCCTGGGCTACATCGCCATCTATGGGCGAGTGCAAAATGCGTTACTTAAAATTTATGCAATTTTTGTATTCACCACACCTTAAATGAGCGATAGAGAGACTATATCTAATAAAATATCTCAAATTTAGTGACTTGATATGAGAGAAAATTACAGAATACTGGTATAAGTCTAAGAGTTTTTAGAACTTAAGACATTATTGAAATGAAATAAGTAACATTCAATTAAAAAGGTTTAATAAAAATAAACATTAAAAAATAATTAATTTAATTGATGTAACTTGTTACTTTTCTCAAAATTGCTTTTATTTATGGTTATTTATAAGTTTTGTGTTTTTTTATTTTTTTGTTTATTTTTAAACAATAAAAAAATTAATTCATTAATGTAACTTGTTACCTTTCTAATTAAAAATTTATTTTATTTATTTAAGTACTAATACCTGAAAATCCAAAAACTTTTTTTTTGTTTTCTTTGTAAATTTTTCTTTTTTTTTTGTATTTTTTCAAAAAATCCAAGAGTATAAGAAAATAAAATAACATTGAATGAAAAAGGTTTAAAACAAAAATAAACCACTAAAAAAATTAATTCAATTGTTGAACTTGTTAATTTTCTAAATACTATTTTATGTATTATTTGTAAAAAAGCTTTTATTATTCTCATATTATTTTTTTAAATTTTTTTTGGTCTTTTTTACACTGAGCACACTAACGTTGATGCTGCTTCAGACAGCAGGGTTCCCGCCACGCCAAATCGTGCAGGTGCTCTGAACAACTCCTCGTTGAGAGACAGCCCCCGGAACAGGCCAGACCTCGACGACACGCTGGCGGCAGGGAAGTCTGAGCTCTCTCATGTTGGTGGTGCTTCAGATGAATCTGCACAAATCTAAAGCAGCCTCGGCTGTTTTAAGCAGTCGTCTTTCTAAAGGCGACGTAGACGTGGTCCTTATCCAAGAGCCCTGGGTCAATAGCTCTAGGATCTGTGGATTGGGGACTAAGGGGTACAAGCTCATCCAAGCCAATGATGAGGGCAAGGTCAGAACCTGTATTTTGGTAAAGTCTGAGCTAAACACCTTTCTATTACCCAACTACTCAAATGGTGACGTTACAGCTGCCAGCTTAACAGTCGGCAGCACCAGCCTAACGATGGCGTCGGTCTATATGCCCTATGACGCCGAAGAACCTCCTCCACAAAAGGAGGTGAAAGATCTGGTGGATAATTTCTGTACGGGCCATCTTATTATTGGAGCTGACGCTAATGCTCATCACGTCCAGTGGGGAAGCTCCGATATTAACGCTAGGGGCGAGTCTCTGTTTGACTACCTACTAACAACTAACCTGGTGGTTTGTAACGTGGGTAACGAGCCTACTTTTATAACTAAAGCTCGTAGGGAGGTTATAGACCTCACTGTTTGTAGCGAAGGCGCGTATGAGTGGGTCAGAAAATGGCGTGTTCTTGATGAGCATTCATTTTCTGACCATCGGTACATAGAAATTGTGTTAGACTTTATTGTTGAGCAGCCAGTTATGAAACGAAATCCACGCAACACTAACTGACAGCTACATAATATTAGCTAGGGACCTACCAGTATTACCTCCACAAGCCCCCTCATCAGTGGGAGAACTGGATGATCTGGTAACGACCTTTACAACGGCGCTCTCAAATGCCCTAGAGCAGGCTTGTCCAGTACCAAAACCACGCGGCAAACATAGACCCCACTGGTGGTCTTACGACCTGGATTCGTTCCGTATATCATGCAGGAAGCAATTTAACAAGGCCAAGAGCATCGGTACGGAGCCTGAATGGCTCGAATATAAAGCTAAACTGAGGGCCTATAAAAAGGCTCTAAGGCAAGCGAAGAGAACTTCGTGGAGAAATTTCTGCACCGGGGTCGAAAAAGTCGATGATACAGCGAGACTTAGACGAGTGCTATCAAACACTCAAACAGCCATTAGCTATTTACGGAAGCCTGACGGATCTTGGACCAGCACGGAAGGGGAAACCCTGGAGCTGCTCCTGAACACACACTTTCCGGGGAACTTGTATGATGCACCTGTAGCATCTGCAACAAACCTGGCGGTAAACATACCCATTACGGAGGAAAGGGTAAGGTGGGCAATCAAAAGCTTTGAGCCGTTCAAGGCAGCTGGGCCAGACTGGATTTTCCCCGCACAACTTATAAACACGCTGGAAATATCAGCTAAATGGCTGGTAGTTCTCTATTCAGCCTGCCTGGCTCTTAATTACATTCCGTGCTCCTGGAGAAGCGCCACGGTAGTCTTTATTCCAAAGGCTGGGAAGGCCTCACACTATGAGCCTAAAGACTACAGACCGATCAGTCTCTCGTCTTTTGCACTTAAAACCTTCGAGAGGATAATTAGCGATTATCTCTCCTCTACTATTGATAGCAACCTTATTTCTAGCTATCAACATGCATACACCAAAGGTAAATCAACGGAAACTGCGCTCCACAGCCTAGTCTCTATTGTTGAAAAATCATTGCACGAAAAGGAGTACTGTCTCGTGGCCTTTCTGGACATCGAAGGTGCTTTCAACAATATAAGGCCGGAGGCTATTAACACTGCTTTAACAAACCTGGGCATAAATAGGTCTCTTATTCGACTAATTGATCAACTACTAAAGGGAAGGAAAATAGTTTCTTCACTGGGAACAGTTGATCTTTCACGCTATGTCACAAGAGGAACGCCTCAGGGTGGTGTTCTCTCCCCGCTCCTATGGAATCTCACCGTAAACTCGCTGCTACGAGACACAAGGTGGGGGGCGGGAAGATAGTGGCATATGCAGACGATTTAGCTATTGCATATAGGGGCAAATTCCCACAAACCCTGTGTGACTTGATGCAAGTAGCACTGCGAGAAGTTTCTTCATGGTCCTCTCGCTGCGGCGCAGTTCTAGATAGAAAGCTTAACTGGAAGGAGAATGTCATCCAGCGCCAGAGGAAAGCATGCATTGCACCTTACACGTGTAAAAGAGCCATTGGCAAAAAATGGGGGCTCAGCCCCAAAATTTGCAGATGGATCTACACTGCGATAATCCAGCCAATTATGCTGTATGGAGTCGTGGTATGGTGGCCTGCGCTAGGAAAGGCAACAAATCTAAATCTGTTAGGAAAAGTCCACAGATCGAGCATGATCTGTATAAGCGGGGCGTTAAGAACAACGCCCAATGAAGCTCTCCATGCCATTCTTGGCTTTTTGCCACTCGATCTGGAAGGGTACCGGGCAGCAGCAGCATCGGCTGTGCGTCTAAGGGAAACGTCCGTCTGGGGCGCAAGCACTATTGGATCTAAGATCTTACAGCTTTCTCCCTCTGAGCACAGATCGGTGTGCGACCACAACAGTCGGAGATTGTTGTTTTAGAATAAACATTCCCAGCAGGGAAGACTGGGAGAACATAGATCGGTGTCCCGCTACTAATGGCGGCACTTTTATATACACCGACGGCTCGAAGTTAGACGGCAGAGTCGGAGGAGGGGTTTACTCAAGGGATTTGGACCTAGAACTTTCCTTTAGACTACCTGATCACTGCAGCGTCTTCCAGGCTGAAGTTTCTGCAATCATGGACGCCGTGACTTGGATAGGTGAACGCACCATCGGACAGGATATCTGTATTTTCAGCGTCAGCCAAGCGGCCATCAAATCCCTTGGCTCTTACTCGTTCAACTCTGAACTGACGCTCAGCTGTCGTCGATCTCTTCAAGAGATGGCCCAACTGAACCGCGTGAACCTCACATGGGTCCCGGGATACAGGGACATTGAGGGAAACTGTAGGGCAGACGAACTTGCCAGGCAGGGCACGACCAAGCAGATTCTTCAAGATAAAGAGCGCATAGGTATGCCGTTTGCCACGTGCAAGCTAATGCTGAAGAAAGATGGCTACAAGCCCCAGGGTGCCGGATATCCAAGCAAACCTGACCAAAATGCGATCTTAAAAGATCTAGACACATATACGCCTTAAAAAGGAAGGAAATCTCCATATTAATAGGTGTTTTAACCGGGCACTGCCTTATTGGTAGGCACGCAGCAAGGCTAGGCGTTCCCTACCGACGATGCTGCAGGAGTTGCAAAGAGGATGAGGAAGAGGAAACGGTGGAGCACCTCATCTGCAACTGCCCGGCCTTAAGCGGAGCGAGAAGGCGCTCTCTGGGAGTTCCCTTCCTGGTTAGCTTAAGCCAGGTCGCGGAGCTAGACATAAAGGACTTGATGGCCTTCATCAAGTTATCAAAATGGTTCGAGGAGGGGTAGCGGTGTCGGTTAGGAGTGTCAGTCCCGGGTTTCGGCTATATGGAGAGTCCCGACAGCACTGGGATTTTCCATATGGCCGGGCCCCGGGACTGACTTTCCTAGTGTTTGGTGGTATCACAACGGGCCTTTTATTACTGGCCTAGGTGTGCCTTTGCGGCAGCCACTTCTACCTACCTACATATTTTTTAAATGCGCATTAGGTACACAACGAAATTAGGGGCATGCGAAAAAATTGGTGTACGTAAATTTAAGCGGTAATATTTAAATTTTTTAAATTAAATAAAAAATTATTGAATAAACACAAGTTCTATAATGCCATTATTGTGTTAAAATGCAACAAAGAAACACACCCAAAAAATTGATATAATTTGCCAAGTTTGCCAGCTAAAAGTTGACCGCGCTGATCCGGACAAAGTCAACTGTGTGGATTGCCTGTGCATTTTTCATTGTTCGTGCGCCAAGCTGGACAAGGCTGATGTTGAGTACATGAAAGCCAACAATCTCAAGTACAGGTGTGAGGGATGTTCCATCCTCCGTCGCAAATCAATGCTTACGCAGTCTCTGGCACCAATTCAAGTTGGTTCTGGGCTACCCATCGCCTCCACAACTCCCCCTAGACACAATTTCGGCTACAGCAGGTGTAAGGCAACAAAAATAACATGCAACTGCAGGTAATACACACGCTAATACGACTAGCATACTGTATGAGCTTTACGCAGACGTCGACATAGTCCAGCGAATTAAAACCCAGCGGCTTCGCTGGCTAGGACACGTGGTGTAAATGAACTAAGACGCTCCGGCCCAGAAGGTATTCTTATCGGCCCCCGCCGGTGGAAGTAAAGGAAGAGGGAGACCATCATTCCGATGGCAGGACCAAGTGGAGGCAGATCTGAGAACACGCGGTGTCTCCAATTGGCACCAGTTTGCTCAACAAAGAACCGACTGGCGAAATATGCTGGACGGCCAAAATCGGCTAGGCGGTTAAAGGCTATTTTAAGTAAGTAAGTAAGACGCATACTCAAAGTGGCCCGATATAATCCCAACAACATGTATTTCGAGCAGCAAAACAATCGAAATGCTAAACGAAGTTTTCTGCAGACTAAGTATACCGAAGTGCATAATTTCCGACAACGGAACGCAGTTTGTGAGCACGCAATTCGAAACATTCCGATTCGCACCGCATCCAGCGTCTCGAAGCCTAATTGCAGCCCGAGATCCGCATATTTTTCCTACAATGTCCACTGGGTGCTGTTTGAGCATAACCTTCAATGCCAGGGTAGGAGTGTGAATTTCATTGTCTGTTTGGAGTACGAAAAGGGGTTGTTAACAAAGCGTCATCTTTCACGAATTTTTTCATAAAATTCAATTTTGTTTGCTGATTTCTTTAACTACAAGAGGATCTTAATCATTTAATTTTAATAATATACACGAAAAAAATCTCGGAACACAGAGTAACATTCTAAAAATCAAATAAAAACTTTAGGGGTAATTCCACTTAAACTGTTTAAAAAACGAAAAAATGTCCCGTTAACGGTATCGTTAGATGGTAAAATATTGTAGATAATGCAATAAGCTTTCATTTTATACACATATTGCTATATCAAAATGGTGTATTTCCATTATAAAAAGGTAAAAAAAGTAATCGGCTCAGGTTTAATTTTTTTTTTTTGGAGTAAAAAACAGGAACTAAAAGTGGTTTAGAAAGGTCTTCTGCACATAAATACCATGGATCCCGCCCATAGAGGCAACCACCCGGAGTTGGCATGGCGTAGCCCAGGGTTATTTTTTATAAGCGCGGCCGAAGGCCGCCTACTCAGAAAGGTGTTCTGCACATAAATACCATGGATCCCGCCCATAGAGGCAACCACCCGGAGTTGGCATGGCGTAGCCCAGGGTTATCTTTTTATAAGATGGCCATTCTAAAAGAAAATTAAGTATTTGATCGTTTTTGAACGAAATTTGCTTTTTTGTCATTTTTAGTACATAGTGTGTCAAAGGGTTAATAAAGTATACATTGAATGAAAGGTATTTCGAAGAGAAAATTTGGGAACAAACAATTCAAAATCCATTTACCAGTTTGCACGATATTTTGATATGAAAAAAAAAAATGTTGACCTTTGACCTTGAATATCTTTTAACCCTTCGAGTGCACCAAAAAAGAAAAGTACCGTTAAATTCAGCGTAAAACCCTCTTTCAAGCCCAATTTTTTTTTTTTTTTTTTTGGACAAATGTATGTATTCTGCACTTGTTCCACCATTTTTTTATTGTTATTGAATTTATGAAAAGAAAGAGTTTTAATATCAAAAGAAATAAGTAAAAAAATTAGTTTTATGTACGTACTTTTCAAAACTTTTTATTTTTTGTTATTTTAGTTTTAATTTTTTCTTTTTTATGTTTTTTTTTTTTGTATTTTTCATTAATGGTGGAATTCTGTAAGGTGTATCTAGTCACTAATAGAGACATTTCGTGGTCTATTTCATATTTGATACAATTTGGTATTCAGTAAGCTGCCTCACATCTCTAGTCTCAATAAAGAGTCACTAAATTGAGATCTGCTGTAGGCAGGTAACAAACGAAATTAATTAAAGAATATTGAATAAAAAAGTGAGAATTAGAAGTATTAATATGCTTAAAAAAAATTATATAAAAAAATAAAAATTTACTGTCCGCGGCGAGCTTCCGCATGATAATCCGGGCGCTTAACGCCTGGGCTACATCGCCATCTATGGGCGAGTGCAAAATGCGTTACTTAAAATTTATGCAATTTTTGTATTCACCACACCTTAAATGAGCGATAGAGAGACTATATCTAATAAAATATCTCAAATTTAGTGACTTGATATGAGAGAAAATTACAGAATACTGGTATAAGTCTAAGAGTTTTTAGAACTTAAGACATTATTGAAATGAAATAAGTAACATTCAATTAAAAAGGTTTAATAAAAATAAACATTAAAAAATAATTAATTTAATTGATGTAACTTGTTACTTTTCTCAAAATTGCTTTTATTTATGGTTATTTATAAGTTTTGTGTTTTTTTATTTTTTTGTTTATTTTTAAACAATAAAAAAATTAATTCATTAATGTAACTTGTTACCTTTCTAATTAAAAATTTATTTTATTTATTTAAGTACTAATACCTGAAAATCCAAAAACTTTTTTTTTGTTTTCTTTGTAAATTTTTCTTTTTTTTTTGTATTTTTTCAAAAAATCTAAGAGTATAAGAAAATAAAATAACATTGAATGAAAAAGGTTTAAAACAAAAATAAACCACTAAAAAAATTAATTCAATTGTTGACTTGTTAATTTTCTAAATACTATTTTATGTATTATTTGTAAAAAAGCTTTTATTATTCTCATATTATTTTTTTAAATTTTTTTTGGTCTTTTTTACACTGAGCACACTAACGTTGATGCTGCTTCAGACAGCAGGGTTCCCGCCACGCCAAATCGTGCAGGTGCTCTGAACAACTCCTCGTTGAGAGACAGCCCCCGGAACAGGCCAGACCTCGACGACACGCTGGCGGCAGGGAAGTCTGATCTCTCTCATGTTGGTGGTGCTTCAGATAAATCTGCACAAATATAAGGCAGCCTCGGCTGTTTTAAGCAGTCGTCTTTCTAAAGGCGACGTAGACGTGGTCCTTATCCAAGAGCCCTGGGTCAATAGCTCTAGGATCTGTGGATTGGGGACTAAGGGGTACAAGCTCATCCAAGCCAATGATGAGGGCAAGGTCAGAACCTGTATTTTGGTAAAGTCTGAGCTAAACACCTTTCTATTACCCAACTACTCAAATGGTGACGTTACAGCTGCCAGCTTAACAGTCGGCAGCACCAGCCTAACGATGGCGTTGGTCTATATGCCCTATGACGCCGAAGAACCTCCTCCACAAAAGGAGGTGAAAGATCTGGTGGATAATTTCTGTACGGGCCATATTATTATTGGAGCTGACGCTAATGCTCATCACGTCCAGTGGGGAAGCTCCGATATTAACGCTAGGGGCGAGTCTATGTTTGACTACCTACTAACAACTAACCTGGTGGTTTGTAACGTGGGTAACGAGCCTACTTTTATAACTAAAGCTCGTAGGGAGGTTACAGACCTCACTGTTTGTAGCGAAGGCGCTTATGAGTGGGTCAGAAAATGGCGTGTTCTTGATGAGCATTCATTTTCTGACCATCGGTACATAGAAATTGTGTTAGACTTTATTGTTGAGCAGCCAGTTATGAAACGAAATCCACGCAACACTAACTGGCAGCTACATAACCAAATATTAGCTAGGGACCTACCAGTATTACCTCCACAAGCCCCCTCATCAGTGGGAGAACTGGATGATCTGGTAACGACCTTTACAACGGCGCTCTCAAATGCCCTAGAGCAGGCTTGTCCAGTACCAAAACCACGCGGCAAACATAGACCCCACTGGTGGTCTTACGACCTGGATTCGTTCCGTATATCATGCAGGAAGCAATTTAACAAGGCCAAGAGCATCGGTACGGAGCCTGAATGGCTCGAATATAAAGCTAAACTGAGGGCCTATAAAAAGGCTCTAAGGCAAGCGAAGAGAACTTCGTGGAGAAATTTCTGCACCGGGGTCGAAAAAGTCGATGATACAGCGAGACTTAGACGAGTGCTATCAAAAACTCAAACAGCCATTAGCTATTTACGGAAGCCTGACGGATCTTGGACCAGCACGGAAGGGGAAACCCTGGAGCTGCTCCTGAACACACACTTTCCGGGGAACTTGTATGATGCACCTGTAGCATCTGCAACAAACCTGGCGGTAAACATACCCATTACGGAGGAAAGGGTAAGGTGGGCAATCAAAAGCTTTGAGCCGTTCAAGGCAGCTGGGCCAGACGGGATTTTCCCCGCACAACTTATAAACACGCTGGAAATATCAGCTAAATGCCTGGCTCTTAATTACATTCCGTGCTCCTGGAGAAGCGCCACGGTAGTCTTTATTCCAAAGGCTGGGAAGGCCTCACACTATGAGCCTAAAGACTACAGACCGATCAGTCTCTCGTCTTTTGCACTTAAAACCTTCGAGAGGATAATTAGCGATTATCTCTCCTCTACTATTGATAGCAACCTTATTTCTAGCTATCAACATGCATACACCAAAGGTAAATCAACGGAAACTGCGCTCCACAGCCTAGTCTCTATTGTTGAAAAATCATTGCACGAAAAGGAGTACTGTCTCGTGGCCTTTCTGGACATCGAAGGGGCTTTCAACAATATAAGGCCGGAGGCTATTAACACTGCTTTAACAAACCTGGGCATAAATAGGTCTCTTATTGGACTAATTGATCAACTACTAAAGGGAAGGAAAATAGTTTCTTCACTGGGAACAGTTGATCTTTCACTCTATGTCACAAGAGGAACGCTTCAGGGTGGTGTTCTCTCCCCGCTCCTATGGAACCTCACCGTAAACTCGCTGCTACGAGACACAAGGTGGGGGGGCGGGAAGATAGTGGCATATGCAGACGATTTAGCTATTGCATATAGGGGCAAATTCCCACAAACCCTGTGTGACTTGATGCAAGTAGCACTGCGAGAAGTTTCTTCATGGTCCTCTCGCTGCGGACTTAGCATCAACCCGGGAAAGGTGGAGCTTGTCCTTTATACCAGGCGGTACAAGATACCACCGCTGAACCTACCAGAACTAGATGGCGTGCGCCTGAACTTAGCTGACAAAGCCAAATTCCTAGGCACAGTTCTAGATAGAAAGCTTAACTGGAAGGAGAATGTCATCCAGCGCCAGAGTAAAGCGTGCATGGCACTTTACACGTGTAAAAGAGCCATTGGCAAAAAATGGGGGCTCAGCCCCAAAATTTGCAGATGGATCTACACTGCGATAATCCAGCCAATTATGCTGTATGGAGTCGTGGTATGGTGGCCTGCGCTAGGAAAGGCAACAAACCTAAATCTGTTAGGAAAAGTCCACAGATCGAGCATGATCTGTATAAGCGGGGCGTTAAGAACAACGCCCAATGAAGCTCTCCAGGCCATTCTTGGCTTTTTGCCACTCGATCTGGAAGGGTACCGGGCAGCAGCAGCATCGGCTGTGCGTCTAAGGGAAACGTCCGTCTGGGGCGCAAGCACTATTGGATCTAAGATCTTACAGCTTTCTCCCTCTGAGCACAGATCGGTGTGCGACCACAACAGTCGGAGATTGTTGTTTTAGAATAAACATTCCCAGCAGGGAAGACTGGGAGAACATAGATCGGTGTCCCGCTACTAATGGCGGCACTTTTATATACACCGACGGCTCGAAGTTAGACGGCAGAGTCGGAGGAGGGGTTTACTCAAGGGATTTGGACCTAGAACTCTCCTTTAGACTACCTGATCACTGCAGCGTCTTCCAGGCTCAAGTTTCTGCAATCATGGACGCCGTGACTTGGATAGGTGAACGCACCATCGGACAGGATATCTGTATTTTCAGCGACAGCCAAGCGGCCATCAAATCCCTTGGCTCTTACTCGTTCAACTCTGAACTGACGCTCAGCTGTCGTCGATCTCTTCAAGAGATGGCCCAACAGAACCGCGTGAACCTCACATGGGTCCCGGGACACAGGGACATTGAGGGAAACTGTAGGGCAGACGAACTTGCCAGGCAGGGCACGACCAAGCAGATTCTTCAAGATAAAGAGCGCATAGGTATGCCGTTTTCCACGTGCAAGCTAATGCTGAAGGAGCATACACTCCGCGAAGCCAACGAAAGATGGCTACAAGCCCCAGGGTGCCGGATATCCAAGCAAACCTGGCCAAAATGCGATCTTAAAAGATCTAGACACATATACGCCCTAAAAAGGAAGGAAATCTCCATATGAATAGGTGTTTTAACCGGGCACTGCCTTATTGGTAGGCACGCAGCAAGGCTAGGCGTTCCCTACCGACGATGCTGCAGGAGTTGCAAAGAGGATGAGGAAGAGGAAACGGTGGAGCACCTCATCTGCAACTGCCCGGCCTTAAGCGGAGCGAGAAGGCGCTCTCTGGGAGTTCCCTTCCTGGTTAGCTTAAGCCAGGTCGCGGAGCTAGACATAAAGGACTTGATGGCCTTCATCAAGTTATCAAAATGGTTCGAGGAGGGTTAGCGGTGTCGGTAAGGAGTCTCAGTCCCGGGTTTCGGCTATATGGAGAGTCCCTACAGCACTGAGATTTTCCATATGGCCGGGCCCCGGGACTGACTTTCCTTGTGTTTGGTGGTATCACAACGGGCCTTTTATTACTGGCCTAGGTGTGCCTTTGCGGCAGCCACTTCTACCTACCTACATATTTTTTAAATGCGCATTAGGTACACAACGAAATTAGGGGCATGCGAAAAAATTGGTGTACGTAAATTTAAGCGGTAATATTTAAAATTTTTAAATTAAATAAAAAATTATTGAATAAACACAAGTTCTATAATGCCATTATTGCGTTAAAATGCAACAAAGAAACACACCCAAAAAATTGATATAATTTGCCAAGTTTGCAAGCTAAAAGTTGACCGCGCTGATCCGGACAAAGTCAACTGTGTGGATTGCCTGTGCATTTTTCATTGTTCGTGCGCCAAGCTGGACAAGACTGATGTTGAGTACATGAAAGCCAACAATCTCAAGTACAGGTGTGAGGGATGTTCCATCCTCCGTCGCAAATCAATGCTTACGCAGTCTCTGGCACCAATTCAAGTTGGTTCTGGGCTACCCATCGCCATGCAACTGCAGGTAATACACATGCTAATACGACTAGCATACTGTATGAGCTTTACGCAGACGTCGACATAGTCCAGCGAATTAAAACCCAGCGGCTTCGCTGGCTAGGACACGTGGTGTAAATGAACTAAGACGCTCCGGCCCAGAAGGTATTCTTATCGGCACCCGCCGGTGGAAGTAAAGGAAGAGGGAGACCATCATTCCGATGGCAGGACCAAGTGGAGGCAGATCTGAGAACACGCGGTGTCTCCAATTGGCACCAGTTTGCTCAACAAAGAACCGACTGGCGAAACATGCTGGACGGCCAAAATCGGCTAGGCGGTTAAAGGCTATTTTAAGTAAGTAAGTAAGACGCATACTCAAAGTGGCCCGATATAATCCCAACAACATGTATTTCGAGCAGCAAAACAATCGAAATGCTAAACGAAGTTTTCTGCAGACTAAGTATACCGAAGTGCATAATTTCCGACAACGGAACGCAGTTTGTGAGCACGCAATTCGAAACATTCCGATTCGCACCGCATCCAGCGTCTCGAAGCCTAATTGCAGCCCGAGATCCGCATATTTTTCCTACAATGTCCACTGGGCGCAGTTTGAGCATAACCTTCAATGCCAGGGTAGGAGTGTGAATTTCATTGTCTGTTTGGAGCGTCATCTTTCACGAATTTTTTCATAAAATTCAATTTTTGTTTGCTGATTTCTTTAAGTACAAGAGGATCTTAATCATTTAATTTTAATAATATACACGAAAAAAATCTCGGAACACAGAGTAACATTCTATAAAATTAAGCCTGTTAAGTCTACTAAAAAACTACATCGATATCTCCAAAAAGCGGAAATAAAAATAAAGTGAAAATATTTTCCCTTGCAGTTCACCTTGCACGGAATCGTTTATATCACTAAGCTCCAGGTAATTTGGTAAATATTTCCCCAAAAAATCAGTGCGATTGATGTAAGGTTAACATATCTTAGAAAGTCGAAAGCCTCTCTCATGTGGAAGCCTCCCGCTTCTACCCTAATAGTAAGGATATCTTTTTTATATACATTTATTTCAATAAATATTAATTATTGTCTTGAATTGGATTCAGGCAGGCTATGGCCATGCCACCCGCCACTCCTCTCCCGTACCAGGTAGTTACGTAACAGTAATTTTCAATCTTTCTTGATCGTTTCCCTCAGTTGTAACATGCGTCTACCAATTCGACTTACCTGGTCATATCGTTCAATTGCTTCATTGTCAGAAGTATCGGTCAAAAGCCGCCTTGTTTTAGAATATCGTCTAGATTTCCGTAGATACAGTTCCGATAATAGTAAATCGAAATCTTTCATTATGGAATTGGTGGAAAAGAAATCTACATCGAAATTATATTATAAGACTCGTGTGACTACGATTTTGGGTGCATGTCAGGCGCACACAGCTAGTTGCAAACTGGAAAACCAAATACATATGTACGTAGATGTCAACATTTGTTCGTCATATTTGAAGGCATATTTCTACACAATTATGAGTGAACTGGAATTGACGACCTCAGACCGAAAAAAAACACTAGAAAACAATAAATAAAAAAATTATTCGATTTAATTCATTTGTGGCATCATTCCATTTGTATCCTGCATCTTATAATTCTTTGAATACCCAATCATTGTGCCCAATCCACGACCACTTTCGCTTAGTTATTTGTGTGGCAGATTTATTCCAGAGCATAACAGCATGACTTAAATAAGCGCGCCCAGCGTCAAATAGCTGTAAAAAATCCTCATGCGTACAATAATAGACATGAAAGTAACTACATATGGGTCATTACATACGATATTTAGCACTAAAATTTAAAAATGCCCACTATATTTTTTTCTGTTGAGAATGGAAAATAAGTCGACACCTATTTTTTTATTTCATCCATAGTGGTCAATTTTTTGAGTTATGAATTTTTGAATTTTAGGCATTTTGAAAATTGAATTTTTTAGTTCGTGAACCAATTGACGGAACTGGATAAAATTTCAGGACTGGCCTAATGAATGTTAGATCTATCTAAAAAAAAACTTAAAATTAAAAATTAACTTTTTTTTTTAATTTCTTACAACATTTTTATAAACAATTTGTAATTGAGAAAAAAAACTATAATTGAATTTCGTTTTTTTTTTTAAATCATAAATTGGTCTTTTAGCAATTTTCAGTAAAAAATTCAGAGTGGTCATTTAAACGGTTATTGAGTTTTACGAAGTTATGTATAACGATACGTGAACTATTGATCGCAGGGTAGGCTAACGGTACATCGCGAGCGCACGTGTGGGCGCGTTGTTTTTGTTATTGTGCTCGACATTCAAACTTTTTTATATTCGTTAGATCAGTGTCACTGCTTTGCATAGTTTGTTTTACAATGCCAAAACCTTATTGTTGCAATCCTTATCAGGAGGAAAATCACCTTTCAAAAAATTATAGAAAGAATTTACGGCATCCATCACAATCGATATGCAATAGACTACCGTTAATAAGGCAGTCATTATTTATGTCAGCCGAGCAGAAAGAAAATTGGCAAAATGATCCTTTAAGAGCCAAATAAGTACTCCTTTTCTTTTTTTAACAAAGGATATTTTTATTTAAATTTTCGTCACAAATATATCTTTGACATTGTTCAGACATTAATTCAGATTCTGATGATGACGTCAGTGACGAAGACGGAAATGATTCTGACGTGGGCTATATGTGTTCACTTTTCGATTCCGATTCTGATGTAAGTTAATGTGCTGCTCTTTCTTCGATAACAGTGTTTATTAATGGAACGTTTTTCCATACACATAGGATGAACAGGAATATTGTGCCAAACTAACATCTGAGTTGAGAGACCAGTTTTAAAAATCTGAAACTCACCAACAAAAAATTAAAATTGTAACCATTTTGAACCCGTCATGGTCTGTGCGTAAGCCCGCCGACGTAATGTATACGTCCCAATATTTGGGACGGAAAGCGAGAGAATTGAAAGTTCAATATGGCATTCTACCGACCATTCCGAAGAAAGCTGGTATGCAATCTTAAAGTTTATAATTTTAAAACTTAACATGTACTGCTTCTTGTAGGAAAAGGTCTTTCTATGGAAACCGTATTGAGAATTAGGAGTTTTATGTATCTGAACCCTCGTGAAGGGTGGATACCTTGCCGCGGTACGAGGGCTTAAGTCGATAGCCACAGGGCTACGCTGTCCTTGTGATCATAGCTCCGTACGGCACTTCATCACGAGAGCAGCTTAGCCTCTCTGGCGCGACGACAAAGATCTTCCCCCTCCCAATCCAGGGTGTTATGCGAAACCGTGCCCATTGGACGTTTGCAGCCGGGAGGCAAATCGTGGCTGTATTTGAACGGAGCCTCTCTGATACCGGGTCGCCTCGCCACACGACACATTTTCCCCTACTCTTCCCCTGACCCTAAGCTGGCCGTGTCCGGCGATGGGTCGTACGAAACAGATGAACTCAAATTATCCAAATAAAAACGATAAACCTAAAAAACAAACAACGCCAAATTTCACTCCTCAGCAAAGGAGAGCTATGGAGGAACAGGCGAGAAAGCAACAACAACGCCGGAGGACAACCTCCGTTCCACAATCAAGGGGGGGATCGACAGCGATGGCAACTACGAGTCGGTCAACCAACCCTCTATCGACTAAGATTGACTTGATGGGAGCTAGCACCAGTGCGGTTGCCAACGCAACTAAGCGGACAACGGCAGATGCTAAACTCCCATCAACCGCTGATATGAAAACCAGTATCTTTACGTCTGTGGCAGCGGTCTCACGACCTGGCCTCGGAGTTTCGAAGGAGAAGGAAGCTGCAACTGAGATTTCGGCAAGGAGAGCGACCGGGATGGCAACTACGGGTCCGCACTCCCAGGAGACATCTCCCCGCCGCTTCACATACCACGAGAAAAGATTGGCTGCAAAGATCCTGAAGAGGTATGAAGGGGTACCGCAGGAATCGCTGTCGCCGAATTCCAGTAAATCGGTAGAGCTAGCGAAAGCTGTGATACCGGATTTCCAAAATTCTTACATGCCAAAGAGGTTAAAAGTTAACCCTTTCAAGCGCCAGAGATCGGACCTGGAGTTGAATCCCCCTCCCAAGCGGCATCAGAATACCCCTGGAGCGGGCAAACTAAGCTTTGCTGAGGTAACCAAGGACAGGATCCTTATAGGCGTCCTGGACCGAGGCAATGACCGCCTGGCCATCCCTAAGGACCGGTGGCGTTACGTGCGAAATGAACTCGGCAACATTCTTCTCAATGTTGCTCCAGAGTTTCCGGGTAGTTCGGCGCGAGTAACGGATGCGGGTTGGCACCAGGGTCAGATTAAATTACTCGCATGCGAGGATGCAAAAACCGTAGCACTGTACAAGGCAGCAGCTGCAAAGCTGGGTGAAGTCTACAAGGGCGCAAAGATAGAGGTCGTCGACTGGAAGGACATTCCAGCTCGTCCAAGGGCAAGGGCGTGGATTCCGGCCATCCCTGACGAACCCGAGAGAATTCTCGGGATGCTACGGCTAATGAATCCGTCCCTGCCAACGCATGACTGGAGTGTCAATCTGGTCGGGGATGCGGTAGGGCCCGACAGACAGGTGGTGTTCACCATGAATAAAGAGTCAATCGAGCCCCTCAAAAGGTGCAATGGCCTAGTACACTACAGCGTAGGCCAGATCGTTATCCACGTATATCGTGGTGATGCTCAGCGCGCTGCCTTCTCGGCTGCTCCGGGGGAACCGGAAAACGAATTACCAGAAGAGGAAGCGGAGGATTCCGATGCGGAAAGCATGTTATCCGCCACGTCCCTTGGCGATAGTGCTGTGAACAACTCGGTGATGGAGGACAGCCCACAGGACGAGGAAGCCCTCGACGTCACGGTGGTAGCAGCCAACGCTGAGCGATTAACATCTAACGCTGCAGACAGCAAGACTCCTGCAACGCCATATCGGGCAGTTAATCGGAACAACTCGTCGTTGATAGGCAACCTCCGGGATGGGGCAAACCTCGACGATATGGGGACGGCAGGGAAGTCTGTGCGCTCTCATGTTGGTGGTGCTTCAGATTAATCTGCACAAATCTAAAGTAGCTTCGGCTGCTTTAAGTAGTCGTCTTTCTAAAGGCGACGTGGATGTGGTCCTCATCCAAGAACCCTGGGTCAATAGCTCGAGAATCTGCGGATTGGGGACTAAGGGCTTCGAGCTCATTCGAGCCAGCGAGGAGAGCAAAGTCAGAACGTGTATTTTGGTCAAGTCTGAGTTGAACTCCTTTCTCCTACCTAACTACACCAATGGTGATATTACCGCTATCAGTCTAACGGTCGACAGCACTCGCCTGACGGTGGCGTCGGTCTATATGTCCTACGACGCCGAAGAACCCCCACCACAAATGGAGGTGAAAGACCTGGTGTCAAATTTCTGCACGGGTAATCTTATTATTGGAGCGGACGCTAATGCTCACCATGTCCAATGGGGGAGCTCCGACATCAATGCCAGGGGCGAGTCTCTGTTTGATTACCTCTTAACAACCAACCTGGTGATTTGCAACGTGGGTAATGAGCCTACTTTTATCACTAAGACCCGCAGGGAGGTCATAGACCTCACTCTCTGTAGTGAAGGCGCTTATGAGTGGGTCAGAAAATGGCGGGTTCTGGAAGAACATTCTTTCTCCGACCACCGTTACATAGAAATGGTTTTAGACTTTATTGTAGAACAACCAATCATGAAACGCAATCCACGTAACACTGATTGGCAGTTACACAATGAAATATTAGACAGAGACCTCCCAGTACTGCCCTCACAAGCCCCCTCATCAGTAGAGGAGCTGGAGGATCTTGTTACTACATTTACATCGGCGCTCTCAAATGCTCTAGGACAGGCTTGTCCAGTGCCAAAACCACGCGGTAAACACAGGCCACATTGGTGGTCCTACGATTTGGACTCGCTCCGAATATCATGCCGGAAACAATTTAACAAGGCCAAGAGCTTCGGCTCTGAGCCTCATTGGCACGAATATAAAGCTAAACTAAGGGCCTACAAAAAAGCTCTGAGACAGGCGAAGAGAACCTCGTGGAGAAATTTCTGCACTGGCGTCGAAAAGGTCGACGACACAGCGAGACTTAGACGAGTCCTCTCGAAAAGTCAAACAACCATCAGCTATTTGCGAAAGCCTGACGGATCCTGGACCAGCACGGAAGAGGAAACCCTTGAGCTGCTCTTGAATACACATTTTCCGGGGAATCTGCATGATGCACCACTAGCACCTGCAACAAACCTGGCAGTAAATATACCCATCACTGAGGAAAGAGTAAGGTGGGCAGTTAAGAGCTTTGAACCGTATAAGGCTGCCGGGCCGGACGGGATTATCCCCGCGCAGCTTATAAACACGTTGGAGACATCAGCTAAATGGCTGGTATTTCTCTTCACAGCCTGCCTGGCTCTCAACCACATTCCGGGCTCCTGGAGAAGCGCCACGGTAGTGTTTATCCCTAAGGCTGGGAAGGCATCCCACTACGAGCCAAAAGACTACAGACCGATCAGTCTCTCGTCCTTTGTACTAAAAACCTTTGAGAGGATATTAAGCGACTACCTCTTAACGACTATTGATAGCAACCTTATCTCTAGCTATCAGCATGCATACACCAAGGGTAAATCAACAGAAACCGCTCTGCACAGCCTAGTGTCTGTCATTGAGAAATCGCTGTGTGAAAAGGACTACTGTCTCGTGGCCCTCCTAGACATTGAGGGGGCTTCCAACAATATAAGCCCGGAGGCTATCAACTCCGCTCTAACTAATCTGGGAGTAGATAGACCTCTAACTGGTTTAATTGACCAACTTTTAATGGGAAGGAAAATAGCTTCTTCACTTGGTACGGTTGAGTTATCACGCTATGTCACAAGGGGAACACCCCAGGGTGGTGTTCTTTCCCCGCTTTTATGGAACCTCACAGTCAACTCGTTGCTACGTGACACAAGCTGGGGGGGGGGGGGGGGGGGCGGGAAGATAGTGGCATACGCAGACGATTTAGCTATTGCATTCAGAGGCAAGTTCCCACAAACTCTGTGTGACCTGATGCAAGTAGCACTGCGAGAAGTTTCGACGTGGTCCTCTCGCTGCGGACTTAGTATCAACCCAGGGAAGGTGGAACTTGTCCTCTTCACCAACCGGTACAAAATACCGCCACTAAGCCTACCAGAACTAGATGGCAAGCGCCTGGGCTTGTCGGATAAGGCCAAGTTTCTAGGCATAGTTCTGGACAGGAAATTGAATTGGAAGGAGAATGTTCTTCAGCGCCAGAAGAAAGCTTGCATCGCTCTTTACACCTGCAAAAGAGCCATTGGCAAACAATTGGGGCTCAGCCCTAGAGTATGCAGTTGGATCTACACGGCCATCATTCGCCCAATCATGCTTTATGGAGTCGTCGTATGGTGGCCTGCGCTGAGCAAGGCAACATACCTGAATCTGTTGCGGAAAGTCCATAGATCCAATATGATCTGT
The DNA here is from genome assembly GCA_964058755.1 of Campiglossa producta. NCBI lineage: Eukaryota > Metazoa > Arthropoda > Insecta > Diptera > Tephritidae > Campiglossa > Campiglossa producta. The sequence continues at coordinate 88,372,931 of CAXKVI010000001.1, read as the reverse complement.
ATAAGCGGTGCGCTAAGGACAACGCCCAACGAAGCCCTCCAGGTCATTCTGGGCATTTTGCCACTTGATCTGGAAGGGTTTCGGTCAGCGGCGGCATCAGCTCTGCGCCTAAGAGAAACCTCCAGTTGGGCTGCGGGTACTATTGGACACTCCAGTATTCTGGAATCTTACAGCTTTCTCCCTCTAAGCACAGATCGTTGTGCGACTACTACAGTCGGGGATAGCTGTTTCAAAATAAACATTCCCAGCAGAGAAGACTGGGAGAGGACGGATTGGTGTCCCGAAACAAATGGTGGCACTTCCATATACACCGACGGCTCGAAGTTGGACGGCAGAGTAGGAGGAGGCGTTTATTCAAGGGATTTGGACCTTGAGCTCTCCTTCAGACTACCTGATCATTGTAGCGTTTTCCAGGCGGAAGTCTCGGCAATCCTGGACGCCGCGGCCTGGTTAAGCAAACGTGTTATCGGAGAAGATATCGCTATTTTCAGCGATAGCCAAGCGGCCATCAAATCCCTTGGCTCATACACGTTCAACTCTGAACTGACGCTCAGCTGTCGTCGATCTCTTCAGGAGATGGCCCAACAGAACCGCGTAAACCTCATATGGGTCCCGGGACATAGGGACATTGAGGGAAACTGTAAGGCAGACGAGCTTGCCAGGCAGGGCACGACCAAGCAGGTTCTTCAGGATAAAGAGCGCTTAGGTATGCCGATTGCCACATGCAAACTAATGCTGAAGGAGCACACACTCCGTCAAGCCAACGAAAGATGGCTGCAATCCCCAGGGTGTCGCATATCGAAACAAACCTGGCCAAAATGGGATCTTAAAAGGTCTAGACGCATTTATGCCCTAACTAGGAGGGAAATCTGCATATTGATAGGGGTATTAACCGGTCACTGCCTCATTGGTAGGCATGCAGAAAGGCTAGGTGTGCCCTACCGACGATGCTGCAGGAGTTGCAAAGATGATGAGGAGGAGGAAACAGTGGATCACCTCATCTGCAACTGTCCGGCTTTAAGCGGCGCGAGAACGCGCTTTTTGGGAGTTCCGTTCCTGGATAGCCTAAGCCAGATCGCGGAACTGGACATAAAGGACTTGATGGGCTTCATAAAGTCATCTAAGTGGTTCGAGGAGGAGTAACGGTGTCGGTTTAGGAGTGTCAGTCCCGGGATTCTGCTATGTGGAAAATCCCAACAACTCAGGGATTTTCCATATGGCTGGGTCCCGGGACTGACTTTCCTTGTGTTGGTGGTATCACAACGGGCCTTTCAAAACTGGCCTAAGTGTGCCTCTGCGGCAGCCACTTGAACCTAACCTAACCTATGTATCTGAAGACATAAGCGCTGAAATGCCGGGACTCAAAGATAGAAAAGCGACCAGAATCGATGGAGAATCAGTCCACTTACAAAAACGTCTTATCCTGGGAAACTTAAAAGACATCTACATCAAATTTTGCACCGAAAACGCAGACATGAAAATTGGGTTAAGTAAATTCTGTTCTTTGAGACCAGATAACTGCATTTTGGCTGTTGCCGGAGGAACTCATAAAGTGTGTGTTTGTCCGATTCACGAAAACATGAGTTTAATGGCTAAAGGTAATAATTAATGTGATTAATAAATGTTCTATAAATTCTTGAGCTATTGCAAGTAGTGATGTTCTAAACACAATTTTTTTCTGTGCCCATTATCTATTACATTTATTATTATCCATTTAGGCAGTCAAACTTTTTAAAGAGAAACTTTGTATTGACGGCTATGAAGATGTTTTGTTGATTTTGCTCTGCGAGAATCCAATAGAGAGCTGTTTCTTTGGGTTATGTCAGAAATGTCCAAAAGATACTTACATCAACAACATTCTGCTGGGTATCTTTGATAAAAAAAATATTCTGGAAATATGCTATAAACAATGGGTATCACAACCTCAAACCACGTTAAAAAACATGGCAGTTTCTACTCAGACTTTTGTAGAAAATTTGTGTTCATATCGACGAAAGTTTCTTGCCCATTCATTTATTACAAGAAAACAAGCCAATACTTACAAGCATTTAAAAAAAATCTACGGAGCGATCAATGTCTTGTTTTATGCGATTTCGCCGAAAATTACGCCTTTATAATTCAAAATTCTGTGCCTGGTTTTCACTGGAATAATAACCAAGCAACAGTTTTTCCTATAGTTTTCTATCACAATAATAATGGGATTATCGAACACCAAACTTTGATCTTTATTTCAGAAAGTAAAAAGCATGATGCGATTGCAGTTTACGTGTTTTTAGAAGAGTTTAACAAATTTTTGTCGTCATTTAACCCTCTTATACGTAAATGTATCTATTTTTCTGATGCAGCGCCACAGCAATTTGAAAATGCTAAAAATTTCTCAACAATTTATTTTCACGAACAAGACTTTGGTCGCTCGGCCGAGTGGCATTTCCATGCCACGGCTCATGGGAGTACCTTAAATGTACCTACTTTCGTGGCAAAAATTTTCTGATGTACCTAACTCCATGGTAAAGCGTCCTTAAAGCTACATTTACACTGTACCAGATGCGTAAATTTTGTCTTAGTTTTTTCGAGACCGTTCATCCGCAAATTGAATTTGGTCACCAAATTAGGTCAAATTAAATTAAATTCGTCTAATTTGGCAAACAAATTCATTCTGCGGACAAACATTCTCGAAATAACTTCGCCAAAAGCGACGCATTTGGTGCAGTGTAAATGTATTATAATTTCGTGGTATTTAGTAAAACTCTAATTTTATGAAAAAAAAGTTATATTTGATTCATGTTTAAAACCATTTTTTTATTGTTATTGAATTTATGAAAAGAAAGAGTTTTAATATCAAAATAAATAAGTAAAAAAATTAGTTTTATGTACGTACTTTTCAAAACTTTTCATTTTTTGTTATTTTAGTTTTAATTTTTTCTTTTTTATGTTTTTTTTTTTTGTATTTTTCATTAATGGTGGAATTCTGTAAGGTGTATCTAGTCACTAATAGAGACATTTCGTGGTCTATTTCATATTTGATACAATTTGGTATTCAGTAAGCTGCCTCACATCTCTAGTCTCAATAAAGAGTCACTAAATTGAGATCTGCTGTAGGCAGGTAACAAACGAAATTCATCATCATCATTTATTGGCGCTTAACCGCCTAAGCGATTTTGGCCGTTTCGTATCAAAGCACGCCAGTCATTCCTTTTTAGCGATAACCGACGCCAATTGGAAACCCCAAGGGAGTCATCCTCCACCTGTTGTTTCCATCTCAGTCGAGGCCCTTCCTCTGCTGCCGAATTCAGGCGACGATAGGAAAACCTTCTGTGCTGGAGCTTCTTTGTCCATTCGCATAACATGGCCCAGCCAGCGGAGTCTTTGGGCTTTAATTCGCTGGACTATGGTCAGATCTGCGTAGAGCTCGTACAGCTCATCGTTAAATTTCCTTCGATACTCGCCGTTGGCATCACGGGAAGGACCATAAATCTTCCGGAGAACTTTTCTCTCAAATACTCCAAGGGCCATCTCATCTTCTCTTGACATTGTCCATGAATCTGAGCCATACATCAGGACAGGTATGATGAGAGACTTATAGAGCGTGATCTTTGTTCTTCGAGAGAGGACTTTACTTCTCAATTGCCTACTCAGTCCAAAGTAGCACTTGTTGGCAAGAGTGATTCTCCGCTGGATTTCTAGACTGATATTATTTTCGGTGTTGATACTGGTTCCCAAATAGACGAAGTCCCTCACAGTTTCAAATTTGTAACTATCAACAGTGACATGGCTGCCAAGGCGCAGGTGCGCCGATTCTTTCTTTGATGACAGCAAATACTTCGTCTTGTCCTCGTTCACGGCAAGACCCACTTTTTTCGCTTCCTTATCCAGTCCAGGGAAGGCAGCGCTTACGGCGCGGTTGTTAAGGCCAATGATATCAATATCATCGGCATACGCCAGCAATTGCACGCTCTTGTAAAAGATTGTACCATTGCGGTTTAGCTCTGCTGCTCGAATTATCTTCTCCAGCATCAGATTGAAGAAATCGCACGAAAGGGAGTCGCCCTGTCTGAAGCCTCGTTTGGTTTCAAATGGCTCAGAGAGGTCCTTCCCGATTCTGACGGAGCTGTTGGTATTGCTCAACGTCATTTGGCAAAGCCGAATAAGCTTTGCAGGGAAGTCAAATTCAGACATGGCGGCATACAGGCAACTCCTTTTTACGCTGTCAAAAGCGGCTTTAAAATCGACAAAGAGATGGTGAGTGTCGATTCTCTTATCATGGGTCTTCTCCAGGATTTGGCGTATCGTGAAAATCTGGTCGATGGTAGACTTACCAGGTCTAAAGCCACACTGATAAGGTCCAATCAGTTTGTCTACGATGGGCTTCAGCCTTTCACACAACACGCTAGAAAGAACCTTATATGCGATATTAAGAAGACTAATTCCGCGGTAGTTGGTGCGGTTAGCGGGATCGCCTTTCTTGTGGATTGGGCAAAGCACACTTAAATTCCAATCCGGAGGCATGCATTCGTCTGACCATATTCTGCATAAGAGCTGATGCATGCTTTTTACCAGCTCTTCGCCTCCGTGTTTGAACAGCTCGGCGGGTAGTCCGTCTTTTCCAGGCGCTTTGTTGTTTTTGAGCCGGGATATAGCTATCCTCACTTCATCATAGTCAGGTGGTGGGACGACTTTTCCATCGTCAGGGATTGGGGTACCGGGTTCGACGCCTCCCTCGCAATTTAGCAGTGAGGAGAAGTGATCCCTCCATAATTTAAGTACACTTTGTACGTCGGTTACCAGGTCGCCATTATTGTCCTTACAGGAGCTTGCCCCGGTCTTAAAACCTTTCGTCATCCGCCGGATCTTTTCATAGAATTTTCGGGCAATTTTGTATTCACCACACCTTAAATGAGCGATAGAGAGACTATATCTAATAAAATATCTCAAATTTAGTGACTTGATATGAGAGAAAATTACAGAATACTGGTATAAGTCTAAGAGTTTTTAGAATTTAAGACATTATTGAAATGAAATAAGTAACATTAAATTAAAAAGGTTTAATAAAAATAAACATTAAAAAATAATTAATTTAATTGATGTAACTTGTTACTTTTCTCAAAATTGCTTTTATTTATGATTATTTATAAGTTTTGTGTTTTTTTATTTTTTTGTTTATTTTTAAACAATAAAAAAATTTATTCATTAATGTAACTTGTTACCTTTCTAATTAAAAATTTATTTTATTTATTTAAGTACTAATACCTGAAAATCCAAAAACTTTTTTTTTTGTTTTCTTTGTAAATTTTTCTTTTTTTTGTATTTTTTCAAAAAATCTAAGAGTATAGAAAATAAAATAACATTGAATGAAAAAGGTTTAAAACAAAAATAAACCACTAAAAAAATTAATTCAATTGATGAACTTGTTACTTTTCTAAATACTATTTTTATGTATTATTTGTAAAAAAGCTTTTATTAGTTTAGATTAGATTTAGATTAGATTTATTTATTCATTTTTTCTTATAATTTACATAGTATAACAGCATATAGTTTACATCAGTTAAAGAATTATGAATAAGAAAAAAGGTAAGGCATTCTGTAAAAAGAAAATAATAGTTTCGAATGCCATTTTCAAATTTAAATAAAAAATTATATACATATTTACTTAGAGTAGTGTGTGGGGTGAAAACAGTACTAAGAAATTACAATATCAATATTCAAAGAAAGGAACTTTTACAATTACAATTTCAATATTCAAGAAAATAACTTTTTGATCTCAGGTTCACTAAATATTCGGTCTCAGCAAAACCTTGATATCAGTATGTGACAACTCTAGGAGATAAGATTTAACACTTTGTAAAAATTTAGGCAAATTCCTAATGAGGCGTATATTATCAGGCAGAGCATTGAACAACTTGCAAGATACTATGGTAAAGAAGTTACTTAAATGAGCTGTACGATTTGCCGGAATAGCGACTAAGCATTGGGTGTTGGTCCTCAGACAGTAGTTTTCTGACTCCAGACTATGTAAATAACCACATCGAATAAAAAATATTTTTAATGTTTTATAATAATACATGTGTCTTATTGGCAAGATTCTCATGTTTTTAAATAACTCCATAGAATGGTGAAACCGACTGACATTACAAACTTTTCTAATAACACATTTTTGCACAGTTAAAAGAGGCTGAATTTTATTAAGAGATGCACCACCCCAACAGCTAATCCCATATTGAAGTTTGGAGTCGACTAGCGCATAGTATAGAGTTCTCAGCGTAGTGTTTGAACAAACATTTCTAAGGTTATAAAAGTGACGAACTGTAAATTGCAAATAAGATTTCAAGAGGGAGGTATGATAAACCCAAGATAAATTTTGGTCAAGAGATACACCCAAATATTGAAAGTCCTTCACCTTATCAATGGTGAAGCACACATCGCTACAATGAGCACTGAAGTTGTAGGATCTCAAAGGACAAGTCAGGTCATGTAGGCTGAAACTACTGCAGTTTTTGGAGTGAAACACAACGTCTACATCAGGCACACTTTTCGCCTGTAGATTGAAGAAAATCATCTGAGTTTTTTTACTCACTATGAGTTTATGCTTAGCGAACCAGGTCCTTAGAAGATGCACATCGTGATTAATACCCGCCACCAAATCCAAAAAACTCATTGACCCATACGCAATCGCGAGGTCGTCGGCGAAAGCGGTAACCTTCCCAAAAAATGGTAGGGAAAAGATTGAGTTTAGGTAGATTAAAAATAACAGTGGACCTAAGACAGACCCCTGTGGAACTCCCAAATTAATTGAAGATGCGCTGCTTATACTTTTACCAACTTTTACCCTCTGTACTCTTCCTGTTAAGTAGCTGTTAAACCAGCTATAAATAAACCCACGAAAACCGACGTTATGCAGCTTGGCTAACAAAATTTGATGATCTACCATGTCAAAAGCTTTAGTAATGTCTACAAACAGACCAGCGCAGTTCTTTTTATCATCTAAGTCGCCATTAATATATGAACAAAATTGTAGCAAGGCATCCTCAGTAGACCGCCCTGACCTAAAACCGAATTGCATCGGACTAAAAAAGTTTTTATGATCAAAAAATGAAATAATTCTAGTCTTAAACAATTTTTCAAAAACTTTTGATATCGAGGAAAGTAAAGAAATTGGCCTATAATTGTTTCTGTCTTTTTTGTTGCCCTTTTTGTATAAGGGAATTACAATAGAACATTTGAGCTCGGAAGGAAAAGTTCCAGAAAAAATGCTCGCATTAAAGAGATGTACAAGGACATCAACTACATCAAAAGCTATATTTTTCAAAACCTGGTTTGAAATTCCATCATCTCCACAAGATCTTGAATTGTTCAAAGACTTAATAGTTTTCAAAACTTCTAACCCGGTGAAAGGTTCGAACATAAAACTATTTTCCGCACTAGCCTCTTCAAACTTCAGACAATTGCACGAAGATGATATGTATGTCAGTTAGTCCGATAGTAGAAAAGTACTCATTAAAAAGGTTGGCAATCACCGTAGGATTTGTAATGGTCTCTCCACAACTAGTTAAGGAAAACGATGAGGTACCTGCCTTGCGATTCCGGTTTACCATACTGTTTATAACTTCCCATTCTTTCTTAGAATTACCCTGCGCGGAAATAAACTTATCGCGATAAAACTTATCGCGTTGAAAGCCAACTTCTTTTTTTACTTCTCTACACAATTTAGCATAACGACGATGCAGCTTATGATTTCGCGCAAGCCTACAACACTTCCTTCCTAGTTTATTTTTCAATTTGATTTTGCAAATCAGCGACTTAGAAATCCACGGTTTAAGCTTCAAGCAGGATTTACGTGGTATAAACGTGAAGCTTGCAGCTTCTATATGCTTTTTTAAAATACTTGAAAAGCTGCTGTATGCCTTGGATATATCTCTTTCAATATAAACTTCGCCCCAAGATTCAAATCGTAATCTTTCCTTCAGCAATGAGAAATTTATTCTAACTATGTTAGGAGTTAAATTTCTAGTTGCCTCAGGTTTATCACATACATTCTTAATAAATAGACCAGTCATTGTATGATCAGTAATTTTGAGGTCAAAGTTTAGACTATTTAAAGGACTGGTGACTGGTGACATTGCAATTGAAGCGACAAAATACATGGTCGAGGCAAGTACCAGAGGCATTTCGCGTTGATTCATTTATATATGACGTTAGTCCAAAGCTGGCCATTAATGTTTGGTAATTATCTGCTGCAACACTTTGTTGCAAAATATCTAAGTTAAAATCACCTATCACAATGAGATTGCTCGATTTTTCACAACTTAGGAGAGATGAGAATTCTTCTAAAAAGTTTTGGACGGAAACTGAATGCAACCTGTAAACACATAGACAAGTAAAGGCTTTGCCAGCGATGTTAATGGAAAGTTTCAATATATCCGCGCTTATCAAGTGATAAGAACAATAATCACAATCGTACGAGCTACGCACGAATACTCCTACTCCACCTGCACAGTAACGCTCATTAGTATTCGCAAAAAAGTTATAATCATGTATTTTGAAATCTTGTGTTTCATGTTCATATATCCATATCTCTGATACAAAGATAATATCAGGATAATTTTTAAATAACTCAAGATTACAAAGAAGCAAGTCAAAAATTTGCCGGAGACTACGAATATTTTGGTGCACAATAACAAGGCGATTGGTAACGTGAGATAAGTGTTTCAAATCGTTTAAAGGACTAGTAATGACGTTGTTGTTTGTTAAAAGAAAATTCGAAAAATTCATAAAAGTTACTTTAGAACTTAATTTTATTAAATTTAAAAAACAAAAAAATTACGTGATTTTTGACAAATCGTCAAAGTTTCTTAAAACAACGACCGCGTCATTATCGTCCTTTTTCAAAAGAATTTTATTGTTACTTATCCATAGATACTTATAATTTTTCTCGCCCTTGATTGATTTTGCAGCAGACAGCAGTGACCTGTTGTATGTTGTGAGACTCTCATTAATAAAAATCTTCCTCTTATCTTTGTCTCCAAAAATCTCAGTTGTCAATTTGCCCTTCGCCTTTTTTTTCGTCTGCATGACTTTTTTCTTCAATTCAGCTGAGGCAAAGTGCACACGAATAATATTTGTCGCAGAAGAAGATTCATGTTTTTGTTTTATTTTCTTAATGTAACATTTTTTCAATTGCTCCGGAGTTATGGAAATGCCCATAGCCGTGCTTAAAATATGTTGTGTGCACTCTCTAACTTTGTCGTCAGTGACAGCAGGCACACCAACAATATCAACAGCACTCTCCAACAGCTGTTGCTCTCTATAGTTCAGCAAACCTTCAAGCCTGCTCACTTTATCGCTCAGTTTAGCATTGTCAGCTTCGAGCTGCTTCACTGTGCTGAAAAAATCTGCATTGAATTTCCTCAAACTCAATATTTCGTCATACAGCAACTGCATTGTGATTTCTTGTGCAGATTCACCGTTGTTAATATTTGATTGCTCGCTCACTTGTGTACATTGAACCTGATCTGTTGTTTTTATGTTGGTATTGTTATTGTTGTTGTAATTTCTGTTGGTCACCGAATTTGCATTGTTGGATGATTTTTGTGCTTGTTGTTTTTGGCCGCTACTTGTAGTTGGATTTAGTTTTGTCACTTGCGTAGTTTTAGCGGCAACCTGCGAGGGAATCTTCGGTCTTGAACTAGCATCTGCAGCTACGGCACCTGGCAGAGGCTGTTGATGCAGGGACTTACGACGCATAAGATTACAGGCGTCGCAGCGATGCTTTATGTTGTTGGACTTCAGATACTCCAGGGTATCGGCATCGATTTTGGCGCACAAAGCATGGAAGTAGGCGCCACAATCTGCACACGCGACTTTGGCAACTTCAGTGCGGTCAATTTTATTTTTACAAATTGCACAATTCATGTTAAATTTTATTTAGTTCAAATTTATGTTTAGAAAAGAAGAAAGCTATTTAATATTGCTTTACTTAGCGCGCACCCCACGACACAAAGCAAAACACGTCCGTTCAGTTCGACGGCTTAACGATTTCTCATATTATTTTTTTTAACTTTTTTTTGGTCTTTTTTACATATTTTTTAAATGCGCATTAGGTACACAACGAAATTAGGGGCATGCGAAAAAATTGGTGTACGTAAATTTAAGCGGTAATATTTAAATTTTTTAAATTAAACAAAAAATTATTGAATAAACACAAGTTCTATAATGCCATTATTTCGTTAAAATGCAACAAAGAAACACACCCAAAAAATTGATATAATTTGAACATTCGTTTCACTAAACTGCAGAAGTATTTCTATTTTATAACTTTACACAAATAATTATGAAATGCCAAGTTTGCAAGCTAAAAGTTGACCGCGCTGATCCGGACAAAGTCAACTGTGTGGATTGCCTGTGCATTTTTCATTGTTCGTGCGCCAAGCTGGACAAGGCTGATGTTGAGTACATGAAATCCAACAATCTCAAGTACAGGTGTGAGGGATGTTCCATCCTCCGTCGCAAATCAATGCATACGCAGTCCCTGGCACCAATTCAAGTTGGTTCTGGGCTACCCATCGCCTCCACAACTCCCCCTAGACACAATTTCGGCTACAGCAGGTGTAAAGCAACAAAAATAACATGCAACTGCAGGTAATACACACGCTAATACGACTAGCATACTGTATGAGCTTTACGCAGACGTCGACATAGTCCAGCGAATTAAAACCCAGCGGCTTCGCTGGCTAGGACACGTGGTGTAAATAAACTAAGACGCTCCGGCCCAGAAGGTATTCTTATCGGCACCCGCCGGTGGAAGTAAAGGAAGAGGGAGACCATCATTCCGATGGCAGGACCAAGTGGAGGCAGATCTGAGAACACGCGGTGTCTCCAATTGGCACCAGTTTGCTCAACAAAGAACCAACTGTTCTGATGATGACGTCAGTGACGAAGACGGAAATGATTCTGACGTGGGCTATATGTGTTCACTTTTCGATTCCGATTATGATGTAAGTTAATGTGCTGCTCTTTCTTCGATAACAGTGTTTATTAATGGAACGTTTTTCCATACACATAGGATGAACAGGAATATTGTGCCAAACTAACATCTGAGTGGAGAGACCAGTTTCAAAAATCTGAAACTCAGCAACAAAAAATTAAAATTGTAACCATTTTGAACCCGTCATGGTCTGTGCGTAAGACCGCCGACGTAATGTATACGTCCCAATATTTGGTACGGAAAGCGAAAGAATTGAAAGTTCAATATGGCATTCTACCGACCATTCCGAAGAAAGCTGGTATGCAATCTTAAAGTTTATAATTTTAAAACTTAACATGTACTGCTTCTTGTAGGAAAAGGTATTTCTATGGAAACCGTATTGAGAGTTAAGGAGTTTTATGTATCTGAAGACATAAGCGCTGAAATGCCGGGACTCAAAGATACAAAAGCGACCAGAATCGATGGAGAATCAGTCAACTTACAAAAACGTCTTATCCTGGGAAACTTAAAATACATCTACATCAAATTTTGCACCGAAAACGCAGACATGAAAATTGGGTTGAGTAAATTCTGTTCTTTGAGACCAGATAACTGCATTTTGGCTGGTGCCGGAGGAACTCATAAAGTGTGTGTTTGTCCGATTCACGAAAACATGAGTTTAATGGCTAAAGGTAATAATTAATGTGATTAATAAATGTTCTATAAATTGTTGAGCTATTGCAAGTAGTGATGTTCTAAACACAATTTTTTTCTGTGCCCATTATCTATTACATTTATTATTATCCTTTTAGGCAGTTAAACTTTTGAAAGAGGAACTTTGTATTGACGGCTATGAAGATGTTTTGTTGATTTTGCTCTGCGAGAATCCAATAGAGAGCTGTTTCTTTGGGTTATGTCAGAAATGTCCAAAAGATACTTACATCAACAACATTCTGCTGGGTATCTTTGATAAAAAAAATATTCTGGAAATATGCTATAAACAATGGGTATCACAACCTCAAACCACGTTAAAAAACATGGCAGTTTCTACTCAGACTTTTGTAGAAAATTTGTGTTCATATGGACGAAAGTTTCTTGCCCATTCATTTATTACAAGAAAACAAGCCAACACTTACAAGCATTTAAAAAAAATCTACGGAGCGATCAATGTCTTGTTATATGCGATTTCCCCGAAAATTACGCCTTTATAATTCAAAATTCTGTGCCTGGTTTTCACTGGAACAATAACCAAGCAACAGTTTTTCCTATAGTTTTCTATCACAATAATAATGGGATTATCGAACACCAAACTTTGATCTTTATTTCAGAAAGTAAAAAGCATGATGCGATTGCAGTTTACGTGTTTTTAGAAGAGTTTAACAAATTTTTGTCGTCATTTAACCCTCTTATACGTAAATGTATCTATTTTTCTGATGGAGCGCCACAGCAATTTGAAAATGCTAAAAATTTCTCAACAATTTATTTTCACGAACAAGACTTTGGTCGCTCGGCCGAGTGGCATTTCCATGCCACGGCTCATGGGAGTACCTTAAATGTACCTACTTTCGTGGCAAAAATTTTCTGATGTACCTAACTCCATGGTAAAGCGTCCTTAAAGCTACATTTACACTACACCAGATGCGTAAATTTTGGCTTAGTTTTTTCGAGACCGTTCATCCGCAAATTGAAATTGGTCACCAAATTAGGTCAAATTAAATTAAATTCGTCTAATTTGGCAAACAAATTAATTCTGCGGAAAAACATTCTCGAAATAACTTCGCCAAAAGCGACGCATTTGGTGCAGTGTAAATGTATTATAATTTCGTGGTATTTAGTAAAACTCTAATTTTATGAAAAAAAAGTTATATTTGATTCAAGTTTAAAACCATTTTTTTATTGTTATTGAATTTATGAAAAGAAAGAGTTTTAATATCAAAATAAATAAGTAAAAAAATTAGTTTTATGTACGTACTTTTCAAAACTTTTTATTTTTTGTTATTTTAGTTTTAATTTTTTCTTTTTTATGTTTTTTTTAATCTAGTCACTAATAGAGACATTTCGTGGTCTATTTCATATTTGATACAATTTGGTATTCAGTAAGCTGCCTCACATCTCTAGTCTCAATAAAGAGTCACTAAATTGAGATCTGCTGTAGGCAGGTAACAAACGAAATTAATTAAAGAATATTGGATAAAAAATTTAAAAAATAAAAAAGTGAGAATTAGAAGTATTAATATGCTTAAAAAAAATTATATAAAAAAATAAAAATTTACTGTCCGCGGCGACCTTCCGCATGATAATCCGGGCGCTTAACGCCTGGGCTACATCGACATCTATGGGCGAGTGCAAAATGCGTTACTTAAAATTTATGCAATTTTTGTATTCATCATCATCATTTATTGGCGCTTAACCGCCTAAGCGATTTTGGCCGTTTCGTATCAAAGCACGCCAGTCATTCCTTTTTAGCGATAACCGACGCCAATTGGAAACCCCAAGGGAGTTCAAGTCATCCTCCACCTGTTGTTTCCATCTCAGTCGAGGCCTCCCCCTTCCTCTGCTGCCGAATTCAGGCGACGATAGGAAAACCTTCTGTGCTGGAGCTTCTTTGTCCATTCGCATAACATGGCCCAGCCAGCGGAGTCTTTGGGCTTTAATTCGCTGGACTATGGTCAGATCTGCGTAGAGCTCGTACAGCTCATCGTTAAATTTCCTTCGATACTCGCCGTTGGCATCACGGGAAGGACCATAAATCTTCCGGAGAACTTTTCTCTCAAATACTCCAAGGGCCATCTCATCTTCTCTTGACATTGTCCATGAATCTGAGCCATACATCAGGACAGGTATGATGAGAGACTTATAGAGCGTGATCTTTGTTCTTCGAGAGAGGACTTTACTTCTCAATTGCCTACTCAGTCCAAAGTAGCACTTGTTGGCAAGAGTGATTCTCCGCTGGATTTCTAGACTGATATTATTTTCGGTGTTGATACTGGTTCCCAAATAGACGAAGTCCCTCACAGTTTCAAATTTGTAACTATCAACAGTGACATGGCTGCCAAGGCGCAGGTGCGCCGATTCTTTCTTTGATGACAGCAAATACTTCGTCTTGTCCTCGTTCACGGCAAGACCCACTTTTTTCGCCTCCTTATCCAGTCCAGAGAAGGCAGCGCTTACGGCGCGGTTGTTAAGGCCAATGATATCAATATCATCGGCATACGCCAGCAATTGCACGATCTTGTAAAAGATTGTACCATTGCGGTTTAGCTCTGCTGCTCGAATTATCTTCTCCAGCATCAGATTGAAGAAATCGCACGAAAGGGAGTCGCCCTGTCTGAAGCCTCGTTTGGTTTCAAATGGCTCAGAGAGGTCCTTCCCGATTCTGACGGAGCTGTTGGTATTGCTCAACGTCATTTGGCAAAGCCGAATAAGCTTTGCAGGGAAGTCAAATTCAGACATGGCGGCATACAGGCAACTCCTTTTTACGCTGTCAAAAGCGGCTTTAAAATCGACAAAGAGATGGTGAGTGTCGATTCTCTTATCATGGGTCTTCTCCAGGATTTGGCGTATCGTGAAAATCTGGTCGATGGTAGACTTACCAGGTCTAAAGCCACACTGATAAGGTCCAATCAGTTTGTCTACGATGGGCTTCAGCCTTTCACACAACACGCTAGAAAGAACCTTATATGCGATATTAAGAAGACTAATTCCGCGGTAGTTGGTGCGGTTAGCGGGATCGCCTTTCTTGTGGATTGGGCAAAGCACACTTAAATTCCAATCCGGAGGCATGCATTCGTCTGACCATATTCTGCATAAGAGCTGATGCATGCTTTTTACCAGCTCTTCGCCTCCGTGTTTGAACAGCTCGGCGGGTAGTCCGTCTTTTCCAGGCGCTTTGTTGTTTTTGAGCCGGGATATAGCTATCCTCCCGGCCGCCGTGGTGTAGCGGTTAAGTGTTCGGCCTTCTACACCAAGTCGTGGCGGTTCGATGCCCGGCAAAAGTAACATCAAAAATTATTTAGAAAAAGAATTTTTCTAAACGGGGTCGCCCCTCGGCAGTAGTTTGGCAAACTCTCCGGGTGTATTTCTGCCATGAGAAGCTTCTCAGCAAAAAATTCATTTGCTTTGCAAGTGCCGTTCGGAGTCGGCAAAAAACTGTAGGTCCCGCCAACTTGTAGGAAAACTCAAGAGCAACACACCACAAGTTGGAAAGAGAAGCTCGGCTAAAAATCTCGTTAGAGGTTATGATAACCTGTTGGTATATCGCCGCCATTAGTTAGTTTTATAGCTATCCTCACTTCATCATAGTCAGGTGGTGGGACGACTTTTCCATCGTCAGGGATTGGGGTATCGGGTTCGACGCCTCCCTCGCAATTTAGCAGTGAGGAGAAGTGCTCCCTCCATAATTTAAGTACACTTTGTACGTCGGTTACCAGGTCGCCATTATTGTCCTTACAGGAGCTTGCCCCGGTCTTAAAACCTTCCGTCATCCGCCGGATCTTTTCATAGAATTTTCGGGCAATTTTGTATTCACCACACCTTAAATGAGCGATAGAGAGACTATATCTAATAAAATATCTCAAATTTAGTGACTTGATATGAGAGAAAATTACAGAATACTGGTATAAGTCTAAGAGTTTTTAGAACTTAAGACATTATTGAAATGAAATAAGTAACATTATATTAAAAAGGTTTAATACAAATAAACATTAAAAAATAATTAATTTAATTGATGTAACTTGTTACTTTTCTCAAAATTGCTTTTATTTATGATTATTTATAAGTTTTGTGTTTTTTTATTTTTTTGTTTATTTTTAAACAATAAAAAAATTTATTCATTAATGTAACTTGTTACCTTTCTAATTAAAAATTTATTTTATTTATTTAAGTACTAATACCTGAAAATCCAAAAACTTTTTTTTTTGTTTTCTTTGTAAATTTTTCTTTTTTTTGTATTTTTTCAAAAAATCTAAGAGTATAAGAAAATAAAATAACATTGAATGAAAAAGGTTTAAAACAAAAATAAACCACAAAAATAAACCATTAATTCAATTGATGAACTTGTTACTTTTCTTAATGTAACATTTTTTCAATTGCTCCGGAGTTATGGAAATGCCCATAGCCGTGCTTAAAATATGTTGTGTGCACTCTCTAACTTTGTCGTCAGTGACAGCAGGCACACCAACAATATCAACAGCACTCTCCAACAGCTGTTGCTCTCTATAGTTCAGCAAACCTTCAAGCCTGCTCACTTTATCGCTCAGTTTAGCATTGTCAGCTTCGAGCTGCTTCACTGTGCTGAAAAAATCTGCATTGAATTTCCTCAAACTCAATATTTCGTCATACAGCAACTGCATTGTGATTTCTTGTGCAGATTCACCGTTGTTAATATTTGATTGCTCGCTCACTTGTGTACATTGAACCTGATCTGTTGTTTTTATGTTGGTATTGTTATTGTTGTTGTAATTTCTGTTGGTCACCGAATTTGCATTGTTGGATGATTTTTGTGCTTGTTGTTTTTGGCCGCTACTTGTAGTTGGATTTAGTTTTGTCACTTGCGTAGTTTTAGCGGCAACCTGCGAGGGAATCTTCGGTCTTGAACTAGCATCTGCAGCTACGGCACCTGGCAGAGGCTGTTGATGCAGGGACTTACGACGCATAAGATTACAGGCGTCGCAGCGATGCTTTATGTTGTTGGACTTCAGATACTCCAGGGTATCGGCATCGATTTTGGCGCACAAAGCATGGAAGTAGGCGCCACAATCTGCACACGCGACTTTGGCAACTTCAGTGCGGTCAATTTTATTTTTACAAATTGCACAATTCATGTTAAATTTTATTTAGTTCAAATTTATGTTTAGAAAAGAAGTAAGCTATTTAATATTGCTTTACTTAGCGCGCACCCCACGACACAAAGCAAAACACGTCCGTTCAGTTCGACGGCTTAACGATTTCTCATATTATTTTTTTTAACTTTTTTTTGGTCTTTTTTACATATTTTTTAAATGCGCATTAGGTACACAACGAAATTAGGGGCATGCGAAAAAATTGGTGTACGTAAATTTAAGCGGTAATATTTAAATTTTTTAAATTAAACAAAAAATTATTGAATAAACACAAGTTCTATAATGCCATTATTTCGTTAAAATGCAACAAAGAAACACACCCAAAAAATTGATATAATTTGAACATTCGTTTCACTAAACTGCAGAAGTATTTCTATTTTATAACTTTACACAAATAATTATGAAATGCCAAGTTTGCAAGCTAAAAGTTGACCGCGCTGATCCGGACAAAGTCAACTGTGTGGATTGCCTGTGCATTTTTCATTGTTCAAGGCTGATGTTGAGTACATGAAATCCAACAATCTCAAGTACAGGTGTGAGGGATGTTCCATCCTCCGTCGCAAATCAATGCATACGCAGTCCCTGGCACCAATTCAAGTTGGTTCTGGGCTACCCATCGCCTCCACAACTCCCCCTAGACACAATTTCGGCTACAGCAGGTGTAAAGCAACAAAAATAACATGCAACTGCAGGTAATACACACGCTAATACGACTAGCATACTGTATGAGCTTTACGCAGACGTCGACATAGTCCAGCGAATTAAAACCCAGCGGCTTCGCTGGCTAGGACACGTGGTGTAAATAAACTAAGACGCTCCGGCCCAGAAGGTATTCTTATCGGCACCCGCCGGTGGAAGTAAAGGAAGAGGGAGACCATCATTCCGATGGCAGGACCAAGTGGAGGCAGATCTGAGAACACGCGGTGTCTCCAATTGGCACCAGTTTGCTCAACAAAGAACCAACTGTTCTGATGATGACGTCAGTGACGAAGACGGAAATGATTCTGACGTGGGCTATATGTGTTCACTTTTCGATTCCGATTCTGATGTAAGTTAATGTGCTGCTCTTTCTTCGATAACAGTGTTTATTAATGGATTGTTTATTAATGCCAAACTAACATCTGAGTGGAGAGACCAGTTTCAAAAATCTGAAACTCAGCAACAAAAAATTAAAATTGTAACCATTTTGAACCCGTCATGGTCTGTGCGTAAGACCGCCGACGTAATGTATACGTCCCAATATTTGGTACGGAAAGCGAAAGAATTGAAAGTTCAATATGGCATTCTACCGACCATTCCGAAGAAAGCTGGTATGCAATCTTAAAGTTTATAATTTTAAAACTTAACATGTACTGCTTCTTGTAGGAAAAGGTATTTCTATGGAAACCGTATTGAGAGTTAAGGAGTTTTATGTATCTGAAGACATAAGCGCTGAAATGCCGGGACTCAAAGATACAAAAGCGACCAGAATCGATGGAGAATCAAATGGGAAACTTAAAATACATCTACATCAAATTTTGCACCGAAAAAGCAGACATGAAGATTGGGTTGAGTAAATTCTGTTCTTTGAGACCAGATAACTGCATTTTGGCTGGTGCCGGAGGAACTCATAAAGTGTGTGTTTGTCCGATTCACGAAAACATGAGTTTAATGGCTAAAGGTAATAATTAATGTGATTAATAAATGTTCTATAAATTCTTGAGCTATTGCAAGTAGTGATGTTCTAAACACAATTTTTTTCTGTGCCCATTATCTATTACATTTATTATTATCCTTTTAGGCAGTCAAACTTTTGAAAGAGGAACTTTGTATTGACGGCTATGAAGATGTTTTGTTGATTTTGCTCTGCGAGAATCCAATAGAGAGCTGTTTCTTTGGGTTATGTCAGAAATGTCCAAAAGATACTTACATCAACAACATTCTGCTGGGTATCTTTGATAAAAAAAATATTCTGGAAATATGCTATAAACAATGGGTATCACAACCTCAAACCACGTTAAAAAACATGGCAGTTTCTACTCAGACTTTTGTAGAAAATTTGTGTTCATATGGACGAAAGTTTCTTGCCCATTCATTTATTACAAGAAAACAAGCCAACACTTACAAGCATTTAAAAAAAATCTACGGAGCGATCAATGTCTTGTTATATGCGATTTCCCCGAAAATTACGCCTTTATAATTCAAAATTCTGTGCCTGGTTTTCACTGGAACAATAACCAAGCAACAGTTTTTCCTATAGTTTTCTATCACAATAATAATGGGATTATCGAACACCAAACTTTGATCTTTATTTCAGAAAGTAAAAAGCATGATGCGATTGCAGTTTACGTGTTTTTAGAAGAGTTTAACAAATTTTTGTCGTCATTTAACCCTCTTATACGTAAATGTATCTATTTTTCTGATGGAGCGCCACAGCAATTTGAAAATGCTAAAAATTTCTCAACAATTAATTTTCACGAACAAGACTTTGGTCGCTCGGCCGAGTGGCATTTCCATGCCACGGCTCATGGGAGTACCTTAAATGTACCTACTTTCGTGGCAAAAATTTTCTGATGTACCTAACTCCATGGTAAAGCGTCCTTAAAGCTACATTTACACTACACCAGATGCGTAAATTTTGGCTTAGTTTTTTCGAGACCGTTCATCCGCAAATTGAATTTGGTCACCAAATTAGGTCAAATTAAATTAAATTCGTCTAATTTGGCAAACAAATTAATTCTGCGGAAAAACATTCTCGAAATAACTTCGCCAAAAGCGACGCATTTGGTGCAGTGTAAATGTATTATAATTTCGTGGTATTTAGTAAAACTCTAATTTTATGAAAAAAAAGTTATATTTGATTCAAGTTTAAAACCATTTTTTTATTGTTATTGAATTTATGAAAGGAAGAGTTTTAATATCAAAATAAATAAGTAAAAAAATTAGTTTTATGTACGTACTTTTCAAAACTTTTTATTTTTTGTTATTTTAGTTTTAATTTTTTCTTTTTTATGTTTTTTTTTTTTTGTATTTTTCATTAATGGTGGAATTCTGTAAGGTGTATCTAGTCACTAATAGAGACATTTCGTGGTCTATTTCATATTTGATACAATTTGGTATTCAGTAAGCTGCCTCACATCTCTAGTCTCAATAAAGAGTCACTAAATTGAGATCTGCTGTAGGCAGGTAACAAACGAAATTAATTAAAGAATATTGGATAAAAAATTTAAAAAATAAAAAAGTGAGAATTAGAAGTATTAATATGCTTAAAAAAAATTATATAAAAAAATAAAAATTTACTGTCCGCGGCGACCTTCCGCATGATAATCCGGGCGCTTAACGCCTGGGCTACATAGACATCTATGGGCGAGTGCAAAATGCGTTACTTAAAATTTATGCAATTTTTGTATTCATCATCATCATTTATTGGCGCTTAACCGCCTAAGCGATTTTGGCCGTTTCGTATCAAAGCACGCCAGTCATTCCTTTTTAGCGATAACCGACGCCAATTGGAAACCCCAAGGGAGTTCAAGTCATCCTCCACCTGTTGTTTCCATCTCAGTCGAGGCCCTTCCTCTGCTGCCGAATTCAGGCGACGATAGGAAAACCTTCTGTGCTGGAGCTTCTTTGTCCATTCGCATAACATGGCCCAGCCAGCGGAGTCTTTGGGCTTTAATTCGCTGGACTATGGTCAGATCTGCGTAGAGCTCGTACAGCTCATCGTTAAATTTCCTTCGATACTCGCCGTTGGCATCACGGGAAGGACCATAAATCTTCCGGAGAACTTTTCTCTCAAATACTCCAAGGGCCATCTCATCTTCTCTTGACATTGTCCATGAATCTGAGCCATACATCAGGACAGGTATGATGAGAGACTTATAGAGCGTGATCTTTGTTCTTCGAGAGAGGACTTTACTTCTCAATTGCCTACTCAGTCCAAAGTAGCACTTGTTGGCAAGAGTGATTCTCCGCTGGATTTCTAGACTGATATTATTTTCGGTGTTGATACTGGTTCCCAAATAGACGAAGTCCCTCACAGTTTCAAATTTGTAACTATCAACAGTGACATGGCTGCCAAGGCGCAGGTGCGCCGATTCTTTCTTTGATGACAGCAAATACTTCGTCTTGTCCTCGTTCACGGCAAGACCCACTTTTTTCGCTTCCTTATCCAGTCCAGAGAAGGCAGCGCTTACGGCGCGGTTGTTAAGGCCAATGATATCAATATCATCGGCATACGCCAGCAATTGCACGCTCTTGTAAAAGATTGTACCATTGCGGTTTAGCTCTGCTGCTCGAATTATCTTCTCCAGCATCAGATTGAAGAAATCGCACGAAAGGGAGTCGCCCTGTCTGAAGCCTCGTTTGGTTTCAAATGGCTCAGAGAGGTCCTTCCCGATTCTGACGGAGCTGTTGGTATTGCTCAACGTCATTTGGCAAAGCCGAATAAGCTTTGCAGGGAAGTCAAATTCAGACATGGCGGCATACAGGCAACTCCTTTTTACGCTGTCAAAAGCGGCTTTAAAATCGACAAAGAGATGGTGAGTGTCGATTCTCTTATCATGGGTCTTCTCCAGGATTTGGCGTATCGTGAAAATCTGGTCGATGGTAGACTTACCAGGTCCAAAGCCACACTGATAAGGTCCAATCAGTTTGTCTACGATGGGCTTCAGCCTTTCACACAACACGCTAGAAAGAACCTTATATGCGATATTAAGAAGACTAATTCCGCGGTAGTTGGTGCGGTTAGCGGGATCGCCTTTCTTGTGGATTGGGCAAAGCACACTTAAATTCCAATCCGGAGGCATGCATTCGTCTGACCATATTCTGCATAAGAGCTGATGCATGCTTTTTACCAGCTCTTCGCCTCCTTGTTTGAACAGCTCGGCGGGTAGTCCGTCTTTTCCAGGCGCTTTGTTGTTTTTGAGCCGGGATATAGCTATCCTCCCGGCCGCCGTGGTGTAGCGGTTAAGTGTTCGGCCTTCTACACCAAGTCGTGGCGGTTCGATGCCCGGCAAAAGTAACATCAAAAATTATTTAGAAAAAGAATTTTTCTAAACGGGGTCGCCCCTCGGCAGTAGTTTGGCAAACTCTCCGGGTGTATTTCTGCCATGAGAAGCTTCTCAGCAAAAAATTCATTTGCTTTGCAAGTGCCGTTCGGAGTCGGCAAAAAACTGTAGGTCCCGCCAACTTGTAGTAAAACTCAAAAGCAACACACCACAAGTTGGAAAGAGAAGCTCGGCTAAAAATCTCGTTAGAGGTTATGATAACCTGTTGGTATATCGCCGCCATTAGTTAGTTTTATAGCTATCCTCACTTCATCATAGTCAGGTGGTGGGACGACTTTTCCATCGTCAGGGATTGGGGTATCGGGTTCGACGCCTCCCTCGCAATTTAGCAGTGAGGAGAAGTGCTCCCTCCATAATTTAAGTACACTTTGTACGTCGGTTACCAGGTCACCATTATTGTCCTTACAGGAGCTTGCCCCGGTCTTAAAACCTTCCGTCATCCGCCGGATCTTTTCATAGAATTTTCGGGCAATTTTGTATTCACCACACCTTAAATGAGCGATAGAGAGATTATATCTAATAAAATATCTCAAATTTAGTGACTTGATATGAGAGAAAATTACAGAATACTGGTATAAGTCTAAGAGTTTTTAGAACTTAAGACATTATTGAAATGAAATAAGTAACATTATATTAAAAAGGTTTAATAAAAATAAACATTAAAAAATAATTAATTTAATTGATGTAACTTGTTACTTTTCTCAAAATTGCTTTTATTTATGATTATTTATAAGTTTTGTGTTTTTTTATTTTTTTGTTTATTTTTAAACAATAAAAAAATTTATTCATTAATGTAACTTGTTACCTTTCTAATTAAAAATTTATTTTATTTATTTAAGTACTAATACCTGAAAATCCAAAAACTTTTTTTTTTGTTTTCTTTGTAAATTTTTCTTTTTTTTTGTATTTTTTCAAAAAATCTAAGAGTATAAGAAAATAAAATAACATTGAATGAAAAAGGTTTAAAACAAAAATAAACCACAAAAATAAACCATTAATTCAATTGATGAACTTGTTACTTTTCTAAATACTATTTTTATGTATTATTTGTAAAAAAGCTTATTCTCATATTATTTTTTTTTAATTTTTTTTTGTCTTTTTTACATATTTTTTAAATGCGCATTAGGTACACAACGAAATTAGGGGCATGCGAAAAAATTGGTGTACGTAAATTTAAGCGGTAATATTTAAATTTTTTAAATTAAACAAAAAATTATTGAATAAACACAAGTTCTATAATGCCATTATTTCGTTAAAATGCAACAAAGAAACACACCCTATGTACAGTCACTTCTCAGAGCAGAAAACCCAGGACATCGCCATGGATCTCTGCGCAGTGGAACCACCCGGGGTTTTACCTCGGCCAAGGACTGTCACTTTCAATGTAACCCTGTTTAGTATGTTTTGTCCCATTCCGAAACTATCATCCTCCTCCCTTGCAGCAGGGCTGCAAGATATTCTTTTGTTACGGGCGGGCATTGAGCCGAACCCCGGACCAAAAGAATGGATATGCAGTGTCTGTTGCAAAAAAAATATATTAAACGGTCGCATTCTGTGCAATGCTTCTCGTGTAAGAGATGGCTCCATAAATCTGGATGTTCAGGGCTTAACCTTAACATCCACAGACCCCGTACTTTCTTTAGTACTTTCGTGGCCCCTTGTTGTTTGCGCCGTCGGGCGTCCCGCGGTAAGCGCCGTTCAAGCGCACCCCTACCGCCACCTTCTAGTAGCAATACTAATAATAATAATAATAATAATGTCTTAACGACTAGCAGCATTTCTGCTATACCCACCACACAAATTCCAGACTGTTGCTCGTGCCTTATGGCGTCAACATCACGCGCAGCAGCTCAACACTCTTGCTCCCACCGGAGCAGTTTAGACATGAGCAACTCCGAGCATCAGTCTCTGTCTGTTTCTTTGTTACACCCCCCCTCCCGTTTACACGTGAGTCAGGATCAACATCTTCTTGCACCTGTCTCGACGTGTACTGTTTGTCGGCAAAGATTATACACGCTCGCGTCATCGGTCAAATGCAATAACTGCTTAGGCCAATGCCACGTGCATCTATGCTCTGGGCTCGCGAACAGGAATCTTTGGACGGATGCGTTCATCGCACCATGCTGTAACACGCCTCAGCCTACGACGCCAGCCAACCCGGTTACACCAGGTCCACAGCTAACTAGGCTGAGGCACAGCCTTGGTCTTCGCCTACCAACACCTGGGCGAACACATCCGTCTCTCACGCCTTTGGTTAACTCGACATCGACCCCACCGGCGCACTTCCAAATCTTACAGCACAACTGTAACGGATTAACTGGTAAGATCGCAGAGATAACCAATTTGATGACGCAAAATGACATAAAACTTGCCGTAATCCAAGAAACCAAGCTCAGTCCAAGGTCGGACCTCATTACCTATGGCGGATATAACATTCACCGGAAAGACCGTCATAGAGTAACAGGAGGTCTGGGAGGTGGTCTAGCGTTCATAACGCACAACTCTGTACAGTATCATCTATTTGATACCGACATCGAAGGAACGGATGATATCTTAGAAAGCCAAGGTATTACCATCCGTACAGGAGATGTCGATCTGCAAATCATAAACATCTACATACCCCCTGTCTCAAGTTGCCCCACCAGTTATCACCCCGACATTAGCTTGCTATTACGAGGAGATAACCGCGTGATCCTGGGCGACTTCAATGCGCACCACGATATGTGGCACTCAAACTTGCCAGCAGACAGTAGGGGGCATGTACTCGCAGAACAAATAGATGATACGGCTTTCTGTACATTGAACGGAGACGCCCCAACGAGAGTATCGGGTAACTGCTATAGTTCGCCAGATATTTCTATCGTAAGTGCAGGACTATTGAACAATACCAATTGGCGACCCATACTCACGTTGGCGTCTGACCATCTCCCAATAGTCATTACCATCGAACGACCGACGGACTTTATAACACCTGAGCATGGTACATACATCAACTTTACCAAGGCGGACTGGGACAGTTTTCAGACATATACGGACGAATCCTTGGCTGCTCTATCCATTCCTACGGACGTACGCAAAGGCGAACGAGACTTCCGCAACATCATTGACTTGGCCTCTAGACGCTTCATTCCTGCGGGTCGAATATCCCGAATAAGACCAAATTTCCCCGCGGAGGCAGCGGCCATGGCTAGAGAAAGAGATGAAGTGCGAAGTCTCAATCCCGCAGACCCCCGTATAAGGGATCTCAACGCGGAAATTCGTAGGTTGGTCGATAAACACAAACTGGCCAAATGGAAACAACACCTAGAGCAATGCAACCTCTCTGACGGTGTTGGCAAATTATGGACTACGGTCAAAGCTCTATCTAATCCAACACAACACAAGGATAAAGTTGATATTACTTTCGGTGACAGGGTGAAGAAGGACCCTAGGGGATGTGCGAACTCCTTCTGTAGACAATTTGTACTACATTCCCCACCCGATAGAGCTAAACGTAGAACCATGCGACAGGCGCGTAAATACAAAAACCAAAACACGCCCATTGTCATCACTGCCTCAGAGGTCAAGGAAGCCATCAGACAGGCTAAGCCCTCAAAATCCATCGGCCCCGACGGCATTGCCATGAAGATGCTGAAACATCTAGGCCAGGAGGGACACAAATACTTAGCGGCTCTATTCAATCTTTCACTGAACACTTTCGTCATTCCTGAAATATGGAAAAAGGCGAGAGTGGTTCCATTATTAAAACCTAGAAAGCCGGCAAACATAGGCGATTCATATCGCCCTATATCACTTTTGTCGCCGGTAGTGAAGACGCTAGAGTCCATTTTGCTCCCGTATTACACCGCAAATCTGCACCTGGCTAATCATCAACATGGCTTCCGTAAGCTGCACAGCACCACCAGCGCACTCAATGCCATTACAACGCAAATAAATAGCGGTCTAAATCAAAACCAACCAAATCACAGGACTGTGTTAGTGGCACTTGACTTGTCGAAAGCTTTTGACACAGTCAACCATGCCACTCTCATACAAGATCTATTAGAAACACAAATACCTGATGGGTTAAAGAGATGGACCGCTAATTACTTGAATGGGCGGCAGGCGTCGGTCAACTTTAGAAACGCAACATCAAAACCAAGACGAATTAGACAGGGGGTGCCACAGGGTGGTGTCCTATCCCCGACACTGTTTAATTTCTATCTATCGAAGATGCCCCCACCACCAGAGGGTGTCTCCGTCGTTTCTTATGCTGACGACTGTACAATAATGGCGACGGGGAAGGGCCCCTATACTGATAAACTCTGTAATAAAATCAACGGTTACCTCTGCAACCTTTCCAGGTTTTTCACAGAGCGAGATCTGACGATATCTCCGACTAAATCAACGGCGACGCTTTTTACGACGTGGACGCACCAGGTGAGAAATGAATTAGACATTTTCGTTGACGGCACTAAGCCACCAACTGTCAGCCACCCAAAGTTATTAGGGATGACATTGGATAATACTTTCTCATTTGCTGGTCATGTGTCTGCAATGGTCTCAAAGGTACGTGGTCGCAACAAGATCCTCAAGTCACTTGCCGGCAGTACTTGGGGAAAAGACAAAGAAACGTTGTTGACTACATATAAGGCCATTGGCCGACCAGTCTTTGACTATGCTGCACCCATATAGTCGCCTAATGTACATAACACCAACTGGACGAAGTTACAAGTCTGCCAAAATACTGCCATCAGAACTGCTACGGGATGTCTCCTCATGTCTTCCGAGTCTCACCTCCATCAGGAGGCAAAACTGCTCAATGTAAAAGAGCATGCGGAAATGCTGAGCAAGCAATTCCTTCTGAACTGCCACAAGCCAGCACATCCAAACCGTCATCTTTTGGACATAGATCCGCCCCCGAGAGACATAAGGAAACATCTCCGTAAACATTATGATGAGATCCGGCATCATATTACCTTGCCGTTTGATCTGCAGAATCATAAGCGGGCTCTAACCGACATCCACACCGAGTCGGTAGATACTTTTGTCGGATCTCTACCTGTGAACCCCGTTCTGAACAGTCCTCCACCGGATATTGCTGAAGAAGAACGCACCTTACCAAGGGAGACAAGAGTTACCCTGGCACAGCTTAGGTCTGGATATAGTGTAAGGTTAAACTCCTACTTGTCCAGACTTAATGACACAATCTCAAACACATGCCCTGCATGTGGTAGGACCCCCCATGATACTCTACATCTCTTCAATTGTTCATTTGAACCTACTCTTCTAATCCCTCTGTCCCTCTGGACAAACCCTGTTGAAACTGCACGTTTCCTTGGACTCCCCTTAGAAGAGCTTGATGAAGATCTTCGGAATGATCATACACTCTAGACAGGGCAATGCATTGTTAACAACAACAACAACACCCAAAAAATTTATATAATTTGAACATTCGTATCACTAAACTGCAGAAGTATTTCTATTTTATAACTTTACACAAATAATTATGAAATGCCAAGTTTGCAAGCTAAAAGTTGACCGCGCTGATCCGGACAAAGTCAACTGTGTGGATTGCCTGTGCATTTTTCATTGTTCGTGCGCCAAGCTAGACAAGGCTGATGTTGAGTACATAAAAGCCAACAATCTCAACTACATGTGTGAGGGATGTTCCATCCTCCGTCGCAAATCAATGCATACGCAGTCCCTGGCACCCATTCAAGTTGGTTCTGGGCTACCCATCGCCTCCAAAACTCCCCCTAGACACAATTTCGGCTACAGCAGGTGTAAAGCAACAAAAATAACATGCAACTGCAGGTAATACACACGCTAATACGACTAGCATACTGTATGAGCTTTACGCAGACGTCGACATAGTCCAGCGAATTAAAACCCAGCGGCTTCGCTGGCTAGGACACGTGGTGTAAATGAACTAAGACGCTCCGGCCCAGAAGGTATTCTTATCGGCACCCGCCGGTGGAAGTAAAGGAAGAGGGAGACCATCATTCCGATGGCAGGACCAAGTGGAGGCAGATCTGAGAACACGCGGTGTCTCCAATTGGCACCAGTTTGCTCAACAAAGAACCGACTGGCGAAACATGCTGGACGGCCAAAATCGGCTAGGCGGTTAAAGGCTATTTTAAGTAAGTAAGTCAGACGCATACTCAAAGTGGCCCGATATAATCCCAACAACATGTATTTCGAGCAGCAAAACAATCGAAATGCTAAACGAAGTTTTCTGCAGACTAAGTATACCGAAGTGCATAATCTCCGACAACGGAACGCAGTTTGTGAGCACGCAATTCGAAACATTCCGATTCGCACCGCATCCAGCGTCTCGAAGCCTAATTGCAGCCCGAGATCCGCATATTTTTCCTACAATGTCCACTGGGTGCAGTTTGAGCATAACCTTCAATGCCAGGGTAGGAGTTTGAATTTCATTGTCTGTTTGGAGTACGAAAAGGGGTTGTTAACAAAGCGTCATCTTTCACGAATTTTTTCATAAAATTCAATTTTTGTTTGCTGATTTCTTTAAGTACAAGAGGATCTTAATCATTTAATTTTAATAATATACACGAAAAAAATCTCGGAACACAGAGTAACATTCTAGAAAATTAAGCCTGTTAAATCTACTAAAAAAACTAAACCGATATCTCCAAAAAGCGGAAATAAAAATAAAGTGAAAATATTTTCCCTTGCAGTTCACCTTGCACGGAATCGTTTATATCACTAAGTTCCAGGTAATTTGGTAAATATTTCCCCAAAAAATCAGTGCGATTGATGTAAGGTTAACAAACATATCTTAGAAAGTCGAAAGCCTCTCTCATGTGGAAGCCTCCCGCTT
The DNA here is from genome assembly GCA_964058755.1 of Campiglossa producta. NCBI lineage: Eukaryota > Metazoa > Arthropoda > Insecta > Diptera > Tephritidae > Campiglossa > Campiglossa producta. The sequence goes on along the minus strand of CAXKVI010000001.1, from coordinate 88,344,266 downwards.
CTACCCTAATAGTAAGGATATCTTTTTTATATACATTTATTTCAATAAATATTAATTATTGTCTTGAATTGGATTCAGGCAGGCTATGGCCATGCCACCCCGCCACTCCTCTCCCGTACCAGGTAGTTACGTAACAGTAATTTTCAATCTCTCTTGATCGTTTCCCTGAGTTGTAACATGCGTCTACCAATTGGACTTACCTGGTCATATCGTTCAATTGCTTCATTGTCAAAAGTATCGGTCAAAAGCCGCCTTGTTTTAGAATATCGTCTAGATTTCCGTAGATACAGTTCCGATAATAGTAAATCGAAATCTTTCATTATGGAATTGGTGGAAAAGAAATCTACATCGAAATTATATTATAAAACTCGTGTGACTACGATTTTGGGTGCATGTCAGGCGCACACAGCTAGTTGCAAACTGGAAAACCAAATACATATGTACGTAGATGTCAACATTTGTTCGTCATATTTGAAGGCATATTTCTACACAATTATGAGTGAACTGGAATTGACGACCTCAGACCGAAAAAAAAACACTAGGTAGGTAGGTAGGTTCAAGTGGCTGCCGCAGAGGCACACTTAGGCCAGTTTTGAAGGCCCGTTGTGATACCACCAACGCAAGGAAAGTCAGCCCCGGGACCCAGCCATATGGAAAATCCCTGAGTTGTTGGGATTTTCCACATAGCAGAATCCCGGGACTGACACTCCTAAACCGACACCGTTACTCCTCCTCGAACCACTTAGATGACTTTATGAAGCCCATCAAGTCCTTTATGTCCAGTTCCGCGATCTGGCTTAGACTATCTAGGAACGGAACTCCCAAAAAGCGCGTTCTCACGCCGCTTAAAGCCGGACAGTTGCAGATGAGGTGCTCCACCGTTTCCTCCTCCTCATCATCTTTGCAACTCCTGCAGCATCGTCGGTAGGGCACACTTAGCCTTTCTGCATGCCTACCAATGAGGCAGTGACCGGTTAATACCCCTATCAATATGCAGATTTCCCTCCTAGTTAGGGCATAAATGCGTCTAGACCTTTTAAGATCCCATTTTGGCCAGGTTTGTTTCGATATCCGACACCCTGGGGATTGCAGCCATCTTTCGTTGGCTTGACGGAGTGTGTGCTCCTTCAGCATTAGTTTGCATGTGGCAAACGGCATACCTAAGCGCTCTTTATCCCGAAGAACCTGCTTGGTCGTGCCCTGCCTGGCAAGCTCGTCTGCCTTACAGTTTCCCTCAATGTCCCTATGTCCCGGGACCCATATGAGGTTTACGCGGTTCTGTTGGGCCATCTCCTGAAGAGATCGACGACAGCTGAGCGTCAGTTCAGAGTTGAACGTGTATGAGCCAAGGGATTTGATTGCCGCCTGGCTATCGCTGAAAATAGTGATATCTCCTCCGATAACACGTTTGCTTAACCAGGCCGCGGCGTCCCGGATTGCCGAGACTTCCGCCTGGAAGACGCTACAATGATCAGGTAGTCTGAAGGAGAGTTCAAGGTCCAAATCCCTTGAATAAACCCCTCCTCCAACTCTGCCGTCCAACTTCGAGCCGTCGGTGTATATGGAAGTGCCACCATTTGTTTCGGGACACCAATCCGTCCTCTCCCAGTCTTCTCTGCTGGGAATGTTTATTTTGAAGCAGCTATCCCCGACTGTAGTGGTCGCACAACGATCTGTGCTTAGAGGGAGAAAGCTGTAAGATTCCAGAATACTGGAGTGTCCAATAGTACCCGCACCCCAACTGGAGGTTTCTCTTAGGCGCAGAGCTGATGCCGCCGCTGACCGAAACCCTTCCAGATCAAGTGGCAAAATGCCCAGAATGGCCTGGAGGGCTTCGTTGGGCGTTGTCCTTAGCGCACCGCTTATACAGATCATATTGGATCTATGGACTTTCCGCAACAGATTCAGGTATGTTGTCTTGCTCAGTGCCGGCCACCATACGACGACTCCATACAGCATGATTGGGCGAATGATGGCCGTGTAGATCCAACTGCATACTCTAGGGCTGAGCCCCCATTTTTTGCCAATGGCTCTTTTGCATGTGTAAAGAGCGATGCAAGCTTTCTTCTGGCGCTGAAGAACATTCTCCTTCCAATTCAGTTTCCTGTCCAGAACTATGCCTAGAAACTTGGCCTTATCCGACAAGCCCAGGCGCGTGCCATCTAGTTCTGGTAGGCTTAGTGGCGGTATTTTGTACCGGTTGGTGAAGAGGACAAGTTCCACTTTCCCCGGGTTGATACTAAGTCCGCAGCGAGAGGACCACCTCGAAACCTCTCGCAGTGCTACTTGCATCAGGTCACACAGAGTTTGTGGGAACTTGCCTCTGAATGCAATAGCTAAATCGTCTGCGTATGCCACTATCTTCCCGCCCCCCCAGCTTGTGTCACGTAGCAACGAGTTGACTGTGAGGTTCCATAAAAGCGGGGAAAGAACACCACCCTGGGGCGTTCCCCTTGTGACATAGCGTGATAACTCGACCGTACCAAGTGAAGAAGCTATTTTCCTTCCTCTTAGAAGTTGGTCAATTAAACCAGTTAGAGGTCTATCTACGCCCAGATTAGTTAGAGCGGAGTTGATCGCCTCCGGGCTTATATTGTTGAAAGCCCCCTCAATGTCTAAGAAGGCCACGAGACAGTAGTCCTTTTCACACAGCGATTTCTCAATGACAGATACTAGGCTGTGCAGAGCAGTTTCTGTTGATTTACTCTTGGTGTATGCATGCTGATAGCTAGAGATAAGGTTGCTATCAATAGTCGTTGAAAGGTAGTCGCTTAGTATCCTCTCAAAGGTTTTGAGTACAAAGGACGAGAGACTGATCGGTCTGTAATCTTTTGGCTCGTAGTGGGATGCCTTCCCAGCCTTAGGGATAAACACTACCGTGGCGCTTCTCCAGGAGCCCGGAATGTGGTTGAGAGCCAGGCAGGCTGTGAAGAGAAATACCAGCCATTTAGCTGATGTCTCCAACGTGTTTATAAGTTGCGCGGGGATAATCCCGTCCGGCCCGGCAGCCTTATACGGTTCAAAGCTCTTAACTGCCCACCTTACTCTTTCCTCAGTGATGGGTATATTTACTGCCAGGTTTGTTGCAGGTGCTAGTGGTGCATCATGCAGATTCCCCGGAAAATGTGTATTCAAGAGCAGCTCAAGGGTTTCCTCTTCCGTGCTGGTCCAGGATCCGTCAGGCTTTCGCAAATAGCTGATGGTTGCTTGACTTTTCGAGAGGACTCGTCTAAGTCTCGCTGTGTCGTCGACCTTTTCGACGCCAGTGCAGAAATTTCTCCACGAGGTTCTCTTCGCCTGTCTCAGAGCTTTTTTGTAGGCCCTTAGTTTAGCTTTATATTCATGCCAATGAGGCTCAGAGCCGAAGCTCTTGGCCTTGTTAAATTGTTTCCGGCATGATATTCGGAGCGAGTCCAAATCGTAGGACCACCAATGTGGCCTGTGTTTACCGCGTGGTTTTGGCACTGGACAAGCCTGTCCTAGAGCATTTGAGAGCGCCGATGTAAATGTAGTAACAAGATCCTCCAGCTCCTCTACTGATGAGGGGGCTTGTGAGGGCAGTACTGGTAGGTCTCTGTCTAATATTTCATTGTGTAACTGCCAATCAGTGTTACGTGGATTGCGCTTCATGATTGGTTGTTCTACAATAAAGTCTAAAACCATTTCTATGTAACGGTGGTCGGAGAAAGAATGTTCTTCCAGAACCCGCCATTTTCTGACCCACTCATAAGCGCCTTCACTACAGATAGTGAGGTCTATGACCTCCCTGCGGGTCTTAGTGATAAAAGTAGGCTCATTACCCACGTTGCAAATCACCAGGTTGGTTGTTAAGAGGTAATCAAACAGAGACTCGCCCCTGGCATTGATGTCGGAGCTCCCCCATTGGACATGGTGAGCATTAGCGTCCGCTCCAATAATAAGATTACCCGTGCAGAAATTTGACACCAGGTCTTTCACCTCCGTTTGTGGTGGGGGTTCTTCGGCGTCGTAGGGCATATAGACCGACGCCACCGTCAGGCGGGTGCTGTCGACCGTTAGACTGATAGCGGTAATATCACCATTGGTGTAGTTAGGTAGGAGAAAGGAGTTCAACTCAGACTTGACCAAAATACACGTTCTGACTTTGCTCTCCTCGCTGGCTCGAATGAGCTTGAAGCCCTTAGTCCCCAATCCGCAGATTCTCGAGCTATTGACCCAGGGTTCTTGGATGAGGACCACATCCACGTCGCCTTTAGAAAGACGACTACTTAAAGCAGCCGAAGCCACTTTAGATTTGTGCAAATTAATCTGAAGCACCACCAACATGAGAGCGCACAGACTTCCCTGCCGTCCCCATATCGTCGAGGTTTGCTCCATCCCGGAGGTTGCCTATCAACGACGAGTTGTTCCGATTAACTGCCCGATGTGGCGTTGCAGGAGTCCTGCTGCCTGTAGCGTTAGATGTTAGTCGCTCAGCGTTGGCTGCTACCACCGTGACGTCGAGGACTTCCTCGTCCTGTAGGCTGTCCTCCATCTCCGAGTTGTTCACAGCACTATCGCCAAGAGACGTGGCGGATAACATGCTTTCCGCATCGGAATCCTCCGCTTCCTCTTCTGGTAATAAGTTTTCCGGTTCCCCCGGAGTAGCCGAGAAGGCAGCGCGCTGAGCATCACCACGATATACGTGGATAACGATCTGGCCTACGCTGTAGTGTACTAGGCCATTGCACCTTTTGAGGGGCTCGATTGACTCTTTATTCATGGTGAACACCACCTGTCTGTCGGGCCCTACCGCATCCCCGACCAGATTGACACTCCAGTCATGCGTTGGGAGGGACGGATTCATTAGCCGTAGCATCCCGAGTATTCTCTCGGGTTCGTCAGGGATGGCCGGAATCCACGCCCTTGCCCTTGGACGAGCTGGAATGTCCTTCCAGTCGACGACCTCTATCTTTGCGCCCTGGTAGACTTCACCCAGTTTAGCAGCTGCTGCCTTGTACAGTGCTACGGTTTTTGCATCCTCGCATGCGAGTAATTTAATTTGACCCTGGTGCCAACCCGCATCCGTTACTCGTGCCGAACTACCCGGAAACTCCGGAGCAACGTTGAGAAGAATGTTGCCGAGTTCATTTCGCACGTAACGCCACCGGTCCTTGGGGATGGCCAGACGGTCATTGCCTCGGTCAAGGACGCCTATAAGGATCCTGTCCTTGGTTACCTCAGCAAAGCTTAGTTTGCCCGCTCCAGAGGTATTCTGATGCCGCTTGGGAGGGGGAATAAACTCCAGATCCGATCTCTGGCGCTTGAAAGGGTTAACTTTTAACCTCTTTGGCATGTACGAATTTTGGAAATCCGGTATCACAGCTTTCGCTAGCTCTACAGATTTACTGGAATTCGGCGACAGTGATTCCTGCGGTACCCCTTCATACCTCTTCAGGATCTTTGCAGCCAATCTTTTCTCGTGGTATGTGAAGCGGCGGGGAGATGTCTCCCTGGAGTGCGGACCCGTAGTTGCCATCGCGGTCGCTCTCCTTGCCGACATCTCAGTTGCAGCTTCCTTCTCCTTCGAAACTCCGAGGCCAGGTCGTGAGACCGCTGCCACAGACGTAAAGATACTGGTTTTCATATCAGCGGTTGATGGGAGTTTAGCATCCGCCGTTGCCCGCTTAGCTGCGTTGGCAACCGCACTGGTGCTAGCTCCCATCAAGTCAATCTTATTCGATAGAGGGTTGGTTGACCGACTCGTAGTTGCCATCGCTGTCGATCCCCCCCTTGATTGTGGAACGGAGGTTGTCCTCCGGCGTTGTTGTTGCTTCCTCGCCTGCTCCTCCATCGCTCTCCTTTGCTGAGGAGTGAAATTTGGCGTTGTTTGTTTTTTAGATTTTTCGTTTTTATTCAGGTTATTCGAGTTCATCTTGTTCGTACGACCCATCGCCGGACAAGGCCAGCTTAGGGTCAAGGGAAGAGTAGGGGAAAATGTGTCGTCCGCCGCGGCAGAGCCCCGTACCGCGGTAAGGCCATGCTTACTCTCTGAGGCGACCCGGTGTCAGAGAGGCTCCGTTCAAATACAGCCACGATTTGCCTCCCGGCTGCAAACGTCCAATGGGCACGGTTTCGCATAACACCCTGGATTGGGAGGGGGAAGATCTTTGTCGTCGCGCCAGAGAGGCTAGGCTGCTCTCGTGATGAAGTGCCGTACGGAGCTATGATCACAAGGGCAGCGTAGCCCTGTGGCTATCGACTTAAGCCCTCGTACCGCGGCAAGGTATCCACCCTTCACGAGGGAAAAAAACACTAGATAACAATAAATAAAAAAATTATTCGATTTAATTCATTTGTGGCATCATTCCATTTGTATCCTGCATCTTCTAATTCTTTGAATACCCAATCATTGTGCCCAATCCACGACCACTTCCGCTTAGTTATTTGTGTGGCAGATTTATTCCAGAGCATAACAGCATGACTTAAATAAGCGCGCCCAGCGTCAAATAGCTGTAAAAAATCCTCATGCTTACAATAATAGACATGAAAGTAACTACATATGGGTCATTCCATACGATATTTAGCACTAAAATTTAAAAATGCCCGCTATATTTTTTTTCTGTTGAGAATGGAAAATAAGTCGACACCTATTTTTTATTTCATCCATAGTGGTCAATTTTTTGAGTTATGAATTTTTGAATTTTAGGCATTTTGAAAATTGAATTTTTTCATTATTTTCTAGTTCGTGAACCAATTGACGGAATTGGATAAAATTTCAGGACTGGCCTAATGAATGTTAGATCTATCTAATAAAAAACTTAAAATTAAAAATTAACTTTTTTTTAATTTTTTACAACATTTTTATAAACAATTTGTAATTGAGAAAAAAAACTATAATTGAATTTCGTTTTTTTTTTTAAATCATAAATTGGTCTTTTATAATTTTCAGTAAAAAATTCAGAGTGGTCATTTAAACGGTTATTGAGTTATACGAAGTTATGTATAACGATACGTGAACTATTGATCGCAGGGTAGGCTAACGGTACATCGCGAGCGCACATGTGGGCGCGTTGTTTTTGTTATTGTGCTCGACATTCAAACTTTTTTATATTCGTTAGATCAGTGTCACTGCTTTGCATAGTTTGTTTTACAATGCCAAAACCTTATTTTTGCAATCCTTATCAGGAGGAAAATCACCTTTCAAAAAATTATAGAACGAATTTACGGCATCCATCACAATCGATATGCAATAGACTACCGTTTATAAGGCAAAGTCATTATTTATGTCAGCCGAGCAGAAAGAAAATTGGCAAAATGATCCTTGAAGAGCCAAATAAGTACTCCTTTTCTTTTTTTAACAAAGGATATTTTTATTTAAATTTTCGTCACAAATATATCTTTGACATTGTTCAGACATTAATTCAGATTCTGATGATGACGTCAGTGACGAAGACGGAAATGATTCTGACGTGGGCTATATGTGTTCACTTTTCGATTCCGATTCTGATGTAAGTTAATGTGCTGCTCTTTCTTCGATAACAGTGTTTATTAATGGAACGTTTTTCCATACACATAGGATGAACAGGAATATTGTGCCAAACTAACATCTGAGTTGAGAGACCAGTTTCAAAAATCTGAAACTCGGCAACAAAAAATTAAAATTGTAACCATTTTGAACCCGTCATGGTCTGTGCGTAAGACCGCCGACGTAATGTATACGTCCCAATATTTGGTACGGAAAGCGAGAGAATTGAAAGTTCAATATGGCATTCTACCGACCATTCCGAAGAAAGCTGGTATGCAATCTTAAAGTTTATAATTTTAAAACTTAACATGTACTGCTTCTTGTAGGAAAAGGTATTTCTATGGAAACCGTATTGAGAGTTAAGGAGTTTTATGTATCTGAAGACATAAGCGCTGAAATGCCGGGACTCAAAGATACAAAAGCGACCAGAATCGATGGAGAATCAGTCAACTTACAAAAACGTCTTATCCTGGGAAACTTAAAATACATCTACATCAAATTTTGCACCGAAAACGCAGACATGAAAATTGGGTTGAGTAAATTCTGTTCTTTGAGACCAGATAACTGCATTTTGGCTGGTGCCGGAGGAACTCATAAAGTATGTGTTTGTCCGATTCACGAAAACATGAGTTTAATGGCTAAAGGTAATAATTAATGTGATTAATAAATGTTCTTTAAATTCTTGAGCTATTGCAAGTAGTGATGTTCTAAACACAATTTTTTTCTGTGCCCATTATCTATTACATTTATTATTATCCTTTTAGGCAGTCAAACTTTTGAAAGAGGAACTTTGTATTGACGGCTATGAAGATGTTTTGTTGATTTTGCTCTGCGAGAATCCAATAGAGAGCTGTTTCTTTGGGTTATGTCAGAAATGTCCAAAAGATACTTACATCAACAACATTCTGCTGGGTATCTTTGATAAAAAAAATATTCTGGAAATATGCTATAAACAATGGGTATCACAACCTCAAACCACGTTAAAAAACATGGCAGTTTCTACTCAGACTTTTGTAGAAAATTTGTGTTCATATGGACGAAAGTTTCTTGCCCATTCATTTATTACAAGAAAACAAGCCAACACTTACAAGCATTTAAAAAAAATCTACGGAGCGATCAATGTCTTGCGATTTATGCGATTTTGAGATGATATGCGATTTCGCCGAAAATTACGCCTTTATAATTCAAAATTCTGTGCCTGGTTTTCACTGGAACAATAACCAAGCAACAGTTTTTCCTATAGTTTTCTATCACAATAATAATGGGATTATCGAACACCAAACTTTGATCTTTATTTCAGAAAGTAAAAAGCATGATGCGATTGCAGTTTACGTGTTTTTAGAAGAGTTTAACAAATTTTTGTCGTCATTTAACCCTCTTATACGTAAATGTATCTATTTTTCTGATGGAGCGCCACAGCAATTTGAAAATGCTAAAAATTTCTCAACAATTTATTTTCACGAACAAGACTTTGGTCGCTCGGCCGAGTGGCATTTCCATGCCACGGCTCATGGGAGTACCTTAAATGTACCTACTTTCGTGGCAAAAATTTTCTGATGTACCTAACTCCATGGTAAAGCGTCCTTAAAGCTACATTTACACTACACCAGATGCGTAAATTTTGGCTTAGTTTTTTCGAGACCGTTCATCCGCAAATTGAATTTGGTCACCAAATTAGGTCAAATTAAATTAAATTCGTCTAATTTGGCAAACAAATTCATTCTGCGGACAAACATTCTCGAAATACATAACTTCGCCAAAAGCGACGCATTTGGTGCAGTGTAAATGTATTATAATTTCGTGGTATTTAGTAAAACTCTAATTTTATGAAAAAAAAGTTATATTTGATCCAAGTTTAAACCCATTTTTTTATTGTTATTGAATTTATGAAAAGAAAGAGTTTTAATATCAAAATAAATAAGTAAAAAAATTAGTTTTATGTACGTACTTTTCAAAACTTTTTATTTTTTGTTATTTTAGTTTTAATTTTTTCTTTTTTATGTTTTTTTTTTTGTATTTTTCATTAATGGTGGAATTCTGTAAGGTGTATCTAGTCACTAATAGAGACATTTCGTGGTCTATTTCATATTTGATACAATTTAGTATTCAGTAAGCTGCCTCACATCTCTAGTCTCAATAAAGAGTCACTAAATTGAGATCTGCTGTAGGCAGGTAACAAACGAAATTAATTAAAGAATATTGGATAAAAAATTTAAAAAATTAAAAAGTGAGAATTAGAAGTATTAATATGCTTAAAAAAATTATATAAAAAAATAAAAATTTACTGTCCGCGGCGACCTTCCGCATGATAATCCGGGCGCTTAACGCCTGTGCTACATCGACATCTATGGGCGAGTGCAAAATGCGTTACTTAAAATTTATGCAATTTTTGTATTCACCATGAGCGATAGAGAGACTATATCTAATAAAATATCTCAAATTTAGTGACTTGATATGAGAGAAAATTACAGAATACTGGTATAAGTCTAAGAGTTTTTAGAACTTAAGACATTATTGAAATTAAATAAGTAACATTATATTAAAAAGTTTAATAAAAATAAACATTAAAAAATAATTAATTGAATTGATGTAACTTGTTACTTTTCTCAAAATTGCTTTTATTTATGATTATTTATAAGTTTTGTGTTTTTTTATTTTTTTGTTTATTTTTAAACAATAAAAAATTTATTCATTAATGTAACTTGTTACCTTTCTAATTAAAAATTTATTTTATTTATTTAAGTACTAATACCTGAAAATCCAAAAACTTTTTTTTTTGTTTTCTTTGTAAATTTTTCTTTTTTTTTGTATTTTTTCAAAAAATCTAAGAGTATAAGAAAATAAAATAACATTGAATGAAAAAGGTTTAAAACAAAAATAAACCACTAAAAAAATTAATTCAATTGATGAACTTGTTACTTTTCTAAATACTATTTTTATGTATTATTTGTAAAAAAGCTTTTATTATTCTCATATTATTTTTTTTAATTTTTTTTGTCTTTTTTATTGGTGTACGTAAATTTAAGCGGTAATATTTAAATTTTTTGAATTAAACAAAAAATTATTGAATAAACACAAGTTCTATAATGCCATTATTTCGTTAAAATGCAACAAAGAAACACACCCAAAAAATGTATATAATTTGAACATTCGTTTCACTAAACTGCAGAAGTATTTCTATTTTATAACTTTACACAAATAATTATGAAATGTCAAGTTTGCAAGCTAAAAGTTGACCGCGCTGATCCGGACAAAGTCAACTATGTGGATTGCCTGTGCATTTTTCATTGTTCGTGCGCCAAGCTAGACAAGGCTGATGTTGAGTACATGAAAGCCAACAATCTCAACTACAGGTGTGAGGGATGTTCCATCCTCCGTCGCAAATCAATGCATACGCAGTCCCTGGCACCAATTCAAGTTGGTTCTGGGCTACCCATCGCCTCCACAACTCCCCCTAGACACAATTTCGGCTACAGCAGGTGTAAAGCAACAAAAATAACATGCAACTGCAGGTAATACACACGCTAATACGACTAGCATACTGTATGAGCTTTACGCAGACGTCGACATAGTCCAGCGAATTAAAACCCAGCGGCTTCGCTGGCTAGGACACGTGGTGTAAATGAACTAAGACGCTCCGGCCCAGAAGGTATTCTTATCGGCACCCGCCGGTGGAAGTAAAGGAAGAGGGAGACCATCATTCCGATGGCAGGACCAAGTGGAGGCAGATCTGAGAACACGCGGTGTCTCCAATTGGCACCAGTTTGCTCAACAAAGAACCGACTGGCGAAACATGCTGGACGGCCAAAATCGGCTAGGCGGTTAAAGGCTATTTTAAGTAAGTAAGTCAGACGCATACTCAAAGTGGCCCGATATAATCCCAACAACATGTATTTCGAGCAGCAAAACAATCGAAATGCTAAACGAAGTTTTCTGCAGACTAAGTATACCGAGTGCATAATTTCCGACAACGGAACGCAGTTTGTGAGCACGCAATTCGAAACATTCCGATTCGCACCGCATCCAGCATCTCGAAGCCTAATTGCAGCCCGAGATCCGCATATTTTTCCTACAATGTCCACTGGGTGCAGTTTGAGCATAACCTTCAATGCCAGGGTAGGAGTTTGAATTTCATTGTCTGTTTGGAGTACGAAAAGGGGTTGTTAACAAAGCGTCATCTTTCACGAATTTTTTCATAAAATTCAATTTTTGTTTGCTGATTTCTTTAAGTACAAGAGGATCTTAATCATTTAATTTTAATAATATACACGAAAAAAATCTCGGAACACAGAGTAACATTCTAGAAAATTAAGCCTGTTAAATCTACTAAAAAAACTAAACCGATATCTCCAAAAAGCGGAAATAAAAATAAAGTGAAAATATTTTCCCTTGCAGTTCACCTTGCACGGAATCGTTTATATCACTAAGTTCCAGGTAATTTGATAAATATTTCCCCAAAAAATCAGTGCGATTGATGTAAGGTTAACAAACATATCTTAGAAAGTCGAAAGCCTCTCTCATGTGGAAGCCTCCCGCTTCTACCCTAATAGTAAGGATATCTTTTTTATATACATTTATTTCAATAAATATTAATTATTGTCTTGAATTGGATTCAGGCAGGCTATGGCCATGCCACCCCGCCACTCCTCTCCCGTACCAGGTAGTTACGTAACAGTAATTTTCAATCTCTCTTGATCGTTTCCCTGAGTTGTAACATGCGTCTACCAATTCGACTTACCTGGTCATATCGTTCAATTGCTTCATTGTCAAAAGTATCGGTCAAAAGCCGCCTTGTTTTAGAATATCGTCTAGATTTCCGTAGATACAGTTCCGATAATAGTAAATCGAAATCTTTCATTATGGAATTGGTGGAAAAGAAATCTACATCGAAATTATATTATAAAACTCGTGTGACTACGATTTTGGGTGCATGTCAGGCGCACACAGCTAGTTGCAAACTGGAAAACCAAATACATATGTACGTAGATGTCAACATTTGTTCGTCATATTTGAAGGCATATTTCTACACAATTATGAGTGAACTGGAATTGACGACCTCAGACCGAAAAAAAAACACTAGAAAACAATAAATAAAATAATTATTCGATTTAATTCATTTGTGGCATCATTCCATTTGTATCCTGCATCTTCGAATTCTTTGAATACCCAATCATTGTGCCCAATCCACGACCACTTTCGCTTAGTTATTTGTGTGGCAGCTTTATTCCAGAGCATAACAGCATGACTTAAATAAGCGCGCCCAGCGTCAAATAGCTGTAAAAAATCCTCATGCGTACAATAATAGACATGAAAGTAACTACATATGGGTAATTCCATACGATATTTAGCACTAAAATTTAAAAATGCCCACTATATTTTTTTTCTGTTGAGAATGGAAAATAAGTCGACACCTATTTTTTATTTCATCCATAGTGGTAAATTTTTTGAGTTATGAATTTTTGAATTTTAGGCATTTTGAAAATTGAATTTTTTCATTATTTTCTAGTTCGTGAACCAATTGACGGAATTGGATAAAATTTCAGGACTGGCCTAATGAATGTTAGATCTATCTAATAAAAAACTTAAAATTAAAAATTAACTTTTTTTTAAATTTTTTACAACATTTTTATAAACAATTTGTAATTGAGAAAAAAAACTATAATTGAATTTCGTTTTTTTTTTTAAATCATAAATTGGTCTTTTATAATTTTCAGTAAAAAATTCAGAGTGGTCATTTAAACGGTTATTGAGTTATACGAAGTTATGTATAACGATAAGTGAACTATTGATCGCAGGGTAGGCTAACGGTACATCGCGAGCGCACATATGGGCGCGTTGTTTTTGTTATTGTGCTCGACATTCAAACTTTTTTATATTCGTTAGATCAGTGTCACTGCTTTGCATAGTTTGTTTTACAATGCCAAAACCTTATTTTTGCAATCCTTATCAGGAGGAAAATCACCTTTCAAAAAATTATAGAAAGAATTTACGGCATCCATCACAATCGATATGCAATAGACTACCGTTTATAAGGCAAAGTCATTATTTATGTCAGCCGAGCATAAAGAAAATTGGCAAAATGATCCTTGAAGAGCCAAATAAGTACTCCTTTTCTTTTTTTAACAAAGGATATTTTTATTTAAATTTTCGTCACAAATATATCTTTGACATTGTTCAGACATTAATTCAGATTCTGATGATGACGTCAGTGACGAAGACGGAATTGATTCTGACGTGGGCTATATGTGTTCACTTTTCGATTCCGATTCTGATGTAAGTTAATGTGCTGCTCTTTCTTCGATAACAGTGTTTATTAATGGAACGTTTTTCCATACACATAGGATGAACAGGAATATTGTGCCAAACTAACATCTGAGTTGAGAGACCAGTTTCAAAAATCTGAAACTCGGCAACAAAAAATTAAAATTGTAACCATTTTGAACCCGTCATGGTCTGTGCGTAAGACCGCCGACGTAATGTATACGTCCCAATATTTGGTACGGAAAGCGAGAGAATTGAAAGTTCAATATGGCATTCTACCGACCATTCCGAAGAAAGCTGGTATGCAATCTTAAAGTTTATAATTTTAAAACTTAACATGTACTGCTTCTTGTAGGAAAAGGTATTTCTATGGAAACCGTATTGAGAGTTAAGGAGTTTTATGTATCTGAAGACATAAGCGCTGAAATGCCGGGACTCAAAGATACAAAAGCGACCAGAATCGATGGAGAATCAGTCAACTTACAAAAACGTCTTATCCTGGGAAACTTAAAATACATCTACATCAAATTTTGCACCGAAAACGCAGACATGAAAATTGGGTTGAGTAAATTCTGTTCTTTGAGACCAGATAACTGCATTTTGGCTGGTGCCGGAGGAACTCATAAAGTGTGTGTTTGTCCGATTCACGAAAACATGAGTTTAATGGCTAAAGGTAATAACTAATGTGATTAATAAATGTTCTATAAATTCTTGAGCTATTGCAAGTAGTGATGTTCTAAACACAATTTTTTTCTGTGCCCATTATCTATTACATTTATTATTATCCTTTTAGGCAGTCAAACTTTTGAAAGAGGAACTTTGTATTGACGGCTATGAAGATATTTTGTTGATTTTGCTCTGCGAGAATCCAATAGAGAGCTGTTTCTTTGGGTTATGTCAGAAATGTCCAAAAGATACTTACATCAACAACATTCTGCTGGGTATCTTTGATAAAAAAAATATTCTGGAAATATGCTATAAACAATGGGTATCACAACCTCAAACCACGTTAAAAAACATGGCAGTTTCTACTCAGACTTTTGTAGAAAATTTGTGTTCATATGGACGAAAGTTTCTTGCCCATTCATTTATTACAAGCAAACAAGCCAACACTTACAAGCATTTAAAAAAAATCTACGGAGCGATCAATGTCTTGCGATTTATGCGATTTTGCGATGATATGCGATTTCGCCGAAAATTACGCCTTTATAATTCAAAATTCTGTGCCTGGTTTTCACTGGAACAATAACCAAGCAACAGTTTTTCCTATAGTTTTCTATCACAATAATAATGGGATTATCGAACACCAAACTTTGATCTTTATTTCAGAAAGTAAAAGGCATGATGCGATTGCAGTTTACGTGTTTTTAGAAGAGTTTAACAAATTTTTGTCGTCATTTAACCCTCTTATACGTAAATGTATCTATTTTTCTGATGGAGCGCCACAGCAATTTGAAAATGCTAAAAATTTCTCAACAATTTATTTTCACGAACAAGACTTTGGTCGCTCGGCCGAGTGGCATTTCCATGCCACGGCTCATGGGAGTACCTTAAATGTACCTACTTTCGTGGCAAAAATTTTCTGATGTACCTAACTCCATGGTAAAGCGTCCTTAAAGCTACATTTACACTACACCAGATGCGTAAATTTTGGCTTAGTTTTTTCGAGACCGTTCATCCGCAAATTGAATTTGGTCACCAAATTAGGTCAAATTAAATTAAATTCGTCTAATTTGGCAAACAAATTCCTTCTGCGGACAAACATTCTCGAAATACATAACTTCGCCAAAAGCGACGCATTTGGTGCAGTGTAAATGTATTATAATTTCGTGGTATTTAGTAAAACTCTAATTTTATGAAAAAAAAGTTATATTTGATTCAAGTTTAAACCCATTTTTTTATTGTTATTGAATTTATGAAAAGAGTTTTAATATCAAAATAAATAAGTAAAAAAATTAGTTTTATGTACGTACTTTTCAAAACTTTTTATTTTTTGTTATTTTAGTTTTAATTTTTTCTTTTTTATGTTTTTTTTTTGTATTTTTCATTAATGGTGGAATTCTGTAAGGTGTATCTAGTCACTAATAGAGACATTTCGTGGTCTATTTCATATTTGATACAATTTAGTATTCAGTAAGCTGCCTCACATCTCTAGTCTCAATAAAGAGTCACTAAATTGAGATCTGCTGTAGGCAGGTAACAAACGAAATTAATTAAAGAATATTGGATAAAAAATTTAAAAAATAAAAAAGGGAGAATTAGAAGTATTAATATGCTTGAAAAAATTATATAAAAAAATAAAAATTTACTGTCCGCGGCGACCTTCCGCATGATAATCCGGGCGCTTAACGCCTGGGCTACATCGACATCTATGGGCGAGTGCAAAATGCGTTACTTAAAATTTATGCAATTTTTGTATTCACCATGAGCGATAGAGAGACTATATCTAATAAAATATCTCAAATTTAGTGACTTGATATGAGAGAAAATTACAGAATACTGGTATAAGTCTAAGAGTTTTTAGAACTTAAGACATTATTGAAATTAAATAAGTAACATTATATTAAAAAGTTTAATAAAAATAAACATTAAAAAATAATTAATTGAATTGATGTAACTTGTTACTTTTCTCAAAATTGCTTTTATTTATGATTATTTATAAGTTTTGTGTTTTTTTATTTTTTTGTTTATTTTTAAACAATAAAAAAATTTATTCATTAATGTAACTTGTTACCTTTCTAATTAAAAATTTATTTTATTTATTTAAGTACAAATACCTGAAAATCCAAAAACTTTTTTTTTGTATTTTTTCAAAAAATCTAAGAGTATAAGAAAATAAAATAACATTGAATGAAAAAGGTTTAAAACAAAAATAAACCACTAAAAAAATTAATTCAATTGATGAACTTGTTACTTTTCTAAATACTATTTTTATGTATTATTTGTAAAAAAGCTTTTATTATTCTCATATTATTTTTTTTAATTTTTTTTGTCTTTTTTACATATTTTTTTTTTATTAGGTACACAACGAAATTAGGGGCATGCGAAAAAATTGGTGTACGTAAATTTAAGCGGTAATATTTAAATTTTTTGAATTAAACAAAAAATTATTGAATAAACACAAGTTCTATAACGCCATTATTTCGTTAAAATGCAACAAAGAAACACACCCAAAAAATGTATATAATTTGAACATTCGTTTCACTAAACTGCAGAAGTATTTCTATTTTATAACTTTACACAAATAATTATGAAATGTCAAGTTTGCAAGCTAAAAGTTGACCGCGCTGATCCGGACAAAGTCAACTGTGTGGATTGCCTGTGCATTTTTCATTGTTCGTGCGCCAAGCTAGACAAGGCTGATGTTGAGTACATGAAAGCCAACAATCTCAACTACAGGTGTGAGGGATGTTCCATCCTCCGTCGCAAATCAATGCATACGCAGTCCCTGGCACCAATTCAAGTTGGTTCTGGGCTACCCATCGCCTCCACAACTCCCCCTAGACACAATTTCGGCTACAGCAGGTGTAAAGCAACAAAAATAACATGCAACTGCAGGTAATACACACGCTAATACGACTAGCATACTGTATGAGCTTTACGCAGACGTCGACATAGTCCAGCGAATTAAAACCCAGCGGCTTCGCTGGCTAGGACACGTGGTGTAAATGAACTAAGACGCTCCGGCCCAGAAGGTATTCTTATCGGCACCCGCCGGTGGAAGTAAAGGAAGAGGGAGGCCATCATTCCGATGGCAGGACCAAGTGGAGGCAGATCTGAGAACACGCGGTGTCTCCAATTGGCACCAGTTTGCTCAACAAAGAACCGACTGGCGAAACATGCTGGACGGCCAAAATCGGCTAGGCGGTTAAAGGCTATTTTAAGTAAGTAAGTCAGACGCATACTCAAAGTGGCCCGATATAATCCCAACAACATGTATTTCGAGCAGCAAAACAATCGAAATGCTAAACGAAGTTTTCTGCAGACTAAGTATACCGAGTGCATAATTTCCGAAAACGGAACGCAGTTTGTGAGCACGCAATTCGAAACATTCCGATTCGCACCGCATCCAGCGTCTCGAAGCCTAATTGCAGCCCGAGATCCGCATATTTTTCCTACAATGTCCACTGGGTGCAGTTTGAGCATAACCTTCAATGCCAGGGTAGGAGTTTGAATTTCATTGTCTGTTTGGAGTACGAAAAGGGGTTGTTAACAAAGCGTCATCTTTCACGAATTTTTTCATAAAATTCAATTTTTGTTTGCTGATTTCTTTAAGTACAAGAGGATCTTAATCATTTAATTTTAATAATATACACGAAAAAAATCTCGGAACACAGAGTAACATTCTAGAAAATTAAGCCTGTTAAATCTACTAAAAAAACTAAACCGATATCTCCAAAAAGCGGAAATAAAAATAAAGTGAAAATATTTTCCCTTGCAGTTCACCTTGCACGGAATCGTTTATATCACTAAGTTCCAGGTAATTTGATAAATAAAAAAAAAAAAAAAAACTAATGGCGGCGATATACCAACAGGTTATCATAACCTCTAACGAGATTTTTAGCCGAGCTTCTCCTTCCAACTTGTGATGTGTTGCTTTTTGAGTTTTTCCTACAAGTTGGCGGGACCTACAGTTTTTTGCCGACTCCGAACGGCACTTGCAAAGCAAATGAATTTTTTGCTGAGAAGCTTCTCATGGCAGAAATACACCCGGAGAGTTTGCCAAACTACTGCCGAGGGGCGACCCCGTTTTAGAAAAATTCTTTTTCTAAATAATTTTTGGTGTTACTTTTGCCGGGCATCGAACCGCCACGACTTGGTGTAGAAGGCCGAACACTTAACCGCTACACCACGGCGGCCGTGCGATTGATGTAAGGTTAACAAACATATCTTAGAAAGTCGAAAGCCTCTCTCATGTGGAAGCCTCCCGCTTCTACCCTAATAGTAAGGATATCTTTTTTATATACATTTATTTCAATAAATATTAATTATTGTCTTGAATTGGATTCAGGCAGGCTATGGCCATGCCACCCCGCCACTCCTCTCCCGTACCAGGTAGTTACGTAACAGTAATTTTCAATCTCTCTTGATCGTTTCCCTGAGTTGTAACATGCGTCTACCAATTCGACTTACCTGGTCATATCGTTCAATTGCTTCATTGTCAAAAGTATCGGTCAAAAGCCGCCTTGTTTTAGAATATCGTCTAGATTTCCGTAGATACAGTTCCGATAATAGTAAATCGAAATCTTTCATTATGGAATTGGTGGAAAAGAAATCTACATCGAAATTATATTATAAAAATCGTGTGACTACGATTTTGGGTGCATGTCAGGCGCACACAGCTAGTTGCAAACTGGAAAACCAAATACATATGTACGTAGATGTCAACATTTGTTCGTCATATTTGAAGGCATATTTCTACACAATTATGAGTGAACTGGAATTGACGACCTCAGACCGAAAAAAAACACTAGAAAACAATAAATAAAAAAATTATTCGATTTAATTCATTTGTGGCATCATTCCATTTGTATCCTGCATCTTCGAATTCTTTGAATACCCAATCATTGTGCCCAATCCACGACCACTTTCGCTTAGTTATTTGTGTGGCAGCTTTATTCCAGAGCATAACAGCATGACTTAAATAAGCGCGCCCAGCGTCAAATAGCTGTAAAAAATCCTCATGCGTACAATAATAGACATGAAAGTAACTACATATGGGTCATTCCATACGATATTTAGCACTAAAATTTAAAAATGCCCACTATATTTTTTTTCTGTTGAGAATGGAAAATAAGTCGACACCTATTTTTTATTTCATCCATAGTGGTCAATTTTTTGAGTTATGAATTTTTGAATTTTAGGCATTTTGAAAATTGAATTTTTTCATTATTTTCTAGTTCGTGAACCAATTGACGGAATTGGATAAAATTTCAGGACTGGCCTAATGAATGTTAGATCTATCTAATAAAAAACTTAAAATTAAAAATTAACTTTTTTTTAAATTTTTTACAACATTTTTATAAACAATTTGTAATTGAGAAAAAAAACTATAATTGAATTTCGTTTTTTTTTTTAAATCATAAATTGGTCTTTTATAATTTTCAGTAAAAAATTCGAGTGGTCATTTAAACGGTTATTGAGTTATACGAAGTTATGTATAACGATACGTGAACTATTGATCGCAGGGTAGGCTAACGGTACATCGCGAGCGCACATGTGGGCGCGTTGTTTTTGTTATTGTGCTCGACATTCAAACTTTTTTATATTCGTTAGATCAGTGTCACTGCTTTGCATAGTTTGTTTTACAATGCCAAAACCTTATTTTTGCAATCCTTATCAGGAGGAAAATCACCTTTCAAAAAATTATAGAAAGAATTTACGGCATCCATCACAATCGATATGCAATAGACTACCGTTTATAAGGCAAAGTCATTATTTATGTCAGCCGAGCATAAAGAAAATTGGCAAAATGATCCTTGAAGAGCCAAATAAGTACTCCTTTTCTTTTTTTAACAAAGGATATTTTTATTTAAATTTTCGTCACAAATATATCTTTGACATTGTTCAGACATTAATTCAGATTCTGATGATGACGTCAGTGACGAAGACGGAATTGATTCTGACGTGGGCTATATGTGTTCACTTTTCGATTCCGATTCTGATGTAAGTTAATGTGCTGCTCTTTCTTCGATAACAGTGTTTATTAATGGAACGTTTTTCCATACACATAGGATGAACAGGAATATTGTGCCAAACTAACATCTGAGTTGAGAGACCAGTTTCAAAAATCTGAAACTCAGCAACAAAAAATTAAAATTGTAACCATTTTGAACCCGTAATGTATACGTCCCAATATTTGGTACGGAAAGCGAGAGAATTGAAAGTTCAATATGGCATTCTACCGACCATTCCGAAGAAAGCTGGTATGCAATCTTAAAGTTTATAATTTTAAAACTTAACATGTACTGCTTCTTGTAGGAAAAGGTATTTCTATGGAAACCGTATTGAGAGTTAAGGAGTTTTATGTATCTGAAGACATAAGCGCTGAAATGCCGGGACTCAAAGATACAAAAGCGACCAGAATCGATGGAGAATCAGTCAACTTACAAAAACGTCTTATCCTGGGAAACTTAAAATACATCTACATCAAATTTTGCACCGAAAACGCAGACATGAAAATTGGGTTGAGTAAATTCTGTTCTTTGAGACCAGATAACTGCATTTTGGCTGGTGCCGGAGGAACTCATAAAGTGTGTGTTTGTCCGATTCACGAAAACATGAGTTTAATGGCTAAAGGTAATAACTAATGTGATTAATAAATGTTCTATAAATTCTTGAGCTATTGCAAGTAGTGATGTTCTAAACACAATTTTTTTCTGTGCCCATTATCTATTACATTTATTATTATCCTTTTAGGCAGTCAAACTTTTGAAAGAGGAACTTTGTATTGACGGCTATGAAGATATTTTGTTGATTTTGCTCTGCGAGAATCCAATAGAGAGCTGTTTCTTTGGGTTATGTCAGAAATGTCCAAAAGATACTTACATCAACAACATTCTGCTGGGTATCTTTGATAAAAAAAATATTCTGGAAATATGCTATAAACAATGGGTATCACAACCTCAAACCACGTTAAAAAACATGGCAGTTTCTACTCAGACTTTTGTAGAAAATTTGTGTTCATATGGACGAAAGTTTCTTGCCCATTCATTTATTACAAGAAAACAAGCCAATACTTACAAGCATTTAAAAAAAATCTACGGAGCGATCAATGTCTTGTTATATGCGATTTCGCCGAAAATTACGCTTTATAATTCAAAATTCTGTGCCTGGTTTTCAGGTCAGGTCAAATTAAATTAAATTCGTCTAATTTGGCAAACAAATTCATTCTGCGGACAAACATTCTCGAAATAACTTCGCCAAAGGCGACGCATTTGGTGCAGTGTAAATGTATTATAATTTCGTGGTCTTTAGTAAAACTCTAATTTTATGAAAAAAAAGTTATATTTGATTCAAGTTTAAAACCATTTTTTTATTGTTATTGAATTTATGAAAAGAAAGAGTTTTAATATCAAAATAAATAAGTAAAAAAATTAGTTTTATGTTCGTACTTTTCAAAACTTTTTATTTTTTGTTATTTTAGTTTTAATTTTTTCTTTTTTATGTTTTTTTTTTGTATTTTTCATTAATGGTGGAATTCTGTAAGGTGTATCTAGTCACTAATAGAGATATTTCGTGGTCTATTTCATATTTGATACAATTTGGTATTCAGTAAGCTGCCTCACATCTCTAGTCTCAATAAAGAGTCACTAAATTGAGATCTGCTGTAGGCAGGTAACAAACGAAATTAATTAAAGAATATTGGATAAAAAATTTAAAAAATAAAAAAGTGAGAATTAGAAGTATACTTAAAAAAAATTATATAAAAAAATAAAAATTTACTGTCCGCGGCGACCTTCCGCATGATAATCCGGGCGCTTAACGCCTGGGCTACATCGACATCTATGGGCGAGTGCCAAATGCGTTACTTAAAATTTATGCAATTTTTGTATTCACCACACCTTAAATGAGCGATAGAGAGACTATATCTAATAAAATATCTCAAATTTAGTGACTTGATATGGGAGAAAATTACAGAATACTGGTATAAGTCTAAGAGTTTTTAGAACTTAAGACATTATTGAAATGAAATAAGTAACATTAAATTAAAAAGGTTTAATAAAAATAAACAATAAAAAATAATTAATTTAATTGATGTAACTTGTTACTTTTCTCAAAATTGCTTTTATTTATGATAATTTATAAGTTTTGTGTTTTTTTATTTTTTTGTTTATTTTTAAACAATAAAAAAATTTATTCATTAATGTAACTTGTTACCTTTCTAATTAAAAATTTATTTTATTTATTTAAGTACTAATACCTGAAAATCCAAAAACTTTTTTTTTTGTTTTCTTTGTAAATTTTTCTTTTTTTTTGTATTTTTTCAAAAAATCTAAGAGTATAAGAAAATAAAATAACATTGAATGAAAAAGGTTTAAAACAAAAATAAACCATTAATTCAATTGATGAACTTGTTACTTTTCTAAATACTATTTTTATGTATTATTTGTAAAAAAGCTTTTATTATTCTCATATTATTTTTTTTGGTCTTTTTTAAATATTTTTTAAATGCGCATTAGGTACACAACGAAATTAGGGGCATGCGAAAAAATTGGTGTACGTAAATTTAAGCGGTAATATTTAAATTTTTTAAATTAAATAAAATGCAACAAGAAACACAGCCAAAAAATTGATATAATTTGAACATTCGTTTCACTAAACTGCAGAAGTATTTCTATTTTATAACTTTACACAAATAATTATGAAATGCCAAGTTTGCAAGCTAAAAGTTGACCGCGCTGATCCGGACAAAGTCAACTGTGTGGATTGCCTGTGCATTTTTCATTGTTCGTGCGCCAAGCTGGACAAGGCTGATGTTGAGTACATGAAAGCCAACAATCTCAAGTACAGGTGTGAGGGATATTCCATCCTCCGTCGCAAATCAATGCATACGCAGTCCCTGGCACCAATTCAAGTTGGTTCTGGGCTACCCATCGCCTACACAACTCCCCCTAGACACAATTTCGGCTACAGCAGATGTAAAGCAACAAAAATAACATGCAACTGCAGGTAATACACACGCTAATACGACTAGCATACTGTATAAGCTTTACGCAGACGTCGGCATAGTCCAGCGAATTAAAACCCAGCGGCTTCGCTGGCTAGGACACGTGGTGTAAATGAACTAAGACGCTCCGGCCCGGAAGGTATTCTTATCGGCACCCTCTGGTGGAAGTAGAGGAAGAGGGAGAGCATCATTCCGATGGCAGGACCAAGTGGAGGCAGATCTGAGAACACGTGGTGTCTCCAATTTTTTTTTTTCTGAAATATAAATGGTAACATATCCATTTCATTCCGCAACTTAGATTAATAAAAATTTATTTTATTTATTTAAGTACTAATACCTGAAAATGCAAAAACTTTTTGCATTTTGTTTTCTTTGTAAATTTTTCTTTTTTTTTGTATTTTTTCAAAAAATCTAAGAGTATAACAAAATAAAATAACATTGAATGAAAAAGGTTTAAAACAAAAATAAACCACTAAAAAATTTATTCAATTGATGAACTTGTAACTTTTCTAAATACTATTTTTATGTATTATTTTTTTTTTAATTTTTTTGGTCTTTTTTACATATTTTTTAAATGCGCAGTAGGTATACAACGAAATTAGGGGCATGCGAAAAAATTGGTGTACTTAAATTTAAGCGGTAATATTTACATTTTTTAAATTAAATCAAAAATTATTGAATAAACACAAACCTATAATGCCATTATTTCGTTAAAATGCAACAAAGAAACACACCCAAAAAATTTATATAATTTGAACATTCGTTAAACTAAACTGCAGAAGTATTTCTATTTTATAACTTAACACAAATAATTATGAAATTCCAAGTTTGCAAGCTAAAAGTTGACCGCGCTGATCCGGACAAAGTCAGCTGTGTGGATTGCGGAATCTCGCAGATTTATTGCATCCTTCCACGTTTTCGAAGAACTTTCCAGCAGGGTTGCGTGATTTCAAATAATTTTGGATTTCAAATCCAAAGGTGATTTGGACTTTTAACGAATTCAAAGATACTTTTGAAGTTTACTTCTATAGCGGCATGCATTTGAGAAAAAGTGCAACGAAAGTAGAATAGGTAGGTAGGTAGGTAGAAGTGGCTGCCGCAAAGGCACATCTAGGCCAGTAATAAAAGGCCCGTTGTGATACCACCAAACACTAGGAAAGTCAGTCCCGGGGCCCGGCCATATGGAAAATCCCAGTGCTGTCGGGACTCTCCATATAGCCGAAACCCGGGACTGACACTCCTAACCGACACCGCTACCCCTCCTCGAACCATTTTGATAACTTGATGAAGGCCATCAAGTCCTTTATGTCTAGCTCCGCGACCTGGCTTAAGCTAACCAGGAAGGGAACTCCCAGAGAGCGCCTTCTCGCCCCGCTTAAGGCCGGGCAGTTGCAGATGAGGTGCCCCACCGTTTCCTCTTCCTCATCATCTTTGCAACTCCTGCAGCGTCGTCGGTAGGGAACGCCTAGCCTTGCTGCGTGCCGACCAATAAGGCAGTGCCCGGTTAAAACACCTATTAATATGGAGATTTCCTTCCTTTTTAGGGCGTATATGTGTCTAGATCTTTTAAGATCGCATTTTGGCCAGGTTTGCTTGGATATCCGGCACCCTGGGGCTTGTAGCCATCTTTCGTTGGCTTCGCGGAGTGTATGCTCCTTCAGCATTAGCTTGCACGTGGCAAACGGCATACCTATGCGCTCTTTATCTTGAAGAATCTGCTTGGTCGTGCCCTGCCTGGCAAGTTCGTCTGCCCTACAGATTCCCTCAATGTCACTGTGTCCCGGGACCCATGTGAGGTTCACGCGGTTCTGTTGGGCCATCTCTTGAAGAGATCGACGACAGCTGAGCGTCAGTTCAGAGTTGAACGAGTAAGAGCCAAGGGATTTGATGGCCGCTTGACTGTCGCTGAAAATACAGATATCCTGTCCGATGGTGCGTTCACCTATCCAAGTCACGACGTCCTTGATTGCTGAAACTTCAGCCTGGAAGACGCTGCAGTGATCAGGTAGTCTAAAGGAGAGTTCTAGGTCCAAATCCCTTGAGTAAACCCCTCCTCCGACTCTGCCGTCTAACTTCGAGCCGTCGGTGTATATAAAAGTGCCGCCATTAGTAGCGGGACACCGGTCTATGTTCTCCCAGTCTTCCCTGCTGGGAATGTTTATTCTAAAACAACAATCTCCGACTGTTGTGGTCGCACACCGATCTGTGCTCAGAGGGAGAAAGCTGTAAGATCTTAGAATACAGGAGTGTCCAATAGTGCTTGCGCCCCAGACGGACGTTTCCCTTAGACGCACAGCCGATGCTGCTGCTGCCCGGTACCCTTCCAGATCGAGTGGCAAAGAGCCAAGAATGGCCTGGAGAGCTTCATTGGGCGTTGTTCTTAACGCCCCGCTTATACAGATCATGCTCGATCTGTGGACTTTCCCTAACAGATTTAGGTTTGTTGCCTTTCTTAGCGCAGGCCACCATACCACGACTCCATACAGCATAATTGGCTGGATTATCGCAGTGTAGATCCATCTGCAAATTTTGGGGCTGAGCCCCCATTTTTTGCCAATGGCTCTTTTACACGTGTAAAGTGCAATGCACGCTTTCCTCTGGCGCTGGATGACATTCTCCTTCCAGTTAAGCTTTCTATCTAGAACTGTGCCTAGGAATTTGGCTTTGTCAGCTAGGTTCAGGCGCACGCCATCTAGTTCTGGTAGGTTCAACGGTGGTATCTTGTACCGCCTGGTATAAAGGACAAGCTCCACCTTTCCCGGGTTGATGCTAAGTCCGCAGCGAGAGGACCATGAAGAAACTTCTCGCAGTGCTACTTGCATCAAGTCACACAGGGTTTGTGGGAATTTGCCCCTATATGCAATTGCTAAATCGTCTGCATATGCCACTATCTTCCCGCCCCCCACCTTGTGTCTCGTAGCAGCGAGTTTACGGTGAGATTCCATAGGAGCGGGGAGAGAACACCACCCTGAGGCGTTCCTCTTGTGACATAGCGTGAAAGATCAACTGTTCCCACCCTGCAGTCAACTTAACTAGTTTTATACTAATCAAATACCAGCCAGGCGGCCTCAACTAGTTCGAGTTCTGTAATTTTTCCATATTACCAACTGGTATTTTTAACACGGCGATGTCCTACGAGATGGCAATTGTCCTTCTCTGCATCAGCACCATACCAATTGGCTGACTAGCCAGCCTCTGCATCAGGAATATACCAGTTGATATACTTGTTATTATATACATCAGAATAATACCAGTTGGCAGACTAGTTCATATATGCATCAGAATCATAACAGTTGGCAGACTAGTTCATATTTGCATCATAATCATACCTGTTGACAGACTACTTCTTATTTGCATCAGAATCATACCAGTTGACAGACTAGTTCATATATGCATCAGAATCAAACAATTAACAGACTAGTTAAAAAAATCATCGGAATCATACCAGTTGGCATAGTAGTTCATATATGCGTCAGAATCATACCAGTTGATATAGTAGTTCATTTATGCATCAGAATCATACCAGTTCACATACCAGTTCACTTATGCATCATAATCATATCAGTTGACATACTAGTTCAAATTTGCATCAGAAATATACCATTTGACATACTAGTTCATATATGCATCAGAATATTACCAGTTGATATACTAGTTCATATATACATCAGAATCATACCAGTTGACATACTGCTCAGTCTATGCGGCAGGACATACTAATCATTATGCCCATTCAGATCGTACCACTTGTCATACTAGTCCACGAATTTGACATTCATTCCAGTTGGTATACTAGTCGGTCTATGCACCAGTATCATAGTCAGCCTCTACATCAGCAATATACCAGTTTATTCTTTAGAAAGCAGCGACTATTTGTATTTACCCAAACACGAAAAAGCATCTGTGAATGACAAGATAAAAAAGAAGCAGTTACAAGAGAAAAAGAAAAGCAATTGTCCTCTTCTGCATCAGCACCATACCAATTGGTATACTAGTCAGCCTCTGCATCAGCATTATACCAGTTTATATACTAGTTCATACACAGCCAAAAATGAGCTAAAGGCTCTGAGTTAGATTCTCGGTAAAGTTGACACAAGTTTTTTTTTCTATATTTTTTAAATTATGTTTTTTATTGTATTTTTAATTTAATTATTGAATTCAACTTGCAATGGCTCCTTTCAAATTCCGCGTTCGTCAAGTTTGATTATATAGGTGAAGGCCCAATTGTATTCAACTTTGTAGGATCCACTTTCATTCAAAATTTTTTAAACGTAAAGCGAAGCGAAATTTTTGCAAATGCTCAAAAACGAGGCGCGCATTTGTCAAAGTTTTATGTAATTGGGGCTTTGGTGTTGTATTTTTAGGTAGGGTAAATTAAGGTTACTCAAGGTTAAGTTTGTCGTCCACTGCGCAGTTCCGGTCCCACATATGTATATATTAGAGCGTACCAAAAATGTATGGAAAAAAATGAAGGTTCGAAATTTGATATGCACACGCTCTATATCGGTGCGTTTTAGCTTAAAGAACATGTGTGCGAAGTTTTATTGTTCTAGGATAACGGCAACCCGTGCCGACTTCAAGTTAAAGTTTTTGCTAGGAGCTTATACTAAGTTCGTAAAAAAGTGCATGAAGGCTTCGAAAATTACATAAATTTAGTATTTGGCTCATATATAAAAGACTGTGTAACAAATATCCACCTTTGAACTTTTTAAAGGATTTCAGGATTCTTTGCAAGGATATTGAACAAAAGTATTCACAAGAAAAGGACATTGGAATTTCGAAATTGTGTTAGTAGATTGCGTAACAATATGTTTTCTAGCAAAAATAATTTAATACATCTTGAAACTTTGCAATTACAGTGCACTTTTAATAGGTCATACACGGCGTATGAGTAACATTTATTTAATTCAAGTAAATAAATATTTTGCGAAAAAGTATAATAATATCAGATCTTTAACAGGGATATCTTGTCTGTAATGTTTTGATATTGCAATCGGGATATATGTTCCTATGATCCTGTACGCATCGCAACAGATATTGTTTTTGTTCCTCTTCCGCTGTCAGTAATCCATGAAAATCCTGCGTTAATTTTACAGCCCTTTCAGATGTATCATTTACAACTTTCAACATAGAGACCATCGTTTTTGCAATCAGAAATGAATTGTTACTAGCCCATAAAGAAGGATGAACGTTAAGGAAGCTATCGTCGAGCTGTAGTCGTGAAAACAAGTTCTTGCTTTTGTGTGTTATGAAGTCCTCTATATTTTTTCCTGTAAAATCAATAAAAAAATTAAATTTTGGAACACTTGGTTTCAATAAATACTTTCAACTTACGATACAATGAACCCCTAAGTTCTTCTTTCGTGGGTACGTAGCGTTTCGAAAGTGTCGAGGAATTTTTATATTCGAAGTTTCTTACGATTTCTGTTTTGGTAGTCAAGTCCAGTTCATCATCGAATAGTGACAATGCTGCTGCTTCATCTGTGAGGTACCACAAATGCTTTGTAAATTTTTTCAAAGCCACCTTGGATATGGTATCGTCAATCCTTTCATACGATTTGAGTTTCTTCAGAAACTTAAGGTCTTGTACAGGTGCCTTGTATGATATGTTACACGAAATCCATGGCTTCACGTAAATTAAAACAATAAACAAACAAACGTCAATCAATGCTGTTTTTTCGTGTCCGCTTAGTGAAATCTGTGAAAGAAACAGTGCCATTTTAAGAGAATAAATGGCTTTTGCCATCCAACGTGCTTGATGCATGGCACCGGGAGGTCTTATTTTAAAAGTTTTTTCCTCATCTCCACCTAAAAATATTATGGCTAGCTCTATAAGCTCCCTGTAGTCACCTCTCGGTATAAATTTATTCAGTTCGAAGCGGTAGCTTTTAATTAATTCTGCAATTTCCGCCACACTTATATACAGTTCCACTTGTTCTCTATGGCATTCCCTATTTAAAGGATCAATTAGTTTCCAGCTGTCCCTAAAATTTTTAAAAACTCTTATATCGGGGCTATTGTTGACTTGTGTAATTTTTGCCTCGAAAACGCTTTTGAGCACAAGCTCGTATACATGATGTCGACAGCTGAATATAAGTATTTCCCTGTCCAGCTTTTGTTCAAGAAGAGTGCAAGCCCCGTTAATGATGCCTGTATTTGAAGCTGTGGTATCGCAGCAAAGTATCTGTACGCTTGTTTCCAGGTTCCAGGCACAGATGGCTTCCCATACAGCACGTGCTTGTTCCTTGCCAGTAGAATTGTCTAACTTTGGTACAGCAAGTAGCTGCTCCTTATTTCCATATGAAACTAGTATAGGTAGGCGCTCTTCTTTGGAGTTTCGGCTATATAGGGCAGGTAACAACTTACCATCCCAATGAAGTGTTACGACATCGGGGACCTCATTTTTAAAATCAATTTGGATTGCTTGAGCACGTTCCCTTCGTTTTTGGATACGAGTCCTTTGAATTGAAGATTTGCTTATAGAAAAATCATTTACGTTTAATCCCAGCGCGTCGATTGTAGCTTCAATAACATAAACTGCATCTCTTATACTGAGTTGACATCTATCCAACGCCGCTACCAATTTCGGAGTAAGAACACTTTTAGGAAGCCGGGGGCTGGTTTCTGCGCTCTTCGTTATAGGAAATTTCACGTCTTCTTCTGAAGGTTGGCTGGCCATAGACGCACAATCCGCAGATTCAAAGGAATCGGAATCACTTTCTTCCTGATCTTGATCGTCAATCTCGCAATCCGTACAATGAATTATACCAGGTATACCAGGTTTTCTCTGGAGTTTCAAGAATAATTTGTCTTTTTTGCTTTTTATTTTTGAAAAAACATCGGCATGTGCGATATCAAATAAATTCTCCAGGTTGCTTATAAAACATTTACGCCGTTGTTTGAAAATCTTGAGTTCTTTGCGTGCATTTCTTTGCAAATCTCTCCAATTTTTGTATAGCTTTACTAGCTTTTTCACGCAATGCGGTAATGATTTCGTTGGTATTCGTGCCTTTTCCCAAAATATGACACACTCCTTTACAGCTAAGTTGGCACTTTGATTTACAGACAGCTTCACTTCCCGAATATTGTAAAAGAATACCGCGAGTATTTTTCTATTCGACGGGAGTTTCGCACCAGTAATTTGATGCTGCATTGTGCCTATCAAATAAATGTCTTTAATAGAAGGATCAAGTTCAACCGACATGGTTGCAGCGATAAAAACACGCAATATAAATCTTTAGGGAATAATTCAAACGAAACAACTAAAATATTTTGACACACGCCAACTGACGTTTATGATGGTCAGGGCGGATCCAAAGGGGTGTTTTACGGGTTCAAACCCCCTCCCAAAAGTCATATTTTTTTACAGTAACTTACGGCAAAAAATTAGACAAAGTTTGTAGTAAAAACTACACAAAAAATATAAGAAAATTTCCAAAAAAATATATCAAAAATTACACAAAAAATATTGTAAAAGTTACCTCAAAAATATAGTAAAATTGTCACAAAAATACAATAAAAATTACACAAAAAATATAGTAAAATTGACAACAAACTGCCAACTGATATTTTATTTGTGATTTTTGTTTATTAAATAAAATAATATAATAGTATAAAATAAAAGGTCAGTTTTGAGAAACTGTGAATGAAAAATGTCCTCGAAATCAAATAAAAAAAAAATGTAACCCCCCTTCCCAAAATTGTGGATCCACCACTGACTGACGTTTAACGATAAGAGGTTGATGAAAATAACAAAACAGTATGCTAACAGGCAAGGTTGTTGGGTTGCTCCAGGTCCATGTTTTGTTTGATATCTTCAAAACGGATTGAGATATCGAAATAAGAACTACACAACGTTTAGGCCGTCAGGAATACCTTTCAGTTGATACCCATATTGCAAAATCAATTTCTAGGATATCTCCTGTCACATTTTGCTTCCTTAAATATTTTTATATACATTTTCAGGACTTTTATTACAATACAATTTTTTAAGACACATAAAGTTTTGAAAAAGTTGAAAGATACAAATATTAATGGACATTACTTCGATGTCCTTGAAGGATAATTAAAAAAAAAATTATATTTAGCCTATATTTTAATTATCCTTTATACTAGTAACCACAAATCCACATTTTGTTAAAATTTTTCGGGAGGTTCTACAATCTTTGACCCTTCAAAGGATATCCTGAGCATCTGGTACAGAAAAAAAATTTAGATTTACTAATTAAGAAGTCCTTAAGGGGTAAGGATACAGTTATATGAGAAAGACGAGAACATAAGTCATTTAATTAGCAAAACGCAGGGGAATGTAGTGCGATTTTACTGATAACTTCAACCGCAAGTCGGCACGGGTTGCCGTGGTCCGAATTGCATAAAACTTTGTCAGGATAGTGTTTGATGTATAATGGTCAAAATAAGGGGGTGTGCGTTTAGTATATATAGATAAAAGTAAGTCTTATTTTTACATCAAAAAGAGTCAAAGTAAGACTGCTTTCATGCTGGGCCATACACTCGAGTTAAAGGAGCATTGTTAGAGTCAATTTATATTGTTGTTGTCAATATACTCAAGTTTATGCCGCAACGTAAAAAAAATGGCGGTTATATACCAACAGGTTGTCATAACCTCTAACGCGACTTTTGCCGAACTACTCTTCCAACTTATATTGTGCTGCTTTGATTTTTGTTGGGATTTTCCACATAGTAGTATCCCGGGACTGACACTCCTAAACCGACACCGTTACTCCTCCTCGAACCACTTAGATGACTTTATGAAGGCCATCAAGTCCTTTATGCCCAGTTCAGCGGTCTGGTTTAGGCTATCCACGAAGGGAACTCCCAAAAAGCGCGTTCTCGCGCCGCTTAAGACCGGGCAGTTGCAGATGAGGTGCTTCACCGTTTCCTCTTCCTCATCATCTTTGCAGCTCCTACAGCATCGTGCCTACCAATAAGGCAGTGCCCAGTTAGAACTCCTATTAATATGGAGATTTCTCTCCTTCTTAGGCCAGGTTTGTTTGGATGTCCGGCACCTTGGGGATTGTTGCCACATTTCGTTGGCTTGGAGTACACACTCCGTCAAGCCAACGAAAGGTAGCAACAATCCCAAGGGTGCCGGACATCCAAACAAACCTGGCCAAAATGGGATTATAAAAGATCTAGAGGGATCATAAAAGATCTGAATACAGTTACTTCAACAAAAAATACCGTTCAAACAACCAAAATTTGGTCAAATTCAGGATAACAGCACGAGATTGTAGATTTTACCAGTGCCTTTTTTCTGTGTATATAAGTACACAAGAAATATAGCAGTTGACATACTAGATCAT
Organism: Campiglossa producta; assembly: GCA_964058755.1. Classification (NCBI taxonomy): domain Eukaryota; kingdom Metazoa; phylum Arthropoda; class Insecta; order Diptera; family Tephritidae; genus Campiglossa; species Campiglossa producta. The sequence continues at coordinate 88,311,526 of CAXKVI010000001.1, read as the reverse complement.
ATATACATCAGCATCATATTTGTATTTAGCCAAACACGAAAAAGCATCTGTGAATTACAAGAGAAAAAAAGAAGCAAACCTAAAATTTCAAATAATGTTTGCATAGTACCATGTACTACAATAGATCGTACTAATGGTTGCGGTGTAATAAGGCCTTATAATAATAATGTAGTATGAAATGGAATTTTTCTAATTAGTATTTTTCTAAAATAGATTAGGCTTTTTCTGACTACACCTTTTCAGTTTATATTCAGAAAGTAACAATTTATATTTAGAAAATTACAATTCATATTCAGGATTTCCATTTGATATTCAGAAAAATACAATTGACATTCAGAAAATTACAATTGATATTCAGAAAACTTTCTGAATATAAACTGAAAAAGATGTATTATAATTTCAACCCGAGATTCATACATACTTGCATACTAGTACGAACCAGGATTTTTGTGACTAGTATGATTTCGCCCAGCAAATTATAGTTGTATACTAGTATGTTTTCTGATTAGATTGGCATTTATTGGTTTAAGGGTAATCAGCAAAGAACTAGTATAAAAACATCCATAAAATGTATATTAAACGAGCTAGGTGTCTGCTGAGTAGTTTGGAATTGATTAGTTTGAAGGTATTCAGAAATTAACTGGTATGAATACACCACAAAATGTTTAGGCGTAGAACTATAATGCTGCTGAGTAGTTTGTCATTGACTGGTTTAAAGCTAATCAGAAATGAACTAGTATGAATAAACCACAAAATGTACAATCAATGAACTACATTGTTTGCCGAGTAGTTTGGCAATGACTGGCTTAAAGGAAATCAGAAATGAACTAGTATGAATACACCACAAAATGCATAGTCATTGAACTATATTGTTTGCTGAGTAGTTTGGCCTTGACTGGTTGGAAGCTAACCAGCAATGAACTAGTATAAATACACCACAAAATGTATAGTCAATGAACTAGAATTTTCGCTGAGTAGTTTGGCATTGACTGGTTTTAAAACTAATCAACAATGAACTGGTATGCCTAAGCCACAAAATGGTTAGTCAATGAACTAGTATGTTTGCTGAGTAGTTCGGAATTTGACTGCAGGGCAGTGAAGAAACTATTTTCCTTCCCTTTAGTAGTTGATCAATTAGTCCAATAAGAGACCTATTTATGCCCAGGTTTGTTAAAGCAGTGTTAATAGCCTCCGGCCTTATATTGTTGAAAGCCCCTTCGATGTCCAGAAAGGCCACGAGACAGTACTCCTTTTCATGCAATGATTTTTCAACAATAGAGACTAGGCTGTGGAGCGCAGTTTCCGTTGATTTACCTTTGGTGTATGCATGTTGATAGCTAGAAATAAGGTTGCTATCAATAGTAGAGGAGAGATAATCGCTAATTATCCTCTCGAAGGTTTTAAGTGCAAAAGACGAGAGACTGATCGGTCTGTAGTCTTTAGGCTCATAGTGTGGGGCCTTCCCAGCCTTTGGAATAAAGACTACCGTGGCGCTTCTCCAGGAGCACGGAATGTAATTAAGAGCCAGGCAGGCTGAATAGAGAACTACCAGCCATTTAGCTGATATTTCCAGCGTGTTTATGAGTTGTGCGGGGAAAATCCCGTCTGGCCCAGCTGCCTTGAACGGCTCAAAGCTTTTGATTGCCCACCTTACCCTTTCCTCCGTAATGGGTATGTTTGCCGCCAGGTTTGTTGCAGATGCTACAGGTGCATCATACAAGTTCCCCGGAAAGTGTGTGTTCAGGAGCAGCTCCAGGGTTTCCCCTTCCGTGCTGGTCCAAGATCCGTCGGGCTTCCGTAAATAGCAAATGGCTGTTTGAGTTTTTGATAGCACTCGTCTAAGTCTCGCTGTATCGACTTTTTCGACCCCGGTGCAGAAATTTCTCCACGAAGTTCTCTTCGCTTGCCTTAGAGCCTTTTTATAGGCCCTCAGTTTAGCTTTATATTCGAGCCATTCAGGCTCCGTACCGATGCTCTTGGCCTTGTTAAATTGCTTCCTGCATGATATACGGAACTATATATATGTGTGATTTGAAATTCAATGTATGTATATATGTATGTGTATACATAGAGATCACAGATGTCGTAGAAAAAGTTTTTGGTGACTTGTAAGACTTAACAGATTTGATTGCGCATACAAGTTGGTTTTCATTCATTGGGGAGGTTTGTGTGCAATGAGGCGTCAGGGTTCTATGAAATAGGGACGTCAGGGAAGTGAGCGTCCTTGATAAGTTGGAGAGATTCCTCGCTACTTATTGCCGAGCTACCATCTACATTCCTCAAGTAACCCAAGGGAGCAGGATTCCCGGAGATAATCTTCCGGAATCTCGCAGACTTATTGCATCCTTCCACGTTTTCGAAGAACTTTCCAGCAGGGTTGCGTGATTTCAAATAATTTTGGATTTCAAATCCACTTTTAATTAAGGAGTCAATTTAATTGGTGATTTGGACTTTTAACCAATTCAAAGATACTTTTGAAGTTTACTTCTATAGCGGCATGCATTTGAGAAAAAGTGCAACGAAAGTGGAATACAACAACCATACGAATGTTGTTGTTGCGAAGTGGCAGCGTTTTACAGGAGCTAGTGATGCTTTGTATGCATGTATATGTGTGTGTGGAATTTTACGAACTAACCACACCACACCACACTCATATAGCAAAAGCACCATAGACAATCTTAAGTACGGCATTTAACATGAAAACGAAAACGTCTATATGGCACAGGTGGTAAGCGTGCGAATGAGCACGCAAAGGACGCGGGTTCGAGGCTGGCTACTTTTTCTTATTTTTTTATTTAGTTTTTTTTTATTTGAGAGTTTGGAATTCAATTAACCGAACGCCATTCAAAAGAATTTCACTATTTTCTTTCAAGTAGTAAAATCAATGTCTTACGATAAATTCTAAAGGTATGTACCTATGCGAAAATCAACTATTATATTGTTACAAACTATGTATATTCACAATATTTAGAAGAAGATGCTTTATTTAAGCCTATTTTGTGTGATTTGAAATTCAATGTATGTACATATGTATGTGCATACATAGGATCATAAATGTCGTAGGAGAAGTTTTTGGAGAATCATTAGATTACTTTTGTTCAGTTGCTTAATGCGAAATGTTATTATTGATTTCCGGTGTTTCGACTTCCGGAATTATGAATGCAGAATTTCCAAAAAAGCAGAATTTTGACCCCAACCCAATCTTTGCCGCATTGCATTCAACAAGGAAAGTGGCCTAGCTGTTAGATATTCGCCTGTTTAACTAGAAGTCGCCCGTTCAAGCCGCGACAAGTTGAAAGTTTTTTAAAGCTTTTTTTCATATAATTTTTTTGTATCTTAAATATAGTATTTTTTTTTTAATTCTTTAATGCGAAACGTCACTTATATCATAATTGCATTTGATTTGTCTTTGTAATGGAATTTATTACGGTTGTGATATTTTGTGAGAAATAGAATTCCCGATATCTGTAAAGAAATGAATTTTCATAATTTTGTTGGTTACGTTTAGGGATCGATATGCAGAAAGATAACAACGGGGCTCGTGATAGACGGCGAATGCTAAATTAAAGAAATAAACTTCTTCTGGGTGTGCACCGCACACATTTTCTTTTTTATTTGTGATTTGAATCTGACTTGCCAGTTAATCAACCAATTTAAAGATAGTTTTTATTTGTTATTTGAAACTGAAACAATTCAAATATAATTTTTATTTGTGTTTTGAATCTGAACCAATTCAAAGATAATTTTTATTTGTGAATTGAACTTTCAACCAATTCAAAGATAATTTTTTTTTTGTGATTTGAACTTTCAACCAATTCAAAGACAATTTTTGTTTATGACTTGAACTTTCAACTAACTAAAAGATAATTTTTTTTTTTTGCCTGGCTCGGCACCAGCTTAACGCTTATTCTCGTTTGCTAAGTTAATGGATTTATCGAAGTACAATCGCATGTCTGATGAACTCTTCGAAAAAACAGTTCTATATAAAGCTAATTCAAAACTGCTTGGAAAATGCTGAATTACCAAATTTGGAACCTAAAAGTAAATAATATTTCCTTAATTTCAAATACTACTTCACTACTGTTGTTGATTGGTCTGCTTGTTTGACTATATTTGTACAAAGAGAAATTGTACCGACTCTAATTACTATTGTTTTTACCAAAAAGAAAAATAACTATGTATTCAATTATTCTAGGAACGATGATTGCAATTTCGCTCGTGATAAAGGATCTTATCAAATCAATTTGTGATTTTGGATTATTTGAAAATTTTTCCGAATTCTTTCATTGCCTTGAGTGCAACGAAAGAATGCTGAATGTTGTTTTATCATGAGACGAGCACCTGAGTCGTTATAAAACGTCTCTATTTCATATATTAAAATATGATTGAATATTATATATGTAAATGTGTAATAAATGTTGTGTTGGATATTGTTAATAAAACAAATTTGATCGCTAAACATCCATGTTCTTTCGCTCTCTCGCATTTTGCAGGAATCAACTCAAAAATGATGAAGTAGGTATGTTTAGTTTGGATTATTTTGGAACGATTTTCCGTTTCCCTTGTCAATTTTGTTTTAGAGACAACCCGGTTTCGGCAATGCGCCAACTTCAGTGTCGATTTTCGTTCTGGTGTAATTGGTTGTATTGTACGCTTTTATTGTCGGATCCCTTAGACAAACAAGGAGTATATAAATTAACTTGCGTATGCCATCAAAGTTACATAGGACAGGCTGGTTGTAAAATTAGAACCAGATTCCGAAAACACATAAGGGACTACAACAAAACTAAACAGAGACCCAATATCACGCTAGGGTCAAACTTCGCTAACCACATGTTTTAAAACAAATAAGTTCCCATGAAAACAAAAGATGCAGCCAAACTTCTCCATACACAACACAAGGGTTTGCGATTGAACATTCTCGAAAACATGAAAATATACAAACAAAAATCGTTCCAAAGAAACATCATCAACGAACAGATAAATACCGGAGCACACGTGCAATTTGAACCACTCAAGTTACTATACAAAAGAAAAGACAAAATAAGAAAGACGACGACAAACACAAATAACCATAACACATAAAACAGACAAATTAGAATAACAGATTTTTACCTGCCAACACTGAAGATGGCACATTGCCGAAACCGGTGCTTTCCAGCAGTCCCGTTTGGCTTTCCTAATCTCAGGTTTGAAAATACCCAACCCAGCTTTGTAGAGCTCCCAGTCAGAAGCCAATTTACTCTTTCTGGCCTTGTTGAACAGGCACCTACTGGAAGCCCTAAGCTATATCCTTAGTCCACCAAGATGGTTTTCGCTTTCCACTTACGGGTTTACGCGATTTTATACGCTTTGTTTAAGCGACATAACATGGTTTCGTTTATTTTATCTGCATTACATACTATTGTAATTCGCAGATAATTTATGGAATGTTCGGAATACATAGCTTATAGTCGCAATCACAAATCGTGGTTTTTCATAAGCAAAATGACATAAGCTATTAGAGCCAAGAGCTCACCACTAAAAAACAAAAAGGAGGGTTTTCACAAGCAAAATGAGGTAAGCTGTACTTCAGAGCACAGCTCTCGTCTCCCATGCTTACGATTGGAAGGGGAACTCCACCCCTGATGAAAACGATGCATGTGCCTGAAGGGATCTTACGCCTCTCAGGCAAATCAAATTTGGAAGGGATCTACTCACTCAATGAAATAAATTAGAGTATCGTTCCACTCTGCAATCAAATAATATTGGATAAATTTACAGTTCATTAAAATAATAAACTAAATCGAAGAATTATTAAAAAGAACCAAATACAGTCCACAAGACTTGATGGAATATAAAAATAATAAATTAAATAAAATTAAAAAATCTTTGGTTGGGGTGGGATTCGAACCGGCACCCCCGACGAGCTCCCTCAACCACATAATTACCACCATTTAACTTCAGCTTAGACATGGTCCTTCGAGCCGGATAAACCAGCACCTCTTTTACTAGACGACTAAGGAGGATGGGGCGCAAGTGGAGAAAGTTTCTGACCGCCATTGAATTGGGAATGGCCAGAGCGATTCTTCTATGTGCGGTCCAAGCAGCTCACTACCTCCGCGTCGTATCCTCTGGATAGTCACTGAACATCAGTTCGGTGGTGAATGAAGGCGACAACCTGACAAGGCCACTCCGACATAATCGGTTCAAGGGCTTGCCAGGGAATTTCAACAGCAGCGTCTGTCTTGGATCAAGTGGCTCGCTATATAAATGTGTAACTTAAATCAAACACCCCAAGAAACGGGTTGTGTAACGAACCCCGGTCTTATATAGCCAGGGTATAACTCGGTCGATGGGTTCCCTTACAAAGTAAAATGATAACTCGTGTGCTTAAAGAAGTAAATATTCATGAAGTTTATTTAATAAGCAAAGTCTTAATCTAAACTTAAGCCTCTGTATTTGATTTCCTGAAAGGAGAGTTCACTACCCTTCGCCGGTTGATCGTTTAGCACGCCTTAACCCTTCTAGCTACTTATCTTTTTAGTTCAACTTGGCCTTTCTGTCTCTGATTGATCGTTTAGCACGCCTTAACCCTTCTAGCTACTTATCTTTTTAGTTCAACTTGGCCTCTGATTCCCTTGAAGCAAGTGTTCACTACCCTTCCCCGGTTGATCGTTTAGCACGCCTCAACCCTTCTAGCTGCTTAAACAACTGGGGTGTTCACCACCGGTTGGTTCGTAGTGGTCGCGTCCCACTGTATACCTATCTATTTGGCGGTCAGCCCCTAACTAACTTGCTATACTAATTGCCACTGCTTTTATACAATTTTGCCGGCTAGCATACCGCTATTTACAATTATAAAATCCCAACTAATACGAATGTTTGTATGTATGTACATATGTAGGTGTATAGGCTGTGCCAAAAGTATTCCGCTTATTTTACAAGTTATGTATGTAAATGATTATATAAATGTATAAAGGTGTATATATATGTATATCATTCAGGTTATTAGAATTATTATTATTTACTAGCTGACCCTGCAGACGTTGTCCTGCCACAAATTTATTTCCCTGCATGTTTCTCTAATCCGATCCCTATATCTATTTTAATCCATATCCCTATCTCCTTCGTATAGGAGGAACCACGCCTCCTTTTTCGACATCCCCAGTTTTTGTGGAGGTGGCAGGAATTGATCTTGTATAACTCCTCACAAAATTTCAGTGGTCTAACCTAAATACTTCCAGAGATATGGACAATGAAGTATTTCATTCGTATGGGAGGAGCCACGCCCCCTTATTCGTTAACTCGAGTCCTTTGGGAGGTGTTAGGGATCGATCACATATAAACCCTCACCAAATTTCAGTAGTCCAACATAAATACTTGCAGGGATATGAACTATGAAATAATTCCTTCGTATGGAAGGTGCCACGCCCCCTTATTCGTTATCCCCAATTGTTATGAAGGTGGTAGGGCTCGATCTCATACAGCCTCTCACCAAATTTCAGTGGTCTAACATAAATAGTTCCAGAGATACTCCTTTTTCGTTATCCCCAATTTTTATGAAGGTGGTAGGGCTTGATCTCATACAGCCTCTCACCAAATTTCAGTGGTCTAACATAAATAATTCCAGAGATACGGACAATGAAAAATTCCATTTGGATGGGAGGTGCCACGCCCCCTTTTTCGTTATCACCAATTTTTTTTGGAGGTGGTAGGGATCGATCTCGTACAGCCCCTCACCAAATTTCAGTAGTCTAACCCGAATACTTCCAGAAATACGGACAATGAAAAATTCCATTTGATTGGAAGGTGCCACGCCCCCTTTTGCGTTATCCCCAATTTTTTTTGGGGTGGTAGGGATCGATCTCGTACAACTTACAAATTAAAATGATAACTTGTGTGATTAATGAAGTAAATATTCATGAAGTTTATTTAATAAGCAAAGTCTTAATCTAACCTTTAGCCTCTGTATTTGATTTCCTATCTACTTAATTCAACTTGGCCTTTCTGCTCTGATTCCCTTGAAGCAAGTGTTCACTACCCTTCGACGGTTGATCGTTTAGCACGCCTCAACCCTTCTAGCTGCTTAAACCAGTGGTAACGTAGTGGTCGCGTCCCACTGTATACCTATCTATTTGGCGTCAGCCCCTAACTAACTTGGCTCTACTAATTGCCGCTGCTTTTATACAAGTTTTCCGGCTAGCCTACCGCTATTTACAACACTACGCTACACCAAAAATGTACCTCGATAAAAAAGTACTTTCTAGCCTTATTTGGGGTCTCTGAAAACGAAAATGATACTCATTTATTTTTCCAAAGAACGGTTTTTTCGATTTTCGCAGAAAACGTGTTTTCCAGGACTTATTCCAGTTTTTCTTCGAACTCTTCGCGAAAGTTGATGCTAACAAACAATGATATACAATTTTAGAAAGGTACTGACCTCCCCTTCACAGCAATATATCATTATTGTTCATCTATTCAGTATTACTTCTGAAACCGTCGTTTAAAGTCGAGAAAGGTAATTTTTCAAGATTTTTTAGAAATTAGTAAAGTTTATTCACTTTTTTTTAATGAAATAAGAGTTATTCATATTGATATGCATAATTATAATTTAAAGATAATTCTGTCGCAAACAATTAAAGCTTTATATTGTTTTAATCGAAGAAGAAATTTAGAAGTTATGACGCATTATGTAAAATCAAGCAACTCGCGGTTTTTTACATTTTGACACTTCAGGTCGAAAATATGATTTTTCTGTGAAACTTCTTCGCTTGTGTTGCATGTTGTCTTCTCGAAGTTGCATCCAGCAATAGTCGCCAATCATGGCCTGATCCCAGGAACCTTCATACCGCTTTTCGATAGTTGCAATGTCTTGGTGAAATCTTTCGCCTTGTTCGTCGCTCTCGGCACCCAAATTTGGCAAATATCGTCAAGCTTCAGTTTTTTGCCGTTGTCGTTCGCAGTCGTCGTTTTGAATGTGGGCCGGGCTATTAAACAAACTAACAGAGAAACAACAAAAAAACAGCAAGAACTGAAAATGTCTTTATATTTTGAGGTTTTCCGGTCAACTGTATAATAATTTAGAGTTTGGAGTTAGGCTCTTTTGGCCATTGATTTTTAAGTGCAAATAAAGGATTTTACTCCACTTTTCCGACCCAACGTTTCGCTAGACTTCCTAGCATCATCAGGGGTGATCTGTTTATTTAAAAAACAACAATAAGATTAACAAAGAAAAAACAACAATAAAAACTATATAAGACACTTTTCAACAAATTTACGTATATACGTGTAGCCATTAAAACACAAAAACAACACTTACACAATATGTTTTCTTAGAATCTAACAACTAAAAAATAGTACCATCATCAATTGGTATCATCGTCATACTAAAATTGTAATTATAAACATAAAAGGTACGTTGCTGCGATATTTTGTGTATCCTCTTTTTTGTTGACTGTATTTTCTCTTTTTTCCAATATTCTCAAACTCTCTAATGTGTATCGCGCTCTCCCGTATTTGTTGCGGTCTATTATTTTCGTATTTGCTAAGTCAGCTGTGTGGCCACTTGTCACGATGTGTTGTGATAAGGCAGTTGCAGTTCTTTTCTTTTGTATATCGCTCTCGTGCTCTTTTAGCCTGATGCCAAGTTTACGTTTCGAAGTTCCGATGTATACCCTGTTGCAACTTTCATCTTTTTTACCCTGGCATGTTACTTCATATATAATATTACTTTGTTCAAGTTTGTCGATAGGGCTTTTTGTTCGTGTAAATATATTTGCTAATGTAGAATTGGATTTGTAAGCCAATGCTATATTTTGATTATTTTTTGTTACTGCTTTGCTGATGTTTTGAGAGAGTTTGGGAATGTATGTTACTCCGAAATATTGTTTTATTTGATTATCTCTGTGTATTGTTGTTGGGTTATGTCTGTTGCTTGTTTCTCTTATTCCTTGTTCTGTTAAATTTTTTATTAGGGTGTGCGGAAAACTATTGTTTTTTAATATTTCTTGTATTTTTTGCAGGTTTTTGTTCCAGTACTGTTGGTCGCTTATGGTTAATACTTTGTTTATTAGATTCTTCGCTGTATTTATTTTGTATTTCATTGGTTGGCAAGAATGAAAATTTATAAGACGACCAGATGCTAGGGGTTTTGTAAACCAATCAAAGGAGAGACTTCCATTATTTTTGTTTTTAAATATTCTGACATCATTCTCCATTTCAATAGTGAACTTTATTTTGTTGTGATAATTATTTAAGTTTTGTTGTATCAATTCTACGTCTTTGCGTTTTACTATTGCGAGAATATCGTCAACATATTTAACTATAAATTTGATTTCGATTTTATGTTTTTGTTTTAGTGTATTTAACGTGTTGTCTAAAAGATCGTCTAGAATGATATCTGCTATTGTCGGAGATAGTGGGTTGCCCATTGGCATTCCAAAAGTTTGGGTGTATACTTCATTGTTATAAATAAAATAATTATTGTCAAGTAAACAAAATCTTAAAATTTCCTGAAACTTGCATTTGGGTATATTTGTCATGGTTTTTATTTTATCCCATTTATCCATTATTATTTTTATAGCTAGATTAGTGGGGATGTTCGTAAATAATGATACAACATCGAAAGACACTAATACTTCATCTTTGTTGCTTCGTAGATCAATTAGTCTATCTTTAAGCTTAAATACGTTTCTGATGTTGTACTCTTCTGATGCTATATTTTGTATAATACTTCCTACATATTTGGATAGTTGATGGCAAGGTACGTTCATGGATGAAGCGATGGGGCGCAGGGGTATGTTCGGCTTGTGTATTTTAGGCAGCCCATAGAGTCTGGGAGCATTCCCTGCTGAGCATGACAGTTTTTGTTTCTCTTTGGCGGTTATTTGTTTTTGTTTGTAAAGATCATCTACTAACTTATTGTTTTTCTTTTGTAGTGTGCTTGTTGGATCCGTTCGTAGTTTTCTGCATGTGTTTTTGTCTCCTAGCAGTTCTTCCATTTTTTCTTTGTAATCTTTTTTGTATATTATTACAGTCTTATTTCCTTTGTCCGCGTCTGTAATAACTAGGTATATTGTTTTTGTGTTTATTCAAAAATGCTTTGCTTTTGTTGTATGTTTCCAAGATAAATTTTTCGGCTGAGTTATTTTTTATGTTTCGCTTAAACTGGAGAATCCTATTGCTGACTTTGTTTCTTGCCATTTCCTTCGTATTTTCGTCGCCTAACGCTTGAATTGCTTGCTCAATTTCAGCTATAGTATGTATTGCCGAGAAATTTGTTTTTGTGGTTGGTAGAGTGAACTTTTTTCCTAACGATAAGAGCCATTTCACGTCTTCGGGGAATTGTATTTCTGTTTTATTTACGAACCAGTTATTGTTGGTTTTTATTCCTAAGTTTCGTAGTTGTTGCGCTTTAAGATTATCTATTTTCGCTGTATGTACTTTTTGTATTTCTTTCGTTATTCTTTGACCACAAAATTTTTGTTTACTTATAAAAGCTGTAAAGTCACTGTCGCTGAGAGTAAATTTAAGTTCCTTTTCTGCATGAAATATATAATCTTTGGTTGTTTTAATATCTAAGTTTGTTTGCGTTATTTCCATGTTCAGTACCTTGCTAAGGAAATGGATTTTGGTTTTATGAAGTTGCTGTTTTAATTTTTGGGATGTTGTTGCTATTTCTACTTTTTTAACTGCGTTCATTAGATAATTTGGAATTAGGGCATACCTTTTACATTCTAATAAGAATGTCTTTATTTTACATATTTCGTTGTAACTGCCACATTTCTTATCCGATTCAGACAAGTTTGGGCTCAAAATGTTACTGATAAAATTACGCTTAAGAAATCATAGAATAATTACCGCATTTAAAATTTTATAACCCTGTTAAAAAACAAATAAACTGTGATACTTTTAAAAAAAAGTTATAAAAATTACACATTTTTCGCATTTCAACAGCAGTTTTGCAAAAAATATCGATTCAATTGAAACCAGTGACGTAAAGCCGTTAACAATAAGTACGTTCCTCTGGAAAAAAATACATTTACAATGAATGACGAACATCCTGTTCGAAATTTTCGGCAATATCTAGATCAGGGCTCAAAAAACACCTTTTTCCTCATATCACAGAAACGGTTCTTTGAAAAATTAAACACTGGCCATTTTTGTTTTCAGCGACCTCAAATTAACCTAAAAAATACCATTTTGTAGAGGTACATTTTTTGAAGGGAAAATAATAAAATCCTAACTAATATCCAAATTTAAAAACAACCATGCGCTAGCTTATATTGTTGGTCTATGCTTTGCTTACGTACGTATGTTTGTATGTATGTACATATGTAGGTGTATAGGCTGTGCCAAAAGTATTCCGCTTATTTTACAAGTTATGTATGTAAATGATTATATAAATGTATATATATATATGTATATAATTCAGGTTATTGGAATTATTATTATTTACTAGCTGACCCGGCAGACGTTGTCCTGGTACAAATTTATTTCCCTGCATGTTTCTCTAATCCGATCCCTATATCTATTTTAATCCATATCCCTATCTCCTTCGTATAGGAGGAACCACGCCCCCCTTTTTCGATATCCCCAGTTTTTTGGAGGTGGGAGGAATTGATCCTATATAACTCCTCACAAAATTTCAGTGGTCTAACCTAAATACTTCCAGGGATATGGACCATGAAGTATTTCATTCGTATGGGAGGTTCCACGCCCCCTTTTTCGTTATCCCCAGTTTTTTTTGGAGGTGGTAGGGATCGATCTCATATAACCCCTTACCAAATTTCAGTGGTCTAACATAAGTACTTCCAGAGATATCGACTATGAAGTATTTCATTTGTATGGGAGGTGCCACGCCCCCTTTTTCGTTATCCCCAGTTTTTTAGAGGTGTTGGGAATCGATCTCATAAAACCCCTTGCCAAATTTTGGTGGTCTAACCTGAATACTTCCAGAGATACGGACAATGACAAATTCGATTTATATGGGAGGTGCCACGACCCCTTATTCGTGATCCTCAATTTTTATGAAGGTAGTAGGGCTCGATCTCATACAGCCTCTCACCAAATTTCATTTCCATAAGAAATATGGACTATGAAGTAATTCATTCGTATGGGAGGTGCCACGCCCCCTTTTTCGTTGTCCCCAGTTTTTTTTTGGAGGTGGTAGGGATCGATCTCATCTAACCTCTACCACGTTTTTTGGAGGTGGTAGGGATCGATCTCATCTAACCTCTTACCACGTTTGAGTGGTCTAACATGAATACGCCCCCTTTTTCGTTATCCCCAGTTTTTTTTGAGGTGTTGGGAATCGATCTCATACAGCCTCTCACCAAATTTCAGTGGTCTAACATAAGTAATTCCAGAGATACCGACAACGAAAAATTCCATTTGTATGGGAGGTGCCACGGCCCCTTTTTCGTTATCCCCAATTTTTATGAAGGTAGTAGGGCTCGATCTCATACAGCCTCTCACCAAATTTCATTTCCATAAGAGATATGGACTATGAAGTATTTCATTCGTATGGGAGGTGCCACGCCCCCTTTTTCGTTATCCCCAGTTTTTTTTTGGAGGTGGTAGGGATCGATCTCATCTAACCTCTACCACGTTTGAGTGGTCTAACATGAATACTTCCGGAGATATAGACTATGAAGTATTTCATTTGTATGGGAGGTACCAAGCCCACTTTTTCGTTATCCCCAGTTTTTTTGGAGGTGGTGGGAATCGATCTCATAAAACCCCTTTCAAATTTATTGGACTAACCTGAATACTTCCAGAGATACGGACAATGACAAATTCCATTTGTATGGGAGGTGCCACGCACCCTTATTCGTTATCCCCAATTTTTATGAAGGTGCTAGGGCTCGATCTCATACAGCCTCTCACCAAATTTCAGTGGCCTAACATAAATAATACCAGAGATACGGACAACGAAAAATTCCATTTTCTTACCACGTTTGAGTGGTCTAACCAGTACTTCCAGAGATATGGACTATGAAGTATTTCATTCGTACGGGAGGTGCCACGGCCGCTTTTTCGTTATCCCCAGTTTAAGGAGGTGGTAGGGATCGATCTCATATAACCCCTTACCAAATTTCAGTGGTCTAACGTAAGTACTTCCAGAGATATCGACTATGAAGTATTTCATTTTTCTGGGAGGTGCCACGCCCCCTTTTTCGTTATCCCCAGTTTTTTTGGAGGTGCTAGGGATCGATCTCATATAACCCCTTACCAAATTTCAGTGGTCTAACATAAGTACTTCTAGAGATATCGACTATGAAGTAATTCATTTGTATGGGAGGTTCCACGCCCCCTTTTTCGTTATCCCCAGTTTTTTGGAGATGGTGGGAATCGATCTCATAAAACCCCTTGCCAAATTTTAGTGGTCTAACCTGAATACTTCCAGAGATACGGAGAATGACAAATTCCGTTTGTATGGGAGGTGCCACGCCCCCTTATTCGTTATCCCCAATTTTTATGAAGGTGGTAGGGCCCGATCTCATACAGCCACTCACCAAATTTCAGTGGTCTAACATAAAAAATTCCAGAGATACGGACAACGAAAAATTCCATTTGTATGGGAGATGCCACGCCCCCTTTTTCGTTATCCCCAATTTTTATGAAGGTGGTACGGCTCGATCTCATACAGCCTCTCACCAAATTTCAGTGGTCTAACATAAATAATTCCCTAGAAACGGACTGTGGTATCTCCACTTGTTATGTTTCTCCACTTGTTATGTGTTATAACATTTATACAAATGGAATTTTTCATTGTCCGTACTTCTGGAAGTATTCGGGTTAGACTACTGAATGGTGAGGGGCTGTACGAGATCGATGCCACACGGACAATGAACAATTCCATTTGAATGGGGGGTGCCACGCCCCCTTTTCGTTATCCCCAAATTTTTTGGAGGTCGTAGGGATCGATCTCGTACAGCCCCTCACCATTCAGTAGTCTAACCCGAATACTTCCAGAAGTACGGACAATGAAAAATTCCATTTGTATGGGAGGTGCCTCGCCCTCTTTTTCGTTATCCCCAATTTTTATGAAGGTGGTAGGGCTCGATGTCATACAGCCTTCCGCCAAATTTCAGTGGTCTAACATAAATAATTCCCTGGAAGATATCCAGTGCGAGTGTAAAATTTGGTTACGATCGGCTCATTCGTTTAGAAGCCAAGTTCGTCTATAGGTACATAATTTGAATTTTATATATGAGTGGCTCAGTGCCTTCCTTGCCTATGCCTCAATTTAGTCATTTCCTAATAATTAGTGACAAAGTTAATAGGTAATTAAAAATTAAACAGCCGAAGACCAGAAATGCCTAACCCTCACAATCTTTATTATGCGAAAAAAAAAACAATTTTTAAAGAATGAGAACTGTTGGGAGTATTTCGTAGTATAGCATAATAACTCCATATATAAAATTTTTAGGGTTAGGCAAGGATGGCACTGAGCCACTCATATATAGATTGTAAATATTATATAAAAAGGTATAAAGTGTATAAAAATGTACATAAGTATATATAATTCAGGTTATTCCTATTAAACCTTCATACCGCTTTTCGATAGTTGCAATGTCTTGGTGAAATCTTTCGCCTTGTTCGTCGCTCTCGGCACCCAAATTTGGCAAATATCGTCAAGCTTCAGTTTTTTGCCGTTGTCGTTCGCAGTGGTCGTTTTGAATGTGGGCCGGGCTATTAAACAAACTAACAGAGAAACAAAAAAAAAACAGCAAGAACTGAAAATGTCTTTATTTTACATATTTCGTTGTAACTTCCACATTTCTTATCCGATTCAGACAAGTTTGGGCTCAAAATGTTACTGATAAAATTACGCTTAAGAAATCATAGAATAATTACCGCATTTAAAATTTTATAACCCTGTTAAACAACAAATAAACTGTGATACTTTTAAAAAAAAGTTATAAAAATTACACATTTTTCGCATTTCAACAGCAGTTTTGCAAAAAATATCGATTCAATTGAAACCAGTGACGTAAAGCCGTTAACAATAAGTACGTTCCTCTGGAAAAAAATACATTTACAATGAATGACGAACATCCTGTTCGAAATTTTCGGCAATATCTAGATCAGGGCTCAAAAAACACCTTTTTCCTCATATCACAGAAACGGTTCTTTGAAAAATTAAACACTGGCCATTTTTGTTTTCAGCGACCTCAAATTAACCTAAAAAATACCATTTTGTAGAGGTACATTTTTTGAAGGGAAAATAATAAAATCCTAACTAATATCCAAATTTAAAAACAACCATGCGCTAGCTTATATTGTTGGTCTATGCTTTGCTTACGTACGTATGTTTGTATGTATGTACATATGTAGGTGTATAGGCTGTGCCAAAAGTATTCCGCTTATTTTACAAGTTATGTATGTAAATGATTATATAAATGTATATATATATATGTATATAATTCAGGTTATTGGAATTATTATTATTTACTAGCTGACCCGGCAGACGTTGTCCTGGTACAAATTTATTTCCCTGCATGTTTCTCTAATCCGATCCCTATATCTATTTTAATCCATATCCCTATCTCCTTCGTATAGGAGGAACCACGCCCCCCTTTTTCGATATCCCCAGTTTTTTGGAGGTGGGAGGAATTGATCCTATATAACTCCTCACAAAATTTCAGTGGTCTAACCTAAATACTTCCAGGGATATGGACCATGAAGTATTTCATTCGTATGGGAGGTTCCACGCCCCCTTTTTCGTTATCCCCAGTTTTTTTTGGAGGTGGTAGGGATCGATCTCATATAACCCCTTACCAAATTTCAGTGGTCTAACATAAGTACTTCCAGAGATATCGACTATGAAGTATTTCATTTGTATGGGAGGTGCCACGCCCCCTTTTTCGTTATCCCCAGTTTTTTAGAGGTGTTGGGAATCGATCTCATAAAACCCCTTGCCAAATTTTGGTGGTCTAACCTGAATACTTCCAGAGATACGGACAATGACAAATTCCATTTATATGGGAGGTGCCACGACCCCTTATTCGTGATCCTCAATTTTTATGAAGGTAGTAGGGCTCGATCTCATACAGCCTCTCACCAAATTTCATTTCCATAAGAAATATGGACTATGAAGTAATTCATTCGTATGGGAGGTGCCACGCCCCCTTTTTCGTTGTCCCCAGTTTTTTTTTGGAGGTGGTAGGGATCGATCTCATCTAACCTCTACCACGTTTTTTGGAGGTGGTAGGGATCGATCTCATCTAACCTCTTACCACGTTTGAGTGGTCTAACATGAATACGCCCCCTTTTTCGTTATCCCCAGTTTTTTTTGAGGTGTTGGGAATCGATCTCATACAGCCTCTCACCAAATTTCAGTGGTCTAACATAAGTAATTCCAGAGATACCGACAACGAAAAATTCCATTTGTATGGGAGGTGCCACGGCCCCTTTTTCGTTATCCCCAATTTTTATGAAGGTAGTAGGGCTCGATCTCATACAGCCTCTCACCAAATTTCATTTCCATAAGAGATATGGACTATGAAGTATTTCATTCGTATGGGAGGTGCCACGCCCCCTTTTTCGTTATCCCCAGTTTTTTTTTTGGAGGTGGTAGGGATCGATCTCATCTAACCTCTACCACGTTTGAGTGGTCTAACATGAATACTTCCGGAGATATAGACTATGAAGTATTTCATTTGTATGGGAGGTACCAAGCCCACTTTTTCGTTATCCCCAGTTTTTTTGGAGGTGGTGGGAATCGATCTCATAAAACCCCTTTCAAATTTATTGGACTAACCTGAATACTTCCAGAGATACGGACAATGACAAATTCCATTTGTATGGGAGGTGCCACGCACCCTTATTCGTTATCCCCAATTTTTATGAAGGTGCTAGGGCTCGATCTCATACAGCCTCTCACCAAATTTCAGTGGCCTAACATAAATAATACCAGAGATACGGACAACGAAAAATTCCATTTTCTTACCACGTTTGAGTGGTCTAACCAGTACTTCCAGAGATATGGACTATGAAGTATTTCATTCGTACGGGAGGTGCCACGGCCGCTTTTTCGTTATCCCCAGTTTAAGGAGGTGGTAGGGATCGATCTCATATAACCCCTTACCAAATTTCAGTGGTCTAACGTAAGTACTTCCAGAGATATCGACTATGAAGTATTTCATTTTTCTGGGAGGTGCCACGCCCCCTTTTTCGTTATCCCCAGTTTTTTTGGAGGTGCTAGGGATCGATCTCATATAACCCCTTACCAAATTTCAGTGGTCTAACATAAGTACTTCTAGAGATATCGACTAGGAAGTAATTCATTTGTATGGGAGGTTCCACGCCCCCTTTTTCGTTATCCCCAGTTTTTTGGAGATGGTGGGAATCGATCTCATAAAACCCCTTGCCAAATTTTAGTGGTCTAACCTGAATACTTCCAGAGATACGGAGAATGACAAATTCCGTTTGTATGGGAGGTGCCACGCCCCCTTATTCGTTATCCCCAATTTTTATGAAGGTGGTAGGGCCCGATCTCATACAGCCACTCACCAAATTTCAGTGGTCTAACATAAAAAATTCCAGAGATACGGACAACGAAAAATTCCATTTGTATGGGAGATGCCACGCCCCCTTTTTCGTTATCCCCAATTTTTATGAAGGTGGTACGGCTCGATCTCATACAGCCTCTCACCAAATTTCAGTGGTCTAACATAAATAATTCCCTAGAAACGGACTGTGGTATCTCCACTTGTTATGTTTCTCCACTTGTTATGTGTTATAACATTTATACAAATGGAATTTTTCATTGTCCGTACTTCTGGAAGTATTCGGGTTAGACTACTGAATGGTGAGGGGCTGTACGAGATCGATGCCACACGGACAATGAACAATTCCATTTGAATGGGGGGTGCCACGCCCCCTTTTCGTTATCCCCAAATTTTTTGGAGGTCGTAGGGATCGATCTCGTACAGCCCCTCACCATTCAGTAGTCTAACCCGAATACTTCCAGAAGTACGGACAATGAAAAATTCCATTTGTATGGGAGGTGCCTCGCCCTCTTTTTCGTTATCCCCAATTTTTATGAAGGTGGTAGGGCTCGATGTCATACAGCCTTCCGCCAAATTTCAGTGGTCTAACATAAATAATTCCCTGGAAGATATCCAGTGCGAGTGTAAAATTTGGTTACGATCGGCTCATTCGTTTAGAAGCCAAGTTCGTCTATAGGTACATAATTTGAATTTTATATATGAGTGGCTCAGTGCCTTCCTTGCCTATGCCTCAATTTAGTCATTTCCTAATAATTAGTGACAAAGTTAATAGGTAATTAAAAATTAAACAGCCGAAGACCAGAAATGCCTAACCCTCACAATCTTTATTATGCGAAAAAAAAAACAATTTTTAAAGAATGAGAACTGTTGGGAGTATTTCGTAGTATAGCATAATAACTCCATATATAAAATTTTTAGGGTTAGGCAAGGATGGCACTGAGCCACTCATATATAGATTGTAAATATTATATAAAAAGGTATAAAGTGTATAAAAATGTACATAAGTATATATAATTCAGGTTATTCCTATTAAACCTTCATACCGCTTTTCGATAGTTGCAATGTCTTGGTGAAATCTTTCGCCTTGTTCGTCGCTCTCGGCACCCAAATTTGGCAAATATCGTCAAGCTTCAGTTTTTTGCCGTTGTCGTTCGCAGTCGTCGTTTTGAATGTGGGCCGGGCTATTAAACAAACTAACAGAGAAACAAAAAAAAAACAGCAAGAACTGAAAATGTCTTTATTTTACATATTTCGTTGTAACTTCCACATTTCTTATCCGATTCAGACAAGTTTGGGCTCAAAATGTTACTGATAAAATTACGCTTAAGAAATCATAGAATAATTACCGCATTTAAAATTTTATAACCCTGTTAAACAACAAATAAACTGTGATACTTTTAAAAAAAAGTTATAAAAATTACACATTTTTCGCATTTCAACAGCAGTTTTGCAAAAAATATCGATTCAATTGAAACCAGTGACGTAAAGCCGTTAACAATAAGTACGTTCCTCTGGAAAAAAAATACATTTACAATGAATGACGAACATCCTGTTCGAAATTTTCGGCAATATCTGGATCAGGGCTCAAAAAACACCTTTTTCCTCATATCACAGAAACGGTTCTTTGAAAAATTAAACACTGGCCATTTTTGTTTTCAGCGACCTCAAATTAACCTAAAAAATACCATTTTGTAGAGGTACATTTTTTGAAGGGAAAATAATAAAATCCTAACTAATATCCAAATTTAAAAACAACCATGCGCTAGCTTATATTGTTGGTCTATGCTTTGCTTACGTACGAATGTTTGTATGTATGTACATATGTAGGTGAATAGGCTGTGCCAAAAGTATTCCGCTTATTTTACAAGTTATGTATGTAAATGATTATATAAATGTATATATATATATGTATATAATTCAGGTTATTGGAATTATTATTATTTACTAGCTGACCCGGCAGACGTTGTCCTGCCACAAATTTATTTCCCTGCATGTTTCTCTAATCCGATCCCTATATCTATTTTAATCCATATCCCTATCTCCTTTGTATAGGAGGAACCACGCCCCCTTTTTCGATATCCCCAGTTTTTTGGAGGTGGCAGGAATTGATCCTATATAACTCCTCACAAAATTTCAGTGGTCTAACCTGAATACTTCCAGGGATATGGACCATGAAGTATTTCATTCGTATGGGAGGTGCCACGCCCCCTTTTTCGTTATCCCCAGTTTTTTTTGGAGGTGGTAGGGATCGATCTCATATAACCCCTTACCAAATTTCAGTGGTCTAACATAAGTACTTCCAGAGATATCGACTATGAAGTATTTCATTTGTATAGGAGGTGCCACGCCCCCTTTTTCGTTATCCCCAGTTTTTTAGAGGTGTTGGGAATCGATCTCATAAAACCCCTTGCCAAATTTTGGTGGTCTAACCTGAATACTTCCAGAGATAAGGACAATGACAAATTCCATTTATATGGGAGGTGCCACGACCCCTTATTCGTTATCCTCAATTTTTATGAAGGTAGTAGGGCTCGATCTCATACAGCCTCTCACCAAATTTCATTTCCATAAGAAATATGGACTATGAAGTAATTCATTCGTATGGGAGGTGCCACGCCCCCTTTTTCGTTGTCCCCAGTTTTTTGGAGGTGGTAGGGATCGATCTCATCTAACCTCTTACCACGTTTGAGTGGTCTAACATGAATACGCCCCCTTTTTCGTTATCCCCAGTTTTTTTTAGGTGTTGGGAATCGATCTCATACAGCCTCTCACCAAATTTCAGTGGTCTAACATAAGTAATTCCAGCGATACCGACAACGAAAAATTCCATTTGTATGGGAGGTGCCACGGCCCCTTTTTCGTTATCCCCAATTTTTATGAAGGTAGTAGGGCTCGATCTCATACAGCCTCTCACCAAATTTCATTTCCATAAGAGATATGGACTATGAAGTATTTCATTCGTATGGGAGGTGCCACGCCCTGTTTCGTTATCCCCAGTTTTTTTTGGAGGTGGTAGGGATCGATCTCATCTAACCTCTACCACGTTTGAGTGGTCTAACATGAATACTTCCGGAGATATCGACTATGAAGTATTTCATTTGTATGGGAGGTACCAAGCCCACTTTTTCGTTATCCCCAGTTTTTTTGGAGGTGGTGGGAATCGATCTCATAAAACCCCTTTCAAATTTTAGTGGACTAACCTGAATACTTCCAGAGATACGGACAATGACAAATTCCATTTGTATGGGAGGTGCCACGCACCCTTATTCGTTATCCCCAATTTTTATGAAGGTGTTAGGGCTCGATCTCATACAGCCTCTCACCAAATTTCAGTGGTCTAACAAGTACTTCCAGAGATATGGACTATGAAATATTTCATTCGTACGGGAGGTGCCACGGCCCCTTTTTCGTTATCCCCAGTTTTTGGAGGTGGTAGGGATCGATCTCATATAACCCCTTACCAAATTTCAGTTGTCTAACGTAAGTACTTCCAGAGATATCGACTATGAAGTATTTCATTTGTCTGGGAGGTGCCACGCCCCCTTTTTCGTTATCCCCAGTTTTTTTGGAGGTGGTAGGGATCGATCTCATATAACCCCTTACCAAATTTCAGTGGTCTAACATAAGTACTTCTAGAGATATCGACTATGAAGTAATTCATTTGTATGGGAGGTTCCACGCCCCCTTTTTCGTTATCCCCAGGTTTTTGGAGATGGTGGGAATCGATCTCATAAAACCCCTTGCCAAATTTTAGTGGTCTAACCTGCATACTTCCAGAGATACGGAGAATGACAAATTCCATTTGTATGGGAGGTGCCACGCCCCCTTATTCGTTATCCCCAATTTTTATGAAGGTGGTAGGGCCCGATCTCATACAGCCACTCACCAAATTTCAGTGGTCTAACATAAAAAATTCCAGAGATACGGACAACGAAAAAATCCATTTGTATGGGAGATGCCACGCCTCCTCTTTCGTTATCCCCAATTTTTATGAAGGTGGTACGGCTCGATCTCATACAGCCTCTCACCAAATTTCAGTGGTCTAACATAAATAATTCCCTAGAAACGGACTGTGGTATCTCCACTTGTTATGTGTTATAACATTTATAACACATAACAAGTGGAGAAACATAATAAGTGGAGATGCCACACGGACAATGAAATATTCCATTTGAATGGGAGGTGCCACGCCCCCTTTTCGTTATCCCCAAATTTTTTGGAGGTCGTAGGGATCGATCTCGTACAGCCCCTCACCATTCAGTAGTCTAACCCGAATACTTCCAGAAGTACGGACAATGAAAAATTCCATTTGTATGGGAGGTGCCTCGCCCTCTTTTTCGTTATCCCCAATTTTTATGAAGGTGGTAGGGCTCGATGTCATACAGCCTTCCGCCAAATTTCAGTGGTCTAACATAAATAATTCCCTGGAAGATATCCAGTGCGAGTGTAAAATTTGGTTACGATCGGCTCATTCGTTTAGAAGCCAAGTTCGTCTATAGGTACATAATTTGAATTTTATATATGAGTGGCTCAGTGCCATCCTTGCCTATGCCTCAATTTAGTCATTTCCTCATAATTAGTGACAAAGTTAATAGGTAATTAAAAATTAAACAGCCGAAGGGCAGAAATGCCTAACCCTCACAATCTTTATTATGCGAAAAAAAAAAAACAATTTTTAAAGAATGAGAACTGTTGGGAGTATTTCGAAGTAGTATAGCATAATAACTCCATATATAAAATTTTTAGGGTTAGGCAAGGATGGCACTGAGCCACTCATATATAGATTGTAAATATTATATAAAAAGGTATAAAGTGTATAAAAATGTACATATGTATATATAATTCAGGTTATTCCTATTACTTATTGTAAATATTACAAATTATATAAAAAATTTAAGAATTCATATGGTAATTTCTGATATCCCCAAGGCCTATGGTTTGGGGCCTTCACATCCCCCCTTTGCTTCCCTGAAGTGTACCTGTTACCGTACCGCCTCGGTTTATGCGGACCCTAAATACCATCTCGCCAGCATGTACCTGGAACGCTTTACGGGTTTTTGCGTGCTGGTGTCCCCGTATCGCACTCGTTACTTCTTCCGGCAGGGTTCGATTCCACTAAAATTTCGAACTTTGTTGGTTCGACTCCACTAACGTTTCCCAGTTCGGCTGTTGGTTCGACTTTTCAATTTATTCTACGACTTCGGGGCTGATCGGCCCTGGCTCGGTATTAATGACTTCGTCGAGCTAGCCATCTAACCATTGATCGTCGGCATATAGACTAAGTGTGTCACCGCCGTCTGTCGCCTCTCTTTCGGCTGTGTCGCCTTCTCCGGTCTTCGCTGCCGCTACTGTGTGCCAATTTTCTGAGAGTGCGGGGTTTCCGCTCTCAAGCGCAGCGGGGTTTCCGCTTCTCTGTAGTACTCAAAATACCCGGGACCGATATGTGTGTCTTGCACATCCCTTACCTCCACTCTACGCCGGCCCTCTCCTTCGCGGCGCGGTTTGGCCATTACCACAGCTTCGGTCTCTTCGTGTGTCCTCGGACGAGGGTCTTATGGTGTAACTTTCGTCTGCCTGGATGCTTATGTTGCAGTCCTGGCCGAACTCTTCTGTGGCGGCATCGCTAGTGGTTTCAATAAGCCGGTCAAAGTCCTTGTCACTCTCTTCACCTGCTTCGCTAAGGTGGCTTGAGTCTTTCTGAGCAACTTCATCTTCACTGCCAGATTTCCCTTCGTCGCTATAAGCGTATGGTTCGAACTCTTCACTATTGATGTGGCACAGCCGTATGAGAAAACTGCCCTCAGTCGCATTCTCAGTAGAAAACTCGTTTGGACTCTCCATCGTTGTAGCTTACTTTAGAATTGTGATAGTAACCTTTTGTACAGCCGTGCCCAGCTGTTTGGGCTTGAATTGTGCTGTTTGCTTAGTGTGCTTGTCGTTTACCTGCAGTTATCACCAAAAGAGCTTTGTTGATAAGAGGTTTGCGGATGCTTTGACGAATTGGTTTTTTTTTCTGTAAACATCATTATTAGTAGCATTAGAGTGTGCATATACAAATTATTTTGTGACTTTGCTTCTTGTTCTTCAATGTGTCTCTTGATTGGCGAATACTGCCACTTGTCCATCGCCGAGTTGTCACACTTCGGGCTAAGCCGAAGTTTACCTAGCCCCGGCTTGCGGTAGATTAGGCTCTGATGGATGCCCAGGGAGGGTCTCGCCCCTGGCCTCGTGAACCGTCATCATCTGGATTTTCTTCAACAAATTGTTTTGGTTCACTTACGTGTGCAGTTCTCCTTTTGCCTTGATACGTTTTATCTAGTTCGACGATTACTGGTGCTACGAAGTTGGTTGGTTGGTGCGAGTTTGGCTGCAAAGTTGTCCACAACCTTGGAAAAGTTGTGCTCCTTTACCAAAACTTTATCTCCGACCGCAGGATTCCATCTCCTTCTGCGCAAATTATAATACCTCGCCTGTTGGTTTCGTCTGACCATTTGGAATATCTCCCGAATTTTTGTAGTTTTCTCGTTCGGGGTTGTTATTTTCTCACCTGTTCCAAACGTCTTTTCTTCATAGAGCGTGCTCGGTATTCGTGGTTATCGTCCTTGTACTACGTAGGCTGGGCTATACCCGGTTGCATCGCACACGCTTGAGTTCAGCGCCAGCATGATTTCGGGCAACAATTCGTTCCAATTTCGCTGCTCTTTTCCTGTAAATTGTGCCATCATTCTCTTTATATTACGATTGGCCCTCTCCGTTGGGTTTTCTTGTGGGGTGTAAGGTGCGATTAGCTGGTGTTTTACTCCATAATCCTCTAAAAGCCTCTTGAAATGTTTACTTGGGAATTGTGCTTCGGTATACCAAATCTGGACAATATCCTTTCTCAAAATGTTTTCTTAAGGCTATTTGTCGTCGCCTTCCGGGGAGGGAAACGGTCAAGGAAAACAAGTACCACGGTGTTTCCGTGCTTCGGTCGTGGTAGCGGTGCAACAAAATCTGCGCATATTGTAGCCAAAGGTTCTTCTGCGATTTGGGTCAGCATCTTTCCAGCGGCTTGCTGTTCACTAGGTTTATATATCTGGCAAGTCAGGCATTGTCGTACGTACCTTTTTATGTCTCTGGACATCCCAGGCCAATAATATCTATTAGCTGCTCGTATTATCGTCTTCCGAACTCCCATATGTCCCGCCGTTGGACTGTCGTGAACTTCCTGGAGTATCCTATTTCTTATCGGTTTTCCCACACCCAGCTTCCATGGAATTGCGTCGTCTTCGTCTACCTGTAATGTGAAGTGACGATATAACTCACCATTCTCGATCATGTAATCCGGGAACTTCTCCGGTTTCCTTTGCACATCTTCTTTCTTAGCATGCAGCCATTTGCTTGTTGGTATTTCCTTTGTCCCAGTACACAGAAACGCGCGTCCTGTGGTGCATCTGTGACTACGTTCAGTTTACCCCTGCGATACTGAATGTCAAACGAGTGTTGCCGTAACTCCAAAGCCCATCTTGCTATCCGTCCAGACGGACTCTCAATCGCATTAAGCCACTTCAGTGATAAGTGGTCGGTATTTACTGTGAATTTATATCCGTCTAAGTACGGTCTCATCTATCGTATGGCCCATACAATGGCCAGACATTCCTTTTCTGTGAGTGAATAGTTTTGTTCTGCCTTGTGGAGTCGGCGGCTAGCATATGCAATTACCCGCTCTGCGCCTTCTAGTTCTTGCGTGAGAACTGCTCCTAATCCAAAATCGCTGGCGTCTGTTTGTAACGTGAACTTTTGCCTGAAGTATGGGCATGCCAATACTGGTGCTTCCGTAAATTATTTAATGTCTCAAATGCTCCTGTTGCTCTCCAGACCATTTCCAACGGTTGCCTTTCTTTAACATGGTTGTCAGGGGTTTGATATGCGTGAAAAGTCTGGTCCGAACCGTCGGTACCAGGATGCGACGCTTAAAAATCGTCTTAGCTCTCTTATATTTGTTGGTGCCTTTAGCTCTCTGATTGCTGAAATTTTATCAGGGTCAGTATGTATTCCTTCTTCACTTACCACATGGCCGAGGTACTTCAGCCGCTTTTTGGAAAATTCGCATTTTTCTGGGTTTATCCTAAGGTTGGCTTGTCTGAGACGGTCACACACTTCGGTGAGGTGTGCTCTCCCAGCGTAGAACTTGTGATAATTATGTCATCCAGGTAAGCGAATGCGTGTGGTTCGAGGTCTGGGCCGATAACGTGATCTAACGCCCTTTAAAAGGTTGCCGGTGCGGAATGCAGGTCGAATGGCATTACTCGCCTCTGAAATAATCCTCTTCCTGGTACTGTAAATGCCGTGTATTGTTTACTCTCGTCCTCCATGGGGATTTGCCAGTATCCGAACTTCAAATCTAAACTGCTTATAAACTTCGCACTTCGTAACCGGTGCTGTATGCGTGAGAGAGGATATGCACCAGGAACCGATCTAGTGTTCAGTTGCCGATAGTCGACACATAACCTCCATTTACCATTTTTCTTCTTTACCAATACTATGGGTGCGCTGTGTGATCTCCATGATGGTTCTATACATTTCTTCTCCAGTAGTTCATCGATCTCCTTATTGATCGCTTCTTGCATCTTGGGGGTACGTGGGAAGTACCTCTTCTTAATGGGGCGATCATCCCGCATTACTATCCTGTGTGTCACGATATTTGACCTTCCGCTCATCTTATCGAATTGACGTAGTTCCTTATCAAGGAAAGCTTTCATTCTTTCTGTTTCCTCACCTGATGAACCTGGTTCCTTAATGGTTTCCTTCTGGTTGTTATTTGCCTTATTTTTATTTCGATCCGCTAATACCTCTGATAAACTTATGGAGTTCTCCTGATTGTTGCTTTGTTTACTGTTATTGCTCTCCACTATTGATGTGCATTCGGTTATTTGAAATTAAACGGGGCTTCAGACGGGGAGACTCCCTTTCGTGCGATTTCTTCAACCTAATATCGGAACTAGAGGTGGGCGCGTGCATGATTTTTGCAACACGACACGACACTTTCAAGAACAGATTTTCGAAAAACGCACTAACACACACGGGGAAAAATTACTAAAACACGACACGCACGAAAAAATAAAACGGTATATTTTGGCTTTTTGTTTTTTGTATATATTTGTAAATGTACTTTGTAAATGGTATGTACTTATACATCTAAAGCGTATAAGGTATGTATCGACGACTGCGTGGCATGTCGTCCTATTTCAAAATATTTTTCAAAAACTCCCTCTTCTAAGAATTTGATTCAAAAACAACCTATCTAGGATATTTTTGAAAAATATTTTGAAACGGAGCCGTCGATATATGTTTACACATATTTTTTTATGTACATGGTTATGTAGATACATATGAGGTAAAATAAGAAAAATATTAAAAAGAACAGTTATAACTTTGCACTCAATCAAGTGCACTTAATACATGCAAACACAGTTTACATTTTTGAATTAAGTTTAAAAAAATGAGAAACTTTTGCATATAAATATTTTTCTTAAGCCTTTACATAAAAAAAAAACGTTTAAGGTGTTTGTATTATAATGCACACATGTGAACGCGTATTTTCGTCATCTGGTATGATGATAAATTAAGAAATTTATAAAAAATATAATTTACAAAAAATAAAAGTGCGCCAGTTTAGTACAAATAGTGAAAAAAGTTGATCGTGTTTTTTCGTGCGTGTTTTTTTTTGTTTTCGAGCTCAACACGCTCACGCACGAGCACGACACGAAATCCCATTTTCAAACACGAGCACATGGACACACGCACGACGCCCACCTCTAATCGGAACTAAAACGTCTGACAAAAGCCAGCATTGGGTACGCCTTAGATAAGGAGTAATTAAGATGGCTTTGAAATGTGAACTTGGAATCAAAGACCACCCAAGATCAGTGATTTTGAAACAATATTAATTTGTGAGCCACCATTATAATATGAGGCAGGGATAAGGGAAGCATATTATTCTGGCACTAAGCTACTACATTGTCTAGATCACTCTGAAGTTTAAACTAGTCATAGGAGCACGTTATATTACAAAAGATGATAAAAGATAGATACGATGATTAACTTTATCAAACGCCTTCGAAAAATCAGTATACACGGTGTCCATTTGGGCCCGGTTAGTAAAGGCTTCAATGCAGTATTCTGAAAAAAACGGCTAGATTAGAGGTGGTTGACCTCCTCGTCATGAAGCCATGCTTATCTACAGATCAAGGATTTAAAAAAAACAAAAATTATTTTTTACTATGCATTCAACCAGTTTTGAGCCAGTAGAAATTTTAGAAATAGGGCGAAAATTGGCAATATCATTTTTATTACCAGATTTAAAAACTGGCGTGACAAAGGAAAATTTCCATGCATCTGAAGAGCATCCAAATCGGGTAGGCGAGAGCAAAACAGTTTTTAAAAAGGTGAGACGACAAACCATCAAAATCAGTCTGAGACGACATTTTGATTTGGCGTATCCCCAATTCAATATCTTCTAAAGATAGTTCAAGAGCTCAAACATTTAGTGAAGAGCCACTAGCACCCAAACCACTGTAAAAATCACCACAACTCAATTCAGGGTCAGCCTCGAAGTTCGACCTGAAAAAATCAGCAAAAAGATTTGCAGCATCAGATGCCGTATCCGCTTGTTAATCCTTGTAAAATACAAAAAAAAAAAAAACACTAATGGCGGCGATATACCCAGAGGTTATCATAACCTCTAACGAGATTTTTAGCCGAACTTCTCTTTCCAACTTGTGGTGTGTTGCTTTTTGAGTTTTTTCCTACAAGTTGGCGGGACCTACATTTTTTTGCCGACTCCGAACTGCACTTGCAAAGCAAATGAATTTTTTGCTGAGAAGCTTCTCATGGCAGAAATACACCCGGAGAGTTTGCCAAACTACCGCCGAGGGGCGACCCCGTTTAGAAAAATTCTTTTTCTAAATAATTTTTGATGTTACTTTTGCCAGGACTAGAACCGCCACGACTTGGTGTAGAAGGCCGAACACTTAACCGCTACACCACGGCGGCCGCCTTGTAAAATACAACAAAGGGAATACTAGAGCACGATTTTTTTGACTTAACATAACGCCAAAAAGTTATTCAGTTTAATATCGTATTAAAATTTACTATGTTAGGTAGGTTCAAGTGGCAGCCGCAGAGGCACACTTAGGCCAGTTTTGAAAGGCCTGTTGTGATACCACCAGCACAAGCAAAGTCAGTCCCGGGACCCAGCCATATGGAAAATCCCTGAGTTGTTGGGATTTTCCACATAGCCGAATCCCGGGACTGACACTCCTAAACCGACACCGTTACTCCTCCTCGAACCACTTAGATGACTTTATGAAGGCCATCAAGTCCTTTATGTCCAGTTCCGCGATCTGGCTTAGGCTATCCAGAAAAGGAACTCCCAAAAAGCGCGTTCTCGCGCCGCTTAAAGCCGGACAGTTGCAGATGAGGTGCTCCACTGTTTGAGGAGGAGTCCTCATCATCTTTGCAACCTCTGCAGCATCGTCGGTAGGACACACCTAGCCTTTCTGCATGCCTACCAATGAGGCAGTGACCGGCTAATACCCCTATAAATATGGAGATTTCCCTCCTAGTTAGGGCATAAATGCGTCTAGACTTTTTAAGATCCCATTTTGGCCAGGTTTATTTCGATATCCGGCACCCTGGGGATTGCAGCCATCTTTCGTTGGCTTGACGGAGTGTGTGCTCCTTCAGCATAAGTTTGCATGTGGCAAACGGCATACCTAAGCGCTCTTTATCTTGAAGAACCTGCTTGGTCGTGCCCTGCCTGGCAAGCTCGTATGCCTTACAGCTTCCCTCAATGTCCTGGGACCCATATGAGGTTTACGCGGTTCAGTTGGGCCATCTCCTGAAGAGATCGACGACAGCTGAGCGTCAGTTCAGAGTTGAACGTGTATGAGCCATGGGATTTGATGGCCGCTTGGCTATCGCTGAAAATAGCGAAATCTTCTCCGATAAGACGTTTGCTTATCCAGGCCGCGGCGTCCAGGAATGCCGAGACTTCCGCCTGGAAGACGCTACAATGATCAGGTAGTCTGAAGGAGAGCTCAAGGTCCAAATCCCTTGTTAAACCCCTCCTCCAACCCTGCCGTCCAACTTCGAGCCGTCGGTGTATATCGAAGTGCCACCATTTGTTTCGGGACACCAATCCGTCCTCTACCAGTCTTCTCTGCTGTGAATGTTTTTTTTGAAACAGCTATCCCCGACTGTAGTGGTCGCACAACGATCTGTGCTTAGAGGGAGAAAGCTGTAAGATTCCAGAATACTGGAGTGTCCAATAGTACCCGCACCCCAACTGGAGGTTTCCCTTAGGCGCAGAGCTGATGCCGCCGCAGGACGAGAGATCGGTCTGTAGTCTTTTGGCTCGAAGTGGGATGCCTTCCCAGCCTTAGGGATAAACACTACCGTGGGGCTTTTCCAGGAGCCCGGAATGTGGTTGAGAGCCAGGCAGGCTGTGAAGAGAAATACCAGCCATTTGGCTGATGTCTCCAGCGTGTTGATGAGTTGCGCGGGGATAATCCCGTCCGGTCCTGCAGCCTTATACGGTTCAAAGCTCTCAACTGCTCACCTTACCCTTTTCTCAGTGATGGGTATATTTACTGCCAGGTTTCAAGATCAAAATTTACTAATATAATTGCGTTTCAAAACTTTGCAGAACGATTTATACTCGTTCGAATATTTTAAGTACATTTCCTTGTAAAACGAGGACTTGATTTTTTTAATATTTTGAAAACTCCTTTGAGAACCAAGGAATTTTGTAAACAATTTTTTTTAATTTAGGAATATGTTCAGTACAAATGTATTCTTAAAAATATTGAAAACAAGTAAGGAAGTCTAAGTTCGGCGGTGCCACGCCCACTTTCCAAAATTTTGAAAAAATTATGTAAAGAATATGAAAGTTGATGTATGTACCAAATTATATTATTATAGCGAAATCAGTTAATTAGATATGGACTTTTCAATATTTCCACCTCCTTTCAATATAACTTTTTTGAAAAAGTAGGCGTGGTCGCGAAGCGATTTTATTTTCTATAGCTGAATTTACCACAACAATAGTATGTCCTCTACGAAATTTCGTTATACTAGCATAAACTGTTCTGAAGTTATTAAGAGTCAAAATTTTAAAATTTCTTCAAATATACGTGGGCGGTACCACGCCCCCTTTTCAAAATTTTTTATAAAATCGGCCTTAGAACATCTAAATCAATACATATTGCAAATTTTATCATTGTAGCTGCTTCTAATATTGAATTAACCCATTTTATACGTTTTTCGAAATTTTCGATATCGAAAAAGGGGCGTGGTTATGGTCCGATTTTACCTATTTTCAATAGCAATCTATTCTGAACCCAAATAAGTACGCATGCCAAATTTGGTGAAGATATCTCATTATTTGCTCAAGTTATCGTGTTAACGGACAGACAGACGGACGGACGGACGGACGGACAGACGGTCGGACATGGCTCAATCAAATTTTTTTTTCGATCCTGATCATATTGATATATGGAAGTCTATATCTATCTCGATTCCTTTATACCTGTACAACCAACCGTTATCCTAACAAAGTTATAATACCCTGTGTACAAGTACAGCTGGGTATAAAAAAGGTAGCTTCAACCCCAAATAGCGAATCCCAAT
Organism: Campiglossa producta; assembly: GCA_964058755.1. Lineage (NCBI taxonomy): Eukaryota > Metazoa > Arthropoda > Insecta > Diptera > Tephritidae > Campiglossa > Campiglossa producta. Next base: position 88,279,355 of record CAXKVI010000001.1, on the reverse strand, counting down.
CAATTGACTCAATTGCCGCATTAACAATATCAGAATCATTATTTTTAAAAAAAAAAAAAATTGGAAAGTGTATCGTCAACGTACTTATTAAACACATAAAATTCCAAACGAAGAACAAGCGGTATATGATGGAGCCCAGGAAAAAGGGTTTAAACATTCCTGGAGGCAAGGGTTCATATTATCACTTAGGAAAATTAGATCTAATATTCTATTAAGACTATTTTTAAAACTATTGATCTCACTAAGGTCACATCTTCAAAAACCGTCAATCAAATAAGTTTCAGCAAACGCATTAGGAGGCTTTGGAAGAAGCCCCGACTATTAACAAAACTAGACCATTCTAAATTACTGAGGTTGAAGTCGCCAATAACACAAACGTTTTCATGACTAGATGCTACGGCTAAAATATTATCAACATGCAACAGAAACACATAGCATATCTAAAAGAGAATCATTATTCGGCAATGACCCTAAACTGGCTTGAAATTTTCGCCTAATCGCAATTAAAACGCCCCTCCTCTAGACAGACCAGTTTTTAATGCATCGTGATCTTTTCGAAGACGCAGAATACATTTTTACCGAAAAATTCACCATCCAGAAAGTGTCGTTTAGCCAAGTCTCAACAATTATGAAGATGTCATAATCCATGTTTGAACTCATCGTATAGAGTAAGTCAGACTTTGTTCTCAGGCCTGAAGCATTTTGAAAATAAATTTTAAGATCCTGGTTTTAAGTATCGGATGGTCCCCATCGTTCTTGTGGGCAAGAATTTTATGTCATCGAAAATAAGTCATACTTTCGCTTTTACTTCTTACATTTGGTTTATGTATATTAAGACTTTGATTAGTTAACGGAGTAAACAAGTTTTTTAATTTTTTTTTTAAATACTTAACAATAACTTTTCCACAAACTCCTGCATCAAATTAACTAACAAAATCTAGATTAAAGTATTAGAAAAGCTTGAGTTTTGTGCAAGCCCGTGCTCAGGAATTTTCTATAGGGGGGTTTTGAACGAGAATTCGAAAACATCGTTCTATTCTAGTCCCCGAGCCAAATAAAAACCTTAATTTTCAAACAGCGATACGTCGAATTGCCCCTGCGGGTTAGGGGTTTAGAATATGCCCGAGGTAGACATACCGGCCGTAAGAGGCGACTAATATGCACATAGGTAATGACGTGCTACTCGCTGGTTGATCTACGGATATGATTCCTCTCACCTCTCATTACCCATCTTCTTCTTCCTCACGGATGGAGGGAAGACATGACCAAGAAGGTTCCACTGGTCATACCAAATCGCTACCACGACAATCGGGCAGTACCGCAAGGGAGTACCGCAGCGTACCGGGGTCATATCCGGCCAAGGACTGTCAACTTCGGCATCACTCCCCAAAACCTTCGGGGAGTGTTTTGCTGTTAACAACAACAAAGGGAATACTAGAGCACGATTTTTTTGACTTAACATAACGCCAAAAAGTTATTCAGTTTAATATCGTATTAAAATTTACTATGTTAGGTAGGTTCAAGTGGCAGCCGCAGAGGCACACTTAGGCCAGTTTTGAAAGGCCTGTTGTGATACCACCAGCACAAGCAAAGTCAGTCCCGGGACCCAGCCATATGGAAAATCCCTGAGTTGTTGGGATTTTCCACATAGCCGAATCCCGGGACTGACACTCCTAAACCGACACCGTTACTCCTCCTCGAACCACTTAGATGACTTTATGAAGGCCATCAAGTCCTTTATGTCCAGTTCCGCGATCTGGCTTAGGCTATCCAGAAAAGGAACTCCCAAAAAGCGCGTTCTCGCGCCGCTTAAAGCCGGACAGTTGCAGATGAGGTGCTCCACTGTTTGAGGAGGAGTCCTCATCATCTTTGCAACCTCTGCAGCATCGTCGGTAGGACACACCTAGCCTTTCTGCATGCCTACCAATGAGGCAGTGACCGGCTAATACCCCTATAAATATGGAGATTTCCCTCCTAGTTAGGGCATAAATGCGTCTAGACTTTTTAAGATCCCATTTTGGCCAGGTTTATTTCGATATCCGGCACCCTGGGGATTGCAGCCATCTTTCGTTGGCTTGACGGAGTGTGTGCTCCTTCAGCATAAGTTTGCATGTGGCAAACGGCATACCTAAGCGCTCTTTATCTTGAAGAACCTGCTTGGTCGTGCCCTGCCTGGCAAGCTCGTATGCCTTACAGCTTCCCTCAATGTCCTGGGACCCATATGAGGTTTACGCGGTTCAGTTGGGCCATCTCCTGAAGAGATCGACGACAGCTGAGCGTCAGTTCAGAGTTGAACGTGTATGAGCCATGGGATTTGATGGCCGCTTGGCTATCGCTGAAAATAGCGAAATCTTCTCCGATAAGACGTTTGCTTATCCAGGCCGCGGCGTCCAGGAATGCCGAGACTTCCGCCTGAAAGACGCTACAATGATCAGGTAGTCTGAAGGAGAGCTCAAGGTCCAAATCCCTTGTTAAACCCCTCCTCCAACTCTGCCGTCCAACTTCGAGCCGTCGGTGTATATCGAAGTGCCACCATTTGTTTCGGGACACCAATCCGTCCTCTACCAGTCTTCTCTGCTGTGAATGTTTTTTTTGAAACAGCTATCCCCGACTGTAGTGGTCGCACAACGATCTGTGCTTAGAGGGAGAAAGCTGTAAGATTCCAGAATACTGGAGTGTCCAATAGTACCCGCACCCCAACTGGAGGTTTCCCTTAGGCGCAGAGCTGATGCCGCCGCAGGACGAGAGATCGGTCTGTAGTCTTTTGGCTCGAAGTGGGATGCCTTCCCAGCCTTAGGGATAAACACTACCGTGGGGCTTTTCCAGGAGCCCGGAATGTGGTTGAGAGCCAGGCAGGCTGTGAAGAGAAATACCAGCCATTTGGGTGATGTCTCCAGCGTGTTGATGAGTTGCGCGGGGATAATCCCGTCCGGTCCTGCAGCCTTATACGGTTCAAAGCTCTCAACTGCTCACCTTACCCTTTTCTCAGTGATGGGTATATTTACTGCCAGGTTTGTTGCAGATGCTAGTGGTGCGTCATGCAGGTTCCCCGGAAAATGTGTATTCAAGATCAAAATTTACTAATATAATTGCGTTTCAAAACTTTGCAGAACGATTTATACTCGTTCGAATATTTTAAGTACATTTCCTTGTAAAACGAGGACTTGATTTTTTTAATATTTTGAAAACTCCTTTGAGAACCAAGGAATTTTGTAAACAATTTTTTTTAATTTAGGAATATGTTCAGTACAAATGTATTCTTAAAAATATTGAAAACAAGTAAGGAAGTCTAAGTTCGGCGGTGCCACGCCCACTTTCCAAAATTTTGAAAAAATTATGTAAAGAATATGAAAGTTGATGTATGTACCAAATTATATTATTATAGCGAAATCAGTTAATTAGATATGGACTTTTCAATATTTCCACCTCCTTTCAATATAACTTTTTTGAAAAAGTAGGCGTGGTCGCGAAGCGATTTTATTTTCTATAGCTGAATTTACCACAACAATAGTATGTCCTCTACGAAATTTCGTTATACTAGCATAAACTGTTCTGAAGTTATTAAGAGTCAAAATTTTAAAATTTCTTCAAATATACGTGGGCGGTACCACGCCCCCTTTTCAAAAATTTTTATAAAATCGGCCTTAGAACATCTAAATCAATACATATTGCAAATTTTATCATTGTAGCTGCTTCTAATATTGAATTAACCCATTTTATACGTTTTTCGAAATTTTCGATATCGAAAAAGGGGCGTGGTTATGGTCCGATTTTACCTATTTTCAATAGCAATCTATTCTGAACCCAAATAAGTACGCATGCCAAATTTGGTGAAGATATCTCATTATTTGCTCAAGTTATCGTGTTAACGGACAGACAGACGGACGGACAGACGGTCGGACATGGCTCAATCAAATTTTTTTTCGATCCTGATCATATTGATATATGGAAGTCTATATCTATATCGATTCCTTTATACCTGTACAACCAACCGTTATCCTAACAAAGTTATAATACCCTGTGTACAAGTACAGCTGGGTATAAAAAAGGTAGCTTCAACCCCAAATAGCGAATCCCAATCAATTGACTCAATTGCCGCATTAACAATATCAGAATCATAATTTTTGAAAAAAAAAAAATTGGAAAGTGTATCGTCAACGTACTTATTAAACACATAAAATTCCAAACGAAGAACAAGCGGTATATGATGGAGCCCAGGAAAAAGGGTTTAAACATTCCTGGAGGCAAGGGTTCATATTATCACTTAGGAAAATTAGATCTAATATTCTATTAAGACTATTTTTAAAACTATTGATCTCACTAAGGTCACATCTTCAAAAACCGTCAATCAAATAAGTTTCAGCAAACGCATTAGGAGGCTTTGGAAGAAGCCCCGACTATTAACAAAACTAGACCATTCTAAATTACTGAGGTTGAAGTCGCCAATAACACAAACGTTTTCATGACTAGATGCTACGGCTAAAATATTATCAACATGCAACAGAAACACATAGCATATCTAAAAGAGAATCATTATTCGGCAATGACCCTAAACTGGCTTGAAATTTTCGTCTAATCGCAATTAAAACGCCCCTCCTCTAGACAGACCAGTTTTTAATGCATCGTGATCTTTTCGAAGACGCAGAATACATTTTTACCGAAAAATTCACCATCCAGAAAGTGTCGTTTAGCCAAGTCTCAACATTTATGAAGATGTCATAATCCATGTTTGAACTCATCGTATAGAGTAAGTCAGACTTTGTTCTCAGGCCTGAAGCATTTTGAAAATAAATTTTAAGATCCTGGTTTAATCGGTTCGTTGTTCCATTTGAGTTAACCGATTGCCATTAAGTATCGGATGTTCCCCATCGTTCTTGTGGGCAAGAATTTTATGTCATCGAAAATAAGTCATACTTTCGCTTTTACTTCTTACATTTGGTTTATGTATATTAAGACTTTGATTAGTTAACGGAGTAAACAAGTTTTTTAATTTTTTTTTAAATACTTAACAATAACTTTTCCACAAACTCCTGCATCTAATTAACTAACAAAATCTAGATTAAAGTATTAGAAAAGCTTGAGTTTTGTGCAAGCCCGTGCTCAGGAATTTTCTATAGGGGGGTTTTGAACGAGAGTTCGAAAACATCGTTCTATACTAGTCCCCGAGCCAAATAAAAACCTTAATTTTCAAACAGCCATACGTCGAATTGCCCCTGCGGGTTAGGGGTTTAGAATATGCCCGAGGTAGACATACCGGTCGTAAGAGGCGACTAATATGCACATAGGTAATGACGTGCTACTCGCTGGTTGATCTACGGATATGATTCCTCTCACCTCTCATTACCCATCTTCTTCTTCCTCACGGATGGAGGGAAGACATGACCAAGAAGGTTCCACTGGTCATACCAAATCGCTACCACGACAATCGGGCAGTACCGCAAGGGAGTACCGCAGCGTACCGGGGTCATATCCGGCCAAGGACTGTCAACTTCGGCATCACTCCCCAAAACCTTCGGGGAGTGTTTTGCTGTTAACAACAACAACAACAACATGTTTTCGAATTACGTTTTTAAAGAATTTATTGTTTATATATGTATATACATATTTACTGGTAATATGACTGCTGATGGCTTGTATGTCCAAACCCGAAAGGTTTCGTTGTACCTTCGAGTGCCATTGGGTCCTCGGTTGGTGGCGCAGGATTCCGGAACTGTTCTGCTGAAAGACGTGTGAATAGTATTCCAACACCTTCAATTAAAGCCAACAACACTCCTCCGATGATAGCACTACCAGTCATTGCTGGTATTCCTATAGGAAGATGAAGAAGATATGTATTTAGAATCATATAAAACTGAAAAGAACATGTTTACAAAAGATTTATTGCAAACTTCGTTATGCCCTAAATAGATTTTTTTAATCAGTTCATTTTTATATGTTTATAGATTCAACTTCCGATTCTGTGTAACATGGAGTAAGAACTGTTCAGTGATGATGGGGAATGCCATTCTACTTTTCCGATGGCTCCAATTTTTTCTGTCAAATTGAAATAAAAATCTTCCCAATTTTCAGGACCTTATCTTAGTATGCAACCTAAAAAATGAAGTTTGTTTTGGAGGTGCCACCCCCTTTTCCGACAGCTATTTCTCGAAGAATGGTATTTATATCATATTATTATTAGAACTATAATTGTTATATACCTACCTAGAACCCTTTTAGAGATAATAAGCTTGAAAAATTAAAATTGTATGGGAGCTACCAAGCCCTCTTTTCCAATAACCCCCAGTTTTATGCATAAGAATTAGAGTGGTTCAAAATTTTTTTTTTTTTGGAAAATCTAAAACGCTACCCCGAAATATGGTTCCTTGTGACAAAAAAAAAAGGCTACTGCACTTAAACATGTTAAAATGAAATTAAAATTGCAAGTATCTCATTTTTTTTTATAAAAACGAGTAGCGCGACCTCTAAACCACCTTAAAAAAAAAAAAAAAAAATAGCAGCCTCTTTTTTTGTCATAAGGAACAATAATTGGGGGGGGGGGTAGCGTTTTATAATTTCCAAAAAGTCCATATTTGTGAACCACTCTAATGAGAATGTATGGACATCATAGAGCTTGTTACGTGCGGGTCTGTTGCACTACACCCATGCTTAACGCGCGAACTAGCTCGCCGGACTGGACCCCCAGACGTGTCTACCATACCTTACAAAAAATGTTCATACCTGACCGCATCACTTCACATTGACTGGGCGCGTTCACACCCTTTGGCCCGCCCTCGGCCAAAGATGTTGTTTTGGCCGGCCACTCAATACCCACCCATCCATGGTCGGCAGTGGCAATGGTTTTATTGCCGACCCCTATACGGATCCCCACGGAGTGCAATGGAGTGTGGTTGCTAAGTGACCTTGCTCAATCCCGACTCTTGCGTCCTCGTTCGTGCACTCTTGGCAACGGGAGCTACCTAGGCTCGCGGCAGAAAGAGAGGGAGCCCGGTGGGGCCACTCTGACATACTTGGTTTAAGGGCTCACCGAGGTTTTTGCGCAGCGTCTGTTCACCATGAGGTGCGGCTGCAAGCGGGCGTCTGTCTTGAAGCAAGCGGCTCGCTATATAAATGTGTAAATATTTTCCAAAAACCCCGAAACGGGTTGTGCGCTGGGTTTGGGACCCGCCACGTAAAAAATTTAGTCCAATGAAAAATAAATTAAAGCCTCGGATGAGAACCCCCTTTAATGTTGACGACCCGGCAAAACGAATAAGGCATAATGATTTGGATATTAGGGCATGTACCGGGAATGTCCGGACCCTTTCAAGGGACGGTACCGCTGCCCGACTGGTTGATGTCCTCGTTAACGCAAAGGCTGACATCACCGCCCTGCAGGAAATGCAATGGACGGGACAAGGAAAGACGACCATCGGACCTTGTGACGTATACTACAGTGGCCAGACACGCGGCAAAGCGCGTGGTGTAGGATTCGTGGTGGGAAAGAGACTTCGCCGCCAAGTACTAGCGTTCACCCCCGTGGACGAGCGTCTCGCTGCGATCCGCATCAAAGCGAAATTTTTCAACATAACATTTATCTGCGCCTATGCGCCGACTGAGGAGACGGACGACGCAGAGAAGGACTCCTTCTACGATAAACTTGAACAGACTTATGATCGCTGCCCCCAACATGATATCAAAATCGTGCTCGGCGACTTTAATGCGAAGGTGGGCAAGGAAGGAGTCTTTGGTCCAACAGTTGGAAAATTTAGTCTCCATGATATAACATCCCCCAACGGCACTAGGTTGATTGATTTCGCTGCTGCTCGCAATATGGTCATCAGTAGTACCAGGTTCCAGCATAAACGAATACACCAAGCCACATGGCTGTCTCCTGATCAAAGAACAAGAAACCAGATTGATCATGTCATGATCGACGGCAGACATAGCTCCACCGTTCTGGACGTGCGTACCCTTCGTGGTCCCAATATCGACTCGGACCATTATCTTGTTGCAGCCAAGATACGCACACGCCTCTGTGTAGCAAAGAAAGTGCGCATAGTAACGGAAGGAAAGTTTGACGTCGAGAAGCTGCGCACGACACAGACATCTGACAATTTCTCCACTCGACTCTCACACCTGCTATCGGAGAGCAATCCTCGACCTAACGATGCAACCGAGCAATGGAAGCATATCTCTCACTCATTACGTACCGCCGCTGAGGCCACTATAGGGTTCCAGCGAGCCCGCAAAAACAACTGGAACGATGAGGAATGCAGCACTGCCTCGGACAAAAAGGACGCTGCCTACAGGGAGACGTTGCGAACGGGCGCAACCCGCAGTGTATGGCAACGCTATCGTGAGGCAAAGAAGGAAGAGAGACGCCTTTTCAGAAAAAAGAAACGTGAGGCCGAAAGGCGTGAGTGTGAGGAGCTTGAGATGCTGGCTGACAGGAATGATGCCCGAAAATTCTATGAAAAGATCCGGCGGATGACGGAAGGTTTTAAGACCGGGGCAAGTTCCTGTAAGGACAATAATGGCGACCTGGTAACCGACGTACAGAGTGTACTTAAATTATGGAGGGAGCACTTCTCCTCACTGCTAAATTGCGAGGGAGACGTCGAACCCGATACCCCAATCCCTGACGATGGAAAAGTCGTCCCACCACCTGACTATGATGAAGTGAGGATAGCTATATCCCGGCTGAAAAACAACAAAGCGCCTGGAAAAGACGGACTGCCCGCCGAGCTGTTCAAACACGGAGGCGAAGAGCTGGTAAAAAGCATGCATCAGCTCTTATGCAGAATATGGTCAGACGAGTGCATGCCTCCAGATTGGAATTTAAGTGTGCTCTGCCCAATCCACAAGAAAGGCGATCCCGCTAACCGCACCAACTACCGCGGAATCAGCCTTCTTAATATCGCGTATAAGGTTCTTTCTAGCGTATTGTGTGAAAGACTGAAGCCCATCGTAGACAAGCTGATTGGACCTTATCAGTGTGGCTTTAGACCTGGTAAGTCTACCATCGACCAGATTTTCACGATAAGCCAAATCCTGGAGAAGACCCATGATAAGAGAATCGACACTCACCATCTCTTTGTCGATTTTAAAGCCGCTTTTGACAGCGTAAAAAGGAGTTGCCTGTATGCCGCCATGTCTGAATTTGACTTCCCTGCAAAGCTTATACGGCTTTGTCAAATGACGTTGAGCAATACCAACAGCTCCGTCAGAATCGGGAAGGACCTCTCTGAGCCATTTGAAACCAAACGAGGCTTCAGACAGGGCGACTCCCTTTCGTGCGATTTCTTCAATCTGATGCTGGAGAAGATAATTCGAGCAGCAGAGCTAAACCGCAATGGTACAATCTTTTACAAGAGCGTGCAATTGCTGGCGTATGCCGATGATATTGATATCATTGGCCTTAACAACCGCGCCGTAAGCGCTGCCTTCTCTGGACTGGATAAGGAAGCGAAAAAAGTGGGTCTTGCCGTGAACGAGGACAAGACGAAGTATTTGCTGTCATCAAAGAAAGAATCGGCGCACCTGCGCCTTGGCAGCCATGTCACTGTTGATAGTTACAAATTTGAAACTGTGAGGGACTTCGTCTATTTGGGAACCAGCATTAACACCGAAAATAATATCAGTCTAGAAATCCAACGGAGAATCACTCTTGCGAACAAGTGCTACTTTGGACTGAGTAGGCAATTGAGAAGTAAAGTCCTCTCTCGAAGAACAAAGATCACGCTCTATAAGTCTCTCATCATACCTGTCCTGATGTATGGCTCAGATTCATGGACAATGTCAAGAGAAGATGAGATGGCCCTTGGAGTATTTGAGAGAAAAGTTCTCCGGAAGATTTATGGTCCTTCCCGTGATGCCGACGGCGAGTATCGAAGGAGATTTAACGATGAGCTGTACGAGCTTTACGCAGATCTGACCATAGTCCAGCGAATTAAAGCCCAAAGGCTCCGCTGGCTGGGTCACGTCATGCGAATGGACAAAGAAGCTCCAGCCCAGAAGGTTTTCCAATCGTCACCCGAATTCGGCAGCAGAGGAAGGGGGAGGCCTCGACTGAGATGGAAACAACAGGTGGAGGATGACTTGAACTCCCTTGGGGTTTCCAATTGGCGTCAGTTATCGCTAAAAAGGAATGACTGGCGTGCTTTGATAGGCGACGGCCAAAATCGCTTAGGCGGTTAAGCGCCAATAAATGATGATGATGATACGGATCCCCATTACCCCCTTAATGTTTCCCCTCCCTGTCATCGTCCGGTCCGACTGTGTACACCGCATCTGAAATTAAGAAGCACTTAATTTCAAAGTAAATTAACAACTCATATTTATTAATATCTAAAATATCAAGTAGGTGTGTATAGTAGAGCGTCTCGGGCTTACAGGCAAAAAAAAAGTCGGCCGTACCTCCCCTCATACGAAGTATTTTTTTGTGGCAACCCTAGATGACGCCCAATTACATTTTTCTTCAAATCTTTGTCATTTGTTGTCGGATTTTAAAGTTTGACACATCAATTTTTTTCGTCTCAAAGAGGAGGTTTTTTCTCAAGAAAGTTCATTGAGCTCATGCGTTTCGTTGTGGTACCACACTTTAAAATCCGACAAAAAATGCCGAAGATATGAAGAAAAATGCAATTAGGCGACTTCTAGGGCTGCTAGAAAAAAAATATAATTTTTTTTAAATGATTTTCAAAAACACTTCATATGAGAGGAGACTTTTTTTTTTGGTGATACGCTCTAGTGTATAGGTTTGTGTACATGGTGATGAATGTAAATGTGTATACTATTGTGTATAGATATATATATATATATCGATAACCGCCCTTCGTGAGGTATTTTTTTAAATGTTTTTCAGAAACACTTCATATGAGAGGAGGTACGTTGTGGTATCACACTTTAAAATCCGACAATAAATGCCGAAGATATGAAGAAAAATGCAATTGGGCGACATCTAGGGTTGCCAGAAAAAAAATATAATTTTTTTTAAATGATTTTCAAAAACACTTCATATGAGAGGAGACTTTTTTTTTTGGTGATACGCTCTAGTGTATAGGTTTGTGTACATGGTGATGAATGTAAATGTGTATACTATTGTGTATAGATATATATATATATATCGATAACCGCCCTTCGTGAGGTATTTCGAAACTTAGATCTCAAAACTCAAATCTTAATAGCTCTTCATGAGTTGGCGTATGCTAATATCACTCTAAAGTGAGCTTATCTATGCAATGTCGCTAACTTATATGGAATCCAAGTTGGTTACTTAACTTAGGTACGTTTACATGTCACGCTCTACCGGCGTAATTTCAAAAATTTACACTACTGTTAACTCTTCCTGAGTTTGGTTATAAAGATGGAGTTATACACAGAATCGTATTGGTGAAGTAAGAGTACTGAATACGAGAAGTCAGGTCATTGGTAGACCTCAAGTTGACGGCCTCGTTCACCCACGGTTGGGTATACGGTAAAAGGTGCGCGATCCCACGGTGTTTTGAATTTTTATTTTTAAATCCCTCTCTACCAACCCTTAACACAAGACGTATTGTAGCCCAGGGGCGGGGATAGGCAGTTGATCCATACAATTTTTTTTCTCTTATTACGGTCCCAAAGGGAAGCAAGACGAAGCCCTCCAACTTGCGTTACCATAGGACCTGTACCTTTACCAATTTCATTCCAATACCATTTTTGAACTACATAAATTTAGCTATCACATTTATATGCTCAAGGGGTCTGTCCGAAGACACCTTTATACGGCTCCATCTTGATAGCCTCATGTATGGCGCTCCGCAACGCAAACGCTACAAGCGATAAGTGCTAAAATGAATCCAAATTTATTTTTTAGAAATTTTATTAAACTTCTTTATTTTTCAAGCAACAAATTAATTCTATTTTTTTATATGACAAATATTACATTTTATATTTTTGTCAAAATAACTACTTAATATTTTTTATATCAAACAAGTTAATTAAAATACAAGTAGATTTCATTAATCACCCTCCTTTGAAAAAGAAGGATGTGACAAAGTGGTCAGGTTTTTCACAACCTTCTTCCTTACTAGGGTAAAATAAAAGAAATCCAACTAACTTAATCTATTACTTAATACTATACTATATTAAGTTATTAATAAATAATTACTAACTTATATTTTAAAATTTTTTTGTTAAAAATAATTATTCATACAATAAATTCAATTTATTTAAACATTTTTTTTTTAGTTTAAATTTACAAGTAACACAAACATAAACTAATCTTAAATTATATTTTAATATTAAGTATTATATTTTAATATTAAGTATTATATTTTAATATTAAGTATGTATTATGGCGGCCGCCGTGGTGCAGCGGTTAAGTGTTCGGCCTTCTACACCAAGTCGTGGCGGTTCGATGCCCGGCAAAAGTAACATCAAAAATTATTTAGGAAAATAATTTTTCTAAATGGGGTCGCCCCTCGGCAGTAGTTTGGCAAACTCTCCGGGTGTATTTCTGCCATGAGAAGCTTCTCAGCAAAAAATTCATTTGCTTTGCAAGTGCCGTTCGGAGTCGGCAAAAAACTGTAGATAGCGCCAACTTGTAGGAAAACTCAAAAGCATCACACCACAAGTTGGAAAGAGAATCTCGACTAAAAATCTCGTTAGAGGTTATGATAACCTGTTGGTATATCGCCGCCATTATTTTTTTTTATTATTTATTTTATTTTATATATTCTATTTTTATGAACTTGTTTTTCTTTTTTCGTTTTATTACATAAAACTGTTACATTTACACCATCGATTTGTGTTATAGTGTAAGGTCCCTGATAAATATTTGAGTGTTTATCTCTTGGTTCTTTTTGTATTATAACTCTATCATTTATATTAATGGATAAAGGTTTTGCTGTTTTATCGTAAACATTTTTATTTTTAATTTTATATTTATTGATTAATTCTTTTGCGAGCGCGTGTGACTTTTGCATACGATATTTTACCTCTTTCGCATAATTTTCAACATTATAAATTGCATCTATGTTTTGCTGTGAATAGGGCAATCTATAATTTTTTATGTACAGTGGTGTCTTGTCTGTTAGTCTTAATTTTTGTTCGTATCGTAAACATTTTTATTTTTAATTTTATATTTATTGATTAGTTCTTTTGCGAGCGCGTGTGACTTTTGCATACGATATTTTACCTCTTTCGCATAATTTTCAACATTATAAATTGGATCTATGTTTTCCTTTTTTAATTCATTTGGCAAAGTAACTTTTCTGCCAAATACTAATTCAAAAGGTGAATATTGATTATCAAAAACAGTATATGTTGTTGTATTATGCAAAAATGTAAAATATTTTAAATAAGCATCCCACTCAGGAAAATAATCGTCAAGATAAGCTCTTAAATATTCGTTAAATACACGATGGTTCCTTTCAATAGTACCAACAGTTTCATGATAATATAAGGTGTTTAAAAATTATCCTCAATTTTCAAAAGTTTAGTCAATTCCACAAAAATTTCATTTTTAAATTCTGTGCCTAAATCTGATTTAATCGATTTCATTATTCCATAAATTAGAATAAAACTTTCAAAAATTGCAGATGCAACTGTTTTTGCACTCTTATCTGGAATAGCTATTGTAACTAAATATTTGCTTAAATCACACATAATGGTAACAGCGAACTTGTTCCCATCATTGGATTGAGGCAAAGGTCCTATCTATATCAAAAGGCTTAGAAGGTGTTGGTGTAAGTACCATATTTTCTTTTGTTTTGGGTTTAACTTTGTTCAACAGGCATTTTTCGCAATTTTTAACAAATTTAGCAATATCACGTGTCATATTTTTTCAAAAATATTTTGTACATATTTTCGCGTATAACTTTTTAATTCCGCAATGACCACCAGATATTGGATCATTATGATAAATTGTCATTAGTTTTGATTTCTTGTCTTTGTCAGTTACCGTTTCTACAGAGTCTGTCAATATAATTATTAAATATTTTAAAATTTTGTTCCCGATTTATTTAAAATTTGCAATAGTAAAATATTGAAAAATTGAGTCATCCTTTTGCCATTCAACTTCCTTAATATTGTGATTGCCAGCATTATTTTCTAGCCTCAAAAGTAGCTCATCTAAATTCGCTATTTTGTTAACAATCCCAAATTAAGTAGTTCAAACCTTTTATGTTTTATGTGCGCACCTATTTTTATATTTTAATATCACCATTCTTATTATAATTTATATTTGATTTTATTTTCGGGATTTTATTTGAAAAATTATAAGCAAATTTGTCGTAAACTTATATATCTGTCTGTATTTGTCGGTTATCATCTTGTATTTGTATTTTGTCTTTTTGTTTTGTAATAGATCTTGTTTGTACTGCCAAAATATGTTTCGTAGAAGCTTTTAACTCATCTATGGTTAATGGCTCGAATATAAAGTTAAACTCAGGGCCTACAAAAAAGCTCTGAGGCAGGCGAAGAGAGTATCGTGGAGAAATTTCTGCACTGGGGTCGAAAATGTCGACGATACAGCGAGACTTAGACGAGTGCTCTCAAAAACTCAAACAGCCACAAGCTATTTGCGCAAACCTGACGGATCCTGGACCAGCACGGAGAGAGAAACCCTAGAGCTGCTCTTGAATACGCACTTCCCAGGGAACTTGCATGAGGAACCCGTAGCACCTACAACAAACCTGGCTGTATACACACCCATCACGGAGGAAAAGGTTAGGTGGGCGGTTAAAAGCTTCGAACCGTTCAAGGCTGCCGGCCCAGACGGGATTATTCCCGCACAACTCATAAACAAGGCTGCCGGCCCAGACGGGATTATTCCCGCACAACTCATAAACAAGGCTGCCGGCCCAGATGGGATTATTCCCGCACAACTCATAAACACGCTGGAGAGACATCAGCCAAATGGCTGGTATTTCTCTATACAGCCTGCCTTTCTCTTAGCTACATTCCGTGCTCCTGGAGAAGTGCCACGGTAGTGTTTATTCCTAAGGCGGGGAAGGCGTCTCATTACGAGCCCAAGGACTACAGGCCGATCAGTCTCTCATCCTTTGTGCTCAAAACCTTCGAGAGGATAATAAATGACTACCTCTCCTCTACTATTGATAGCAACCTGATCTGTAGCTATCAGCATGCATACACCAAAGGGAAACCTACAGAAACTGCGCTTCACAGCCTAGTTTCTGTTATTGAAAAATCGCTGTATGAGAAGGAGTACTGTCTTGCGGCCTTTTTAGATATTTAAGGAGCCTTCAACCATATAAGCCCTGATGCTATAAACACCGCTTTAAAAAGTCTGGGCATAAGCAGGTCTCTTATTGGACTTATTGATCAACTACTAAAGGGTAGACGAATAGTTTCATCACTGGGCTCGGTTGACTTATCACGCTATGTCACAAGGGGAACGCCTCAGGGTGGTGTTCTCTCCCCGCTTCTATGGAACCTCACTGTCAACTCGATGCTGCGAGACACAAGCTGGGGGGGGGGCGGGAAAGTAGTGGCATATACAGACGACTTAGCTATAGTATATAGGGGCAAATTCCCACAAACCCTGTGCGACTTGATGCAAGTAGCATTGCGAGAGGTTTCCTCATGGTGCTCGCGCTGCGGACTGAGCATCAACCCGGGAGAAGTAGAACTTGTTCTCTTTACCAACCGCTATAAGATACCACCGCTAATACTACCAAAACTGAATAACGTGCACCTGAACTTGGCTGACAAAGCCAAGTTCTTGGGCACAGTTCTGGATAGGAAACTACCCTGGAAGGATAATGTTCTTCAGTAAGAACAACGCCCAATGAAGCACTCCAGGCCATTCTTGGCATTTTGCCACTGGATCTGGAAGGGCACCGGGTGGCAGCAGCATCGGCTCTGTGTCTAAGGGAAACGTCCGGCTGGGGCGCAAGCACTACTGGACACGCCTGTATTTTGGGATCCTATAGCTTTCTTCCGCTGAGCACAGATCGTTGTGCGACCACAACAGTCGGAGATAGCAGTTTTAAAATCAACATTCCCAGCAGGGAAGAATGTGAGAGCACGGATCGGAGTCCCGCCACTCATGGCGGCACTTCCATTTATACTGATGGCTCGAAGTTAGACGGCAGAGTTGGAGGAGGGGTTTATTCAAAGGATCTGAACCTTGAGCTCTCCTTCAGACTACCTGATCACTGCAGTGTCTTCCAGGCTGAAGTTTCAGCAATCATGGACGCCGCGGCTTGGATAAGCCAACACACGATCGGACAGGACATTTTCATATTCAGCGACAGCCAGGCGGCAATCAAATCCCTTGGCTCTTATTCGTTCAACTCTGAACTGACGCTCAGCTGTCGTCGATCTCTACAAGAGATGGCCCAACAGAATCGCGTGAACCTCATGGGTCCCGGGGCATAGGGACATTGAGGGAAATTGGAGGGCAGACGAACTTGCGAGGCAGGGCACGATCAAGCAGGTTCTTCGGGATAAAGAGCGATTAGGTATGCCGTTTGCCACATGCAAGCTTATGCTGAAGGAGTACACACTCCGCCAAGCCAACGAAAGATGGCTGCAATCTCCAGGATGCCGGATATCCGAAGAAACCTGGCCGAAATGGGATCATAAAAGATCAAGACAAATTTATGCCCTAAGGAGAAGAGAAATCTCCATATTAATAGGCGTATTAACTGGGTACTGCCTCATTGGTAGGCACGCAGAAAGACTAGGTGTGCCCTACCGACGATGCTGTAGGAGTTGTAAGGATGATGAGGAGGAGGAAACGGTGGAGCACCTCATCTGCAGCTGCCCGGCTTTAAGTGGCGCGAGAATGCGCTTTTTGGGAGTTCCCTTCAGGCTATTACCCGGGCATTACCCGGACCCGCTATTACCCGCTATTACCCGGGTAATACCCGGGCATCATATGGCAAATTTCTACTGTAAGCATGCTTGATTTCTTTCAAATATTCAATTCAGTGTACCAGGCGCACAGAATTTATATGTAAGCAAATAAAAAAAGCTGAAATGAAAATTCAGTTAATACAGTTTTGAGCAAAACATAAGAATCGTAAACGGAAATTTATACAATTTCTTTCGTATCAATTTGTGATGTAATCTTATAAAGCTGTTAGTAATAATAAGTGTAATACTAAGAACATACAAATTAGGAGAATATTAAGAAGTCTATACACACAGATTGATTTTTTTGACAACATGAACCATGTTAAACTAACAAGAAAGGTCCTATTGAATTTGCATGAGATAATGAGGCAGATTTTGTTGTTTTAACAGGAAGGCATGATGTGTTGAAAGAAATGCATGTAAATTTTATAGCAATTCATGTGAATTTAACACGAAGTCAAGTTTTTTAACATGAGCGATAGTGTTGAAAAAAATAACCGGAAAAGTGTTGATTTTACATGAACATTTTTCCCGAAAATCTTATGTACATATCGTCGCTGCGTCTGCAAAAGCAGATAACTATTTTTTTCTTAAACATTTTTATTTCATACTTATTTAACACGGTCCATTCCCGACGGTTTTGCGTTTTTCTAGTTTAGAAGCTATCGAAAAAAGATCTGTCTGGTTATACTGTCATTTGGTAATTTTTTTTTATCGCAGATGCAACTCATAAAATGACTGCAAGTACTCAAAAATATGAGATTCATTGCAAAAAGAATGATTTATAGGCTTGGGGAAAAGCAGATATATATATACTCGCTGAAAAAAGGAGCAAATCATTAAAACGACCAAGTCAGCCAAAAAAATAAAAAATTAATGTCAGATCAAAAAAGTGGTAAAATATGGCCCGGGATAGCCGGTAACCAGTTGTTTGCTCTGTAGCAAAGGATAATTGATTGCTTTCACCCCAAAAAGTACAAGCTTTCTAAGTGAGGTAAAAGAGCCAACCTATATCTTAACATTTTTCCATCCTTTTTGGATTTAAAGCTATACCTCGAAGTTAAAATAGCTATAATTTTTATATATGGTCCCAATGTTTTACACCTTGCTGTAGTATTAAAACTTTATAAAAGGCTGCTGGCATATTTGTCAGTGCAGCTGATACTTTTTCGAAACAATGTTTTGCTCAAGTTTTGTATCAGGCGCACAAAATTTACATGAAATAATAGTAGGTTGCTACAAAAACAAAAACTCAATTGGAAATAAAATTTCTGCTGCAAACTGGTGTGTACAGAAGGGGGCGTAAGTGGGGCTACTACCCCTATCCACTCAACTTACTATTACATTCCACTGAAGAGTAGCATCTATAATACAGTTTTTCAATAGTAAAATATGTTTAAAGTCTCGCCTGTGGTCACAGTGTCCGGGAAGTGTATTTTTTTTTTGTTATGAAAATCTTCGCAGAAAACAGAAAACTGGCCAGTAGGTGGACCCCGGAATCGACAACAAAATGTATCGTCATCATCGTATCTATGTATCTATGCGACGCAACTGTTGAAAGGAGCTGCACAGATTTTCATACCTAGCCGGCTTAAAAGGCCGATTTCGGGACTAAGGTGTCATCAATAGATGTGGCGACCCAGCTAACCATCTTTGGATAATTTCCTGGGAAATTACCACGTCGTGTTTCCCAAAAAGCTGGAGAGAAAGGTGGATTATTACGTTCAGCGAGGAGCCTTTTCTATCCACGTTGAAGCTGCTAGTTAGGGTTGGAAATTATGGAACTATCGAGTTAATCGAATTATGTGTTGGTATTTCGGTGCCCACTTTGATTTTTGGTATTGCACAGTTCTAATTTCTGATTTGATTTTCATCTTGGCTAGCTCTGGTTGGCAGGGGAGTATATGTAAGCGCGCCGAGAATATTTATGCTTGCTGATGGAGATCGGGAAGCCTGTAGGGCTTGATGAGAGAAGCCTCATCGAATACTTTATCGAAAGTATTCCCGACTCCAAACATTGCGGAACTCAAAGAACAAATTATCATTTACGAGAAGATTTGGTTTACTCGGCACCAAGTGACTAACCCAAATCCAAGTCGGCCGATGGTAGGCAGCAAGAGTCCCACTGACCAGGGTGTGCGTAAAGAGAGGGTGAAGAAGTGCTTCAAGTGTGGAAGTACTTCTCACCTGGCGAACGATTGTAGTGAACCGTTCAAATGTTTTAGATGTAATAAACCAGGGCATTGATCTGCGGAGCTCCGGCTGCGCCTAAGATGGAGATCCATAGAGCGAATACTTTAGATTTTTGTTGTTGCTGTTGGTAACAATGCATTGCCCTGCCTAGCACGTTGGCTGCCAAGGGCTTTTCAGAAATTTTATCGTTCAGTAGCAGTGTCATTTAACAATTTCGGTCACCTGAGGCCAACAAATTTTTTTTGTTCTTTTTTGTTCCTTAGTGCCTAAATATAAGTTCTGACTAATCGCGACTTTAGTTTGGTCCCTAATTTTGTAGTTATAACGGTTTTTTTGCATCGCACGTTTTCGTGCGACATGGCCTGGGAGAACATAAAACATGTTGTGGGCCACGTCGCACGAAAATGTGCGACAGTAATTTGTTGTAGCTTTGGGTTTTATTTGGGTTTTTTGTTTTATTTTATGCATTTTTTTTAATTTCAGAATAATTTATAAATATAAAAATTTCAATAACCCAATTTCGGGAGGAGATTTCAAAAGCTTTGTTGGACTTCAAGTCTCCAGAACCCATAACAAAAGGAAAACATTTTATAGAAAAAAGAAAGGACGATAACGGAAAAACAATAAGGCGTGCTTGCGTATTGTGTTATGCCACGACAAAAAAATCCACTGATAGGGTAGCAGCAAGAAAAAGCTTGAAAAGGACCACCACCTACTGCCCAATATGCCCCAATAAACCGCAACTATGCATAGAATGTTTTCCTAAATATTCCCATCATAAAAATTAATTTTTTAAATTTTCGACTCGGTTTAGCCTTGCTAAATTATGATTTATCACGAAACTGGGATATATTTTAATGAAGCTTTTAATGGTTTAACATAAATAAATAACAAATGAACATATTGGCAATTTCAAATAAACTTTGGTTGTGCTCTAACGCTTAATTCCTCACCGTTAAGCCGTGTCGTAAATTTAAATCTTTGTCAATAAATTGGCCGCTACATTAACAAATGGAATTTTTAATTTTAAGTTTATTGTTTTTCTCTTGATCTCTGAATGAATTTACATACATAGGTATATATTTTTGTACTCTTTATGCTCATAAGTGAATTAATTTTTGAAAAAATTAATAAAAAGACAAAGCTGAATTTCCAATTTTTTTATTATCCGAAAAATGCCATTAAAAATACATAGCGGCCATGGGAAATACACCAAAATGTTCACCACAGGCCAGAGAATATAAATTTCATATAAAATTCCATATTAAAACCTACGGAAACGTGCGACGTGGCCTCAGGGTAACATTTAGGTGCGACGTGGCAGCCAACGTGCTAGAGTGTATGATCATTCCGAAGATCTTCATCAAGCTCTTCTAACGGGAGTCCAAGGAAACGCGCAGTTTCAACAGGGTTGGACCAGAGGGGTTAGAAGAGGAGTTTCATTTGGGGGTCCTACCTCATGCATGGCATGTGTTTGAAATTGTATCATTCAGTCTGGATAAGTAAGAGTTTAACCTCACACTGTATTCAGGCCGAAGCTGTGCCATGGTGACTCTTGTCTGCCTTGGTAAGGTGCCTTCTTCTTCAGCAATATCGGGTAGAAGACTGCTTAGAACGGGGTTCACAGGTCGAGATCCGACAAAAGTATCAACCGACTCGGTGTGGATGCCGGTTAGAGCCCGCTCATGATTCCGCAGATCAAACGGCAAGGTAATATGATGCCGGATCTCGTCATAATGCTTACGGAGATGTCTCCTTATGTCTCTCGGGGGCGGATCTGTGTCCAAAAGATGACGGTTTGGATGTCCTGGCTTGTGGCAGTTCAGAAGGAATTGCCTGCTAAGCATTTCCGAATGCTCTGTTACATTGAGCATTTTTGCCTCTTGATGGAGGTGAGACTCAGGAGACATGAGGAGACATGCCGTAGCAGTGTTGGTATTTTGGCAGACTTTAAACTTCGTCCAGTTGGTGTTACGCACGTTAGGCGACCATATAGGTGCAGCATAGTCAAAGACGGGGTTAAAGAGATGAACGGACGGCAGGCGGCGGTAAACTTTAGAAACGCTACATCAAAACCCAGACGTATTAGACGACCATATGGTGTTGTCCTGGGTGCCACAGGGTGGTATCCTATCCCCGACACTATTTACCTTCTATCTATCGAAGATGCTCCCACCACCAGAGGGCGTCACCATCGTTTCATATGCCGCCGACTGTACAATAATGGCGACGGGGAAGGGCCCCTATACTGATGAACTCTGTGCGAAAATCAACAGTTACCTCTGCGACCTTTCCAGGTTTTTCACTGAGCGAGATCTGACGATTTCACCGACTAAATCTACGGCGACACTATTTACGACATGGACGCACCAAGAGAGAATACTTTAGGTGATGAAGTCTGTCGTAGGCTAGGTGGCTGGTATGGGTGTCTTCGTTAATGTGACAGTTTCCGCGTTGGTTGATACCGGATGTGACCTTTGTTTGATGCGTTAGGACACCTTAATCTGGATGAAGATATCGAGCTGGACATGCATCGACGTAAGCTAGTTGATGTAGGTCGAGGCAGGTTAACCACGTTGGGTAGCTTTTCAGGCGGCGCTATAATTGAAGGGATGGAGTTGAAAGTTCGATTCCACGTGGTCGAAGAACGGGACATGGCATATGCAGCAGTGATCGGCAACGATATCCTGAAACAAGTGACTCTGGTTGTTAGTGAAGATTCAGTTGAGTTTAAACTGAAAAAGCAACTTCGAGGAACTTTGGTTCCTTTGGTTGAGGCTACTACCATGGAGCGGTAAAAGATGATAAGTCCTATTTTCACTTGGTACACCGACTTTTTCATACTTTTGGAAAAGATGGAGATAGAAAGAAAAATAAAATCCAAAAAATATATGGAAAGCTGTTTACTCCATAGATTGGAGTAAAAAATAAAATTTTTAAAATTAAGTGACGGCGATTCAAAGGATCTGAACCTTGAGCTCTCCTTCAGACTACATGAACACTGCAGTGTCTTCTCGGCTGAAGTCTCAGCAATCATGTACGCCGCGGCTTGGATAGGTCAATACACTATCGGACAGTACATTGTTATTCTCAGCAACACCCAAGCGGCCATCTAATCCCTTGGCTCTTACTCGTTCAACTCTGACGCTCAACTGTCGCCGATCTCTACAAGAGATGAGCCAACGGCCAATAAAGAAAAAAATGTATTTAATTGTATATGGACATTAAAAGAGGTGCAAGTAACGTATAGTATAAAAAATATTTCATAGAATGAAAAATATAATTAAAAACATCGATCCCTCAGACCTACAGATCGGTGATCTCAACGTGGATATCAGACGGCTGGTTAACGAACACAAGCAAACCAAATGGGAGGAGCACCTTAGGTCTTGTAACCTCTCTACCGGTGTTGGGAAATTATGGTCCACAGTCAAGTCCTTGTCAAATCCTACGGGTCCGCCTAAGAATGTCGACATTACCTTTGGTGACAAGATGCTAAATGACCCCAAGAAATGTGCACAGGCTTTCTGTCGACAGTATGTACCTCAACCAACAGAACTAATATCCTGTGTATCTACCACTTACTTTATCAATTCTCCAAAGCAAGAAAGTGATCAGTTTACGGCAGATTTCGACTGACATATAAAAAAAAGGGACTTTTGGGTATTTTCCCGACAGTTGGGGTTTCGTTGCTACATTCATTCTTCAATATGGGCCTCTCGAGTTTACTCCAAAGACTCGCAGTTGGATTTATAGCACCAGATTGACCAGACTACTCAATCACTATAACATTTTGCTCTCGTAAACAGTCCCCACAAATTTGGAAAAATTATCATTAGTTGTATACTACACCTTTTCCGCCCAACAATGATAAAACGTTAATTAAAATGAGAAAACTGGAAAACGGAGTGTAAGAGTAGGTCGCCTCCCCATTGGTGCACCCTGGGTAACGCCATGGCCTACACGGCTAGTTTCTTGTATTGCCGGTTCTACGGGAACGGTACCAGTACTTGTGCTAGACCCATCGTGCCGAAACGACCCGGGCCGTTTTCTTATATCGACCCGGCCAAGAGCAATACACTCGGGGTGACCCTGTCTGACATTTGGGCAGGGCTACGCCTCGCTACAGCAACAACAACAACAAAATGAGGAAACAAGAACTATAGTGAGGACATATAAATTATAATGAGAAAAAGTAAAATGTATTGAGAAAATGGAACTTGTATTGAGTAATGAGAAAGCGTAAATTAGTAATGGGAAAATTTTCATTGAATTAAATGAATATTTTCTCATTACAATTAACTTTTTCTCATTATAATTTTTATTTTCTTATTTTCATTCAAGACACCTGAGTTCGAACTCTAAAAAATAATAAAATTTTTTTTTACTTTCACACCTTTTGAATCAGCAGTATGAATGATAAGGATTGACGGTGATTTTGGTTGAATCAACCCATGTATTGGTTGATATAAATAAACACGTTTAAAAAACTGAAATAATCGCCAGAGCCGTTTTTGAGAACACCGCAACCGCGTTTTTTTGAAGTGCTTCGGAAAACTTAATTTTTTGTCACATATTGAAAGAGGCCTCCATGTTTTGCTTTTAACTTTTTTTTTACTTTGTATTGGTTTTAGCTACAATATACATACATACATGCATATATTGCTTCTTTAAAGCCATTATTAATTCATGTCTATATGTTTATATTGCTTTATGTGTGCACATATGTATGCATATGACTATAAATAATTGATTAAAAAATTGTGGATTTTGTGTTTGTGGATTTTGTGATACTGCTTTTAAGAAAACGTGTGGATTTCGTATTTGGGGATTTTGATTTTGTGGATTTTGTATTTGTGGATGTTTTTTTAGCTGTAGATTTTGCGATTTTGGATTTTTTTTTGTGGATTTTGTGGTACTCCTATTTAAAACCAAGGTCTGAAACCGATTAAAATAACGTTCCGGTTTCGGTTTCGGTTTTTGTAACGTGTTTCGGTTTCGGTTCCGGTTTCGTTCTACAAAATTTATATCGGTTTCGGTTACGGTTTCGTTCCGGTTTCGGTTTCCAAATAAAAACACGAAAAAAAATTTTACTACTAAAATACTCAAGTACCTATGTAGCTACGAAATAGGTCTGAATTTTCATAACTTTTTTCCTGCGGCCATGATGGGATTTCTCCAATATAATACATTTATTAACGCTATGCATGGATGAAATTTCTGCAAAACAAATTCCTAAAGTTAACTCTACTTTTTTATTAAAAATGGAAGCCAAATGAAATGTATAAATTGTTAAAAACATTAAAATTAGTGGCGCTTTCTGAGGCAAGCCTGAACATTTCTTTTACGGATCTCGTAAATTTGTTTCGATCGCTTCATTCAACTATAGTCAAACTTCCTCTTTCAGAATTTTGAAAAACGTGGCTCGACAATCTTCCATGAAAACTTTCAGGGTACCTGTTTGTAAAAGGAACTACCTATGTGCCCACTCACAGAAGTAAGGTATTGAGAAAATTCAAAACCGTTTGGAACCGGTTCCGGCTTTTGAAACGGTTTCGGTTTCGGTCTTTTCCAGATCAAAATAACGGTTACGGTTTCGGTTTCGGTTTTGAAAAATTAATCGGTTTTAATCGGTTACGGTTACGGTTTCGGTTTCGGTTTCAGTCCTTGTTTAAAACCATTCTGAAAATAAGTTGAAATGGTTAATTTTGAATTTTCATTAGTTGTTTGTGAGCAGGCAATGAAACGGAGCGATATTTTAGATCTGAATGTTGTTAGTCTTAAACAAAAATTTTCGGAGTTGGGTTTAGTACCACCGTCCGGAAGGTGGCGCTGCAAGATCGCTTGTTAGAACATTTCGGTCTAAACGCTAATAGCAAAGATCTGAATGTTGTTGGTCTTAAACAAAAATTGTCGGAGTTGGGTTTAGTACCACCGGCCGGAAGGTGACGCTACAAGATCGCTTGTTAGAACATTTCGGTCTAAACGCTGATAGCAAAGATGATGATGATACCGGCGACGTTGTAGGTTCTGTCTATGACAATGCAGGTTCGTCACCACCAAGTGCAACACCGCATAGTTCATAAACTCGTGCTCCCTTTACCTTGCGTGACATAGAAGACTCCTTAACATCCTTTAGTGGTTCGAGTTCCTAACAAATCGAGGAATGGCTAGACGATTTTCAGCAAAATGCTATCGTGGTTGAATGGAGCCATCTCCAAAAATGTATCTATGCGACGCAACTGTTGAAAGGAGCTGCACAGATTTTCATACCTAGCCGGCTTAAAAGGCCGATTTCGGGACTAAGGTGTCATCAATAGATGTGGCGACCCAGCTAACCATCTTTGGATAATTTCCTGGGAAATTACCACGTCGCGTTTCCCAAAAAGCTGGAGAGAAAGGTGGATTATTACGTTCAGCGAGGAGCCTTTTCTATCCACGTTGAGCTGTTAGTTAGGGTTGGAAATTATGGAACTATCGAGTTAATCGAATTATGTGTTGGTATTTCGGTGCCCACTTTGATTTTTGGTATTGCACAGTTCTAATTTCTGATTTGATTTTCATCTTGGCTAGCTCTGGTTGGCAGGGGAGTATATGTAAGCGCGCCGAGAATATTTATACTTGCTGATGGAGATCGGGAAGCCTGTAGGGCTTGATGAGAGAAGCCTCATCGAATACTTTATCGAAAGTATTCCCGACTCCAAACATTGCGGAACTCAAAGAACAAATTATCATTTACGAGAAGATTTGGTTTACTCGGCACCAAGTGACTAACCCAAATCCAAGTCGGCCGATGGTAGGCAGCAAGAGTCCCACTGACCAGGGTGTGCGTAAAGAGAGGGTGAAGAAGTGCTTCAAGTGTGGAAGTACTTCTCACCTGGCGAACGATTGTAGTGAACCGTTCAAATGTTTTCGATGTAATAAACCAGGGCATTGATCTGCGGAGCTCCGGCTGCGCCTAAGATGGAGATCCATAGAGCGAATACTTTAGGTTTTTGTTGTTGCTGTTGGTAACAATGCATTGCCCTGCCTAGCACGTTGGCTGCCAAGGGCTTTTCAGAAATTTTATCGTTCAGTAGCAGTGTCATTTAACAATTTCGGTCACCTGAGGCCAACAAATTTTTTTTGTTCTTTTTTGTTCCTTAGTGCCTAAATATAAGTTCTGACTAAACGCGACTTTAGTTTGGTCCCTAATTTTGTAGTTATAACGGTTTTTTTGCATCGCACGTTTTCGTGCGACATGGCCTGGGAGAACATAAAACATGTTGTGGGGCCACGTCGCACGAAAATGTGCGACAGTAATTTGTTGTAGCTTTGGGTTTTATTTGGGTTTTTTGTTTTATTTTATGCATTTTTTTTAATTTCAGAATAATTTATAAATATAAAAATTTCAATAACCCAATTTCGGGAGGAGATTTCAAAAGCTTTGTTGGACTTCAAGTCTCCAGAACCCATAACAAAAGGAAAACATTTTATAGAAAAAAGAAAGGACGATAACGGAAAAACAATAAGGCGTGCTTGCGTATTGTGTTATGCCACGACAAAAAAATCCACTGATAGGGTAGCAGCAAGAAAAAGCTTGAAAAGGACCACCACCTACTGCCCAATATGCCCCAATAAACCGCAACTATGCATAGAATGTTTTCCTAAATATTCCCATCATAAAAATTAATTTTTTAAATTTTCGACTCGGTTTAGCCTTGCTAAATTATGATTTAGCACGAAACTGGGATATATTTTAATTAAGCTTTTAATGGTTTAACATAAATAAATAACACATGAACATATTGGCAATTTCAAATAAACTTTGGTTGTGCTCTAACGCTTAATTCCTCACCGTTAAGCCGTGTCGTAAATTTAAATCTTTGTCAATAAATTGGCCGCTACATTAACAAATGGAATTTTTAATTTTAAGTTTATTGTTTTTCTCTTGATCTCTGAATGAATTTACATACATAGATATATATTTTTGTACTCTTTTTGCTCATAAGTGAATTAATTTTTGAAAAAATTAATAAAAAGACAAAGCTGAATTTCCAATTTTTTTATTATCCGAAAAATGCCATTAAAAATACATAGCGGCCATGGGAAATACACCAAAATGTTCACCACAGGCCAGAGAATATAAATTTCATGTAAAATTCCATATTAAAACGTACGGAAACGTGCGACGTGGCCTCAGGGTAACATTTAGGTGTCGTACGAAAATGTACGACGTGGCCTCAAGGTAACATTTGAGTGTCGCACGAAAACGTGCGACGTGGCAGCCAACGTGCTAGAGTGTATGATCATTCCGAAGATCTTCATCAAGCTCTTCTAACGGGAGTCCAAGGAAACGCGCAGTTTCAACAGGGTTGGACCAGAGGGGTTAGAAGAGGAGTTTCAATTGGGGGTCCTACCTCATGCATGGTATGTGTTTGAAATTGTATCATTCAGTCTGGATAAGTAAGAGTTTAACCTCACACTGTATTCAGGCCGAAGCTGTGCCATGGTGACTCTTGTCTGCCTTGGTAAGGTGCCTTCTTCTTCAGCAATATCGGGTAGAAGACTGCTTAGAACGGGGTTCACAGGTCGAGATCCGACAAAAGTATCAACCGACTCGGTGTGGATGCCGGTTAGAGCCCGCTCATGATTCCGCAGATCAAACGGCAAGGTAATATGATGCCGGATCTCGTCATAATGCTTACGGAGATGTCTCCTTATGTCTCTCGGGGGCGGATCTGTGTCCAAAAGATGACGGTTTGGATGTCCTGGCTTGTGGCAGTTCAGAAGGAATTGCCTGCTAAGCATTTCCGAATGCTCTGTTACATTGAGCATTTTTGCCTCTTGATGGAGGTGAGACTCAGGAAACATGAGGAGACATGCCGTAGCAGTGTTGGTATTTTGGCAGACTTTAAACTTCGTCCAGTTGGTGTTACGCACGTTAGGCGACCATATAGGTGCAGCATAGTCAAAGACTGGGTTAAAGAGATGAACGGACGGCAGGCGGCGGCAAACTTTAGAAACGCTACATCAAAACCCAGACGTATTAGACGACCATATGGTGTTAGAGGGTGTCTCCGTCGTTTCGTATGCTGACGACTGTACAATAATGGCGACGGGGAAGGGCCCCTATACTGATGAACTCTGTAATAAAATCAACGGTTACCTCTGCGACCTTTCCAGGTTTTTCACAGAGCGAGATCTGACGATATCTCCGACTAAATCAACGGCGACGCTTTTTACGACGTGGACGCACCAGGTGAGAAATGAATTAGACATTTTCGTTGACGGCACTAAGCTACCAACTGTCAGCCACCCAAAGTTATTAGGGATGACATTGGATAATACTTTCTCATTTGCTGGTCATGTGTCTGCAATGGTCTCAAAGGTACGTGGTCGCAACAAGATCCTCAAGTCACTTGCCGGCAGTACTTAGGGAAAAGACAAAGAAACGTTGCTGACTACATATAAGGCCATTGGCCGACCAGTCTTTGACTATGCTGCACCCATATGGTCGCCTAATGTACATAACACCAACTGGACGAAGTTACAAGTCTGCCAAAATACTGCCATCAGAACTGCTACGGGATGTCTCCTCATGTCTTCCGAGTCTCACCTCCATCAGGAGGCAAAACTGCTCAATGTAAAAGAGCATGCGGAAATGCTGAGCAAGCAATTCCTTCTGAACTGCCACAAGCCAGCACATCCAAACCGTCATCTTTTGGACATAGATCCGCCCCGAGAGACATAAGGAAACATCTCCGTAAACATTATGATGAGATCCGGCATCATATTACCTTGCCGTTTGATCTGCAGAATCATAAGCGGGCTCTAACCGATATCCACACCGAGTCGGTAGATACTTTTGTCGGATCTCTACCTGTGAACCCCGTTCTGAACAGTCGTCCACCGGATATTGCTGAAGAAGAACGCACCTTACCAAGGGAGACAAGAGTTACCCTGGCACAGCTTAGGTCTGGATATAGTGTAAGGTTAAACTCCTACTTGTCCAGACTTAATGACACAATCTCAAACACATGCCCTGCATGTGGTAGGACCCCCCATGATACTCTACATCTCTTCAATTGTTCATTTGAACCTACTCTTCTAACCCCTCTGTCCCTCTGGACAAACCCTGTTGAAACTGCACGTTTCCTTGGACTCCCCTTAGAAGAGCTTGATGAAGATCTTCGGAATGATCATACACTCTAGACAGGGCAATGCATTGTTAACAACAACAACAACAACAACCATATGGTGTTGTCCTGGGTGCCACAGGGTGGTATCCTATCCCCGACACTATTTACCTTCTATCTATAGAAGATGCCCCCACCACAAGAGGGCGTCACCATCGTTTCATATGCCGCCGACTGTACAATAATGGCGACGGGGAAGGGCCCTATACTGATGAACTCTGTGCGAAAATCAACAGTTACCTCTGCGACCTTTCCAGGTTTTTCACTGAGCGAGATCTGACGATTTCACCGACTAAATCTACGGCGACACTATTTACGACATGGACGCACCAAGAGAGAATACTTTAGGTGATGAAGTCTGTCGTAGGCTAGGTGGCTGGTAAGGGTGTCTTCGTTAATGTGACAGTTTCCGCGTTGGTTGATACCGGATGTGACCTTTGTTTGATGCGTTAGGACACCTTGCTTAATCTGGATGAAGATATCGAGCTGGACATGCATCGACGTAAGCTAGTTGATGTAGGTCGAGGCAGGTTAACCACGTTGGGTAGCTTTTCAGGCGGAGCTATAATTGAAGGGATGGAGTTGAAAGTTCGATTCCACGTGGTCGAAGAACGGGACATGGCATATGCAGCAGTGATCGGCAACGATATCCTGAAACAAGTGACTCTGGTTGTTAGTGAAGATTCAGTTGAGTTTAAACTGAAAAAGCAACTTCGAGGAACTTTGGTTCCTTTGGTTGAGGCTACTACCATGGAGCGGTAAAAGATGATAAGTCCTATTTTCACTTGGTACACCGACTTTTTCATACTTTTGGAAAAGATGGAGATAGAAAGAATAATAAAATCCAAAAAATATATGGAAAGCTGTTTACTCCATAGATTGGAGTAAAAAATAAAATTTTTAAAATTAAGTGACGGCGATTCAAAGGATCTGAACCTTGAGCTCTCCTTCAGACTACATGAACACTGCAGTGTCTTCTCGGCTGAAGTCTCAGCAATCATGTACGCCGCGGCTTGGATGTTGTTGTTGTTGTTAACAATGCATTGCCCTGTCTAGAGTGTATGATCATTCCGAAGATCTTCATCAAGCTCTTCTAAGGGGAGTCCAAGGAAACGTGCAGTTTCAACAGGGTTTGTCCAGAGGTACAGAGGGGTTAGAAGAGTAGGTTCAAATGAACAATTGAAGAGATGTAGAGTATCATGGGGGGTCCTACCACATGCAGGGCATGTGTTTGAGATGGTGTCATTAAGTCTGGACAAGTAGGAGTTTAACCTTACACTATATCCAGACCTAAGCTGTGCCAAGGTAACTCTTGTCTCCCTTGGTAAGGTGCGTTCTTCTTCAGCAATATCCGGTGGAGGACTGTTCAGAACGGGGTTCACAGGTAGAGATCCGACAAAAGTATCTACCGACTCGGTGTGGATGTCGGTTAGAGCCCGCTTATGATTCTGCAGATCAAACGGCAAGGTAATATGATGCCGGATCTCATCATAATGTTTACGGAGATGTTTCCTTATGTCTCTCGGGGGCGGATCTATGTCCAAAAGATGACGGTTTGGATGTGCTGGCTTGTGGCAGTTCAGAAGGAATTGCTTGCTCAGCATTTCCGCATGCTCTTTTACATTGAGCAGTTTTGCCTCCTGATGGAGGTGAGACTCGGAAGACATGAGGAGACATCCCGTAGCAGTTCTGATGGCAGTATTTTGGCAGACTTGTAACTTCGTCCAGTTGGTGTTATGTACATTAGGCGACCATATGGGTGCAGCATAGTCAAAGACTGGTCGGCCAATGGCCTTATATGTAGTCAGCAACGTTTCTTTGTCTTTTCCCCAAGTACTGCCGGCAAGTGACTTGAGGATCTTGTTGCGACCACGTACCTTTGAGACCATTGCACACACATGACCAGCAAATGAGAAAGTATTATCCAATGTCATCCCTAATAACTTTGGGTGGCTGACAGTTGGTAGCTTAGTGCCGTCAACAAAAATGTCTAATTCATTTCTCACCTGGTGCGTCCACGTCGTAAAAAGCGTCGCCGTTGATTTAGTCGGAGATATCGTCAGATCTCGCTCTGTGAAAAACCTGGAAAGGTCGCAGAGGTAACCGTTGATTTTATTACAGAGTTCATCAGTATAGGGGCCCTTCCCCGTCGCCATTATTGTACAGTCGTCAGCATAAGAAACGACGGAGACACCCTCTGGTGGTGGGGGCATCTTCGATAGATAGAAATTAAACAGTGTCGGGGATAGGACACCACCTTGTGGCACCCCCTGTCTAATTCGTCTTGGTTTTGATGTTGCGTTTCTAAAGTTGACCGACGCCTGCCGCCCATTCAAGTAATTAGCGGTCCATCTCTTTAACCCATCAGGTATTTGTGTTTCTAATAGATCTTGTATGAGAGTGGCATGGTTGACTGTGTCAAAAGCTTTCGACAAGTCAAGTGCCACTAACACAGTCCTGTGATTTGGTTGGTTTTGATTTAGACCGCTATTTATTTGCGTTGTAATGGCATTGAGTGCGGTGGTGGTGCTGTGCAGCTTACGGAAGCCATGTTGATGATTAGCCAGGTGCAGATTTGCGGTGTAATACGGGAGCAAAATGGACTCTAGCGTCTTAACTACCGGCGACAAAAGTGATATAGGGCGATATGAATCGCCTATGTTTGCCGGCTTTCTAGGTTTTAATAATGGAACCACTCTCGCCTTTTTCCATATTTCAGGAATGACGAAAGTGTTCAGTGAAAGATTGAATAGAGCCGCTAAGTATTTGTGTCCCTCCTGGCCTAGATGTTTCAGCATCTTCATGGCAATGCCGTCGGGGCCGATGGATTTTGAGGGCTTAGCCTGTCTGATGGCTTCCTTGACCTCTGAGGCAGTGATGACAATGGGCGTGTTTTGGTTTTTGTATTTACGCGCCTGTCGCATGGTTCTACTTTTAGCTCTATCGGGTGGGGAATGTAGTACAAATTGTCTACAGAAGGAGTTCGCACATCCCCTAGGGTCCTTCTTCACCCTGTCACCGAAAGTAATATCTACTTTATCCTTGTGTTGTGTTGGATTAGATAGAGCTTTGACCGTAGTCCATAATTTGCCAACACCGTCAGAGAGGTTGCATTGCTCTAGGTGTTGTTTCCATTTGGCCAGTTTGTGTTTATCGACCAACCTACGAATTTCCGCGTTGAGATCCCTTATACGGGGGTCTGCGGGATTGAGACTTCGCACTTCATCTCTTTCTCTAGCCATGGCCGCTGCCTCCGCGGGGAAATTTGGTCTTATTCGGGATATTCGACCCGCAGGAATGAAGCGTCTAGAGGCCAAGTCAATGATGTTGCGGAAGTCTCGTTCGCCTTTGCGTACGTCCGTAGGAATGGATAGAGCAGCCAAGGATTCGTCCGTATATGTCTGAAAACTGTCCCAGTCCGCCTTGGTAAAGTTGATGTATGTACCATGCTCAGGTGTTATAAAGTCCGTCGGTCGTTCGATGGTAATGACTATTGGGAGATGGTCAGACGCCAACGTGAGTATGGGTCGCCAATTGGTGTTGTTCAATAGTCCTGCACTTACGATAGAAATATCTGGCGAACTATAGCAGTTACCCGATACTCTCGTTGGGGCGTCTCCGTTCAATGTACAGAAAGCCGTATCATCTAATTGTTCTGCGAGTACATGCCCCCTACTGTCTGCTGGCAAGTTTGAGTGCCACATGTCGTGGTGCGCATTGAAGTCGCCCAGGATCACGCGGTTATCTCCTCGTAATAGCAAGCTAATGTCGGGGTGATAACCGGTGGGGCAACTTGAGACAGGGGGTATGTAGATGTTAATGATTTGCAGATCGACATCTCCTGTACGGATGGTAATACCTTGGCTTTCTAAGATATCATCCGTTCCTTCGATGTCGGTATCAAATAGATGATACTGTACAGAGCCTCCATGTTTTGCTTTTAAAATATCTCCCCACTGACCCTTGGGAAATGCAATTGAAAGTGCATTTTTTGGTGCAACAGTAACAGTTACTGGAGTATGCAGTTTTATAGAACAGTTAATTTTAGTATAACAAAATGCAAGTTTTAAGTACCTACGACATATCGTTGATTCTCTACATACAAAAACTAACACCAGAAATTTTGCGTCTGACAAAACCAAAAGTATTGTACTCCGACTTCGCAGTTAAAATCATTTCAGGCGAGCGGTGCTTATTCTGAGGAGTATAGAAAAGTTAACACGGCTCATTATATTTCGATATATTTATCGATAACAGAATTATGGGTCAAAATGTGATTGCGCATAAACTTTGGAATAGCAGCTAAAAATTGTTATCAAACGAAAGAAGAAGACCACAGCATTCATTTGGCCTTTGGTTCATTTCGCCGTTTTCTTTCACCTTGTAAGCCACGTTAAGAATCACAAGCGAGTGCATCTTCTTTCCTAATCTGTAAATTTGCAATTCTCATCAATAAAACTTTACAAGCAACTCTACCCTGGAGCTTATGGTATGCAGTCAAGAATATGTCTTCTAAACCTTTTTCACCCAAAAATGAGAAAACATAATCTAAAATTAGAGAAAGTGAATTAAAATGAAATTACTTTTTAGAGTTCGAACTCAGGTGTCTTCTACGCTCAACCCAGGTGTCTACCATGATGCCATCGTATACTTATGCTTGCCAGCGTCTAATTAGAGCTTTTTCTAAATGACACCCCACGATGCTTTGTTCCCTTCGCCGATAATCGAGCTTTGACGGCTTTTGAACGCGGTGTCTACCATGATGCCATCGTGTACTTATGATTGCCGGCGTTTAATTACAGCTTTGTTCTATGACAGTAATTACCAAATTTTGTTTATTAAAAAATTGACAGTCATAGTTCAATCAACAGTTGAACGCAATTACTTTAACGAAAAATATCGTTCAAATAACCAATATTTGGTCAATTCAACAGAATTTGGTCAGTTTCAGGATGACAGTACGAGATTGTTGATTTTACCAGTGCTATTTTCTTCTGTGAGCTTATATTATCATAAAGTAAAGCCAAAAGTATTGTACTATGACTTCGAAGTTAAAATCATTTCAGGCAAGCCGTCAAGGTGTACAAAATTTCGTAGATCGGAGCAGTAGTTTAGACGTTAAAGACTTACAAACACACTTCTCACTCACACACTTACGCATTTATAATATTGATAGAATTACCATTTCTTGCAGCTAAAATTCCGCCGGTAGCAAAACCACTTATTATTGAATTCCATGGATCTTCTTTTTCTCTGTAATGCACAAGCGCACAATCTATAGTACTAAACATCCCTCCCCAAACAGCAAAATTTCCTGCAATCACAGGAGATCTTATTTTGATAGCGGCCAAGCTCCCAACCTAGTTAAAAAAAAAATTATAGCATTTAATAAAATTGATTATCTTTAAAGGTTTTAATAAGAAAACCCCCATATTTTAATTATTTATTTATTCATTTAAACTTATAAATTTGCAAAATATATTTAGGAGGGTGGGCTACTAGGCCATTTTGCATCCCAATTTGCATTATACTTGTGAACAAGGTTGTGTTTGGTGAGTGCTTCGTTATTAGCCAGTATTGTAGGTTCCTTGCTAGTGTATGCAGCACACGAACGCGATGCACATTTTCGTATTCATTTAGGGCCGTTATCTCATCCACCCAACAAAGAAAGAGCGGTCATCGCACTAATGAAATTAGGCTATATTTTTTGCTCCCTTGCTCATTAACAAGCACTGAGGCAGCAGCGTATGTTGTTGAGTCGTTGTACGCAAGTAATGCCCTGAGCATAACAAACCACATCCCCTGATTGGTTAGTGCGATCATAGTGCTCTCACAATCGTAGAAACAATTTCTTTGTTCGAAAGGCCAAGCAAAGAGCGTAATAATCTATGTGAATTTGGCCCTGAGGCATACTCGACTTTGTCATACTTTGATTTTGTTTCAGTCAAAATTATTGTAAATAAATAAATAATGGCTAAAAGACTTTCACGAATTATTTTGAAGCACCCTGTAACTGTGGTCTTCTGCGCTTTCACATAATAAAACTTCAAAGAACTATCTTTCTTTTGCATTTTAAATTGTTAAAATATCTTAATCGGTTCAAAAGTTATGATTTTTGCAAAGCAAAAACTCAAAAGGGCAGTGGTTAGAAATCAGAGTTGTTAAAGAATGCATTCTTTTCGGAATAATTATTCCATGGATTGTCTATTCCTATTTTTCATTCCTCATTTTTATTCCATGGAATGCATTCCTCGAATGCATTCTGAAAGAGGAATGCACACTGCATTCCTTTGTATACTACGTATTAAATATAAATAGGTGTTTCTTGTCCAATTGTGCTTTTAATTATCCAGTAAAATCGAAGGCATACTCGACTTTGTTCCCTGATGTTAATGTATGTATGTATCTTCGAAGGTATACAATTTTATTGAAATCTTATTCAGTGATTATCTTGGAACGTTGAAGTTAGCCCGAAGTACCAGCATGTTAGTCACAAAATAATGCAAAAAGAGCTGCGGTAACAATAATAGTGGTGGAATTAGATTAGATATTCTGCTCTTGAACGACTCCAAAAATACGTTTTTATTGGCATGCGGAATGCTTTTAAATTTTTTTCATTTCAGAGGAATGTAAAACGGAATAATTAGTCCGGAATAACAAAAAGGAATGCGAACTAGAAATGTAGATAAACAGCTTTAGAGCACTTTCCATTGTACTGAAAAATAGTACAGTAATTCTTAAGATGTAACGAATTGCACATACATTTTTGAGGCATAACAAGAGTATTGTATTGCTCTCTTCAAATGAAAAGAGAATAACCGCCATAATTCTTTAATATTTGTTATTGCAAAGTTTTTCTTTACATCCGTCTGAAGTTGTTTGGACATCGATTTAGCGCATTTATGCCCATTTTGCTATTACTTGCGACTGGTTGGTATGCTGCACCCATATGGTCGCCTAACGTGCGTAACACCACCTGGACGAAGTTACAAGTCTACCAAAATACCGCTATCAGAACTGCTACGGGATGTCTCCCCAAGTCTCCTGAGTCTCACCTCCATCAAGAGGCAAAACTGCTCAATCCTCGGCAGGCAATTCCTTCTGAACTGCCACAAGCCGGATCATCCAAACTGACATCTTTTGGAAACAGATCCGCCCCCGAGAGACATAAGGAGTCATCTCCGTAAGCATTATGACGAGATCCGGCATCATATTACTTTGCCGTTTGATCTGCGGAATCATAAGCGGGCTCTAGCCGACATCCACACCGAGTCGGTTGATACTTTTGTCAGATCTCGACCTGTGAACCCCGTTCCAGACAGTCTCCCACCCGATATTGCTGAATAAGAACGCACCTTACCAACAACAGTGTGAGGTTAAACTTTTACTTGTCCAGACTGAATGATACAATTTCAAACACATGTGTTAATTTTTTCAATACCGGTTTTATTGCATATTGCCTTTTGTATTGCTCTCTTGCATTGTTCAGATAAAATATTTTCTAATATTTTGCACGCCATAACTGTAAAAATGCATTTAGAAATAGTAGGCTAATGTAAAGTGACATACATCATTTTGCATAGAAGCGCCGAAAGTGATTCGAAAGGGCACTGGAAGATCATAAGGGAGGTGTAAACCTGATAATATGAAAGATATAAAAGAAAAAGTTAAGGAGACAGTTGAAAGAAATAAATTAAAAAACTATGACTTTGGCGTTTTTTTGCTCTCCTGACAAATTATGATTTTGTAACTTAGAACGATGATGCTTCAATTGTCCAATTGAACCTGCTCTTCTAACCCCTCTGGTCCAACCCTGTTGAAACTGCGCGTTTCCTTGGACTCCCGTTAGAAGAGCTTGATGAAAATCTTCGGAATGATCATACACTCTAGGCAGGGCAATGCAACAACAACAGGGCCAAAATTTCAAGAATTTTGGTATGTTTTCGAGAAAAACAGATTCAGAGATGTGAGTTCGGATCCTAATTTGTCAAAGCATAACAAAAAGCGTAAGGATCTCCCTCGTTAAACTTTGCCACAAGGGGATAAAATGTTCAGAAGAAAGAGTAAAAAGCATCCTTTTAAGTCCTTATCATTGAAAGTGGTTGAAATAATTTCGGAATTGTGCTCAACTGTGTCCTGAAAACTTATACGAAGACCCCTAAATGAAATAAAAAGTATGGGCGCATAAGCAGGAAAACGCGCCTCCTGTCAAAACAAGAACACTACACTAGACCGCTTCCTAAAACTTCCAAGTTCTCACTACCATGTTTTCGGAGTAGCGTGGGTTGGTTTCTTGGTTTTTTTTTCATGTTTCACACACTTTTCTCGCCAGGACAGATAAGGTCTACTTTGCTTGCATCCGAAAAAAGTACAGCTTCTCAAAATTCTACACCTTTGAGTATGTGCATTCTTGAGAATGACAAAGGTGCCTTAATGTTCTTGTTTGACAGGAGCGGCGTTTCCTGCTTATGCGCCCATACTTTTTATTTCCTTTTTGGAGTCTTCGTATAAGTTTTCTTTACACAGTTGAGCACAATTCCGAAATTATTTCAACCACTTTCAATGGTAAGGACTTAAAAGGATGCTTTTTACTCTTTCTTCCGAACATTTTATCACCTTGGGGAAAAGTTTTACGGGATGGATCTTCACGTTTTTTGTTATGCTTTGACTACACCTTTCAAGTTGGAGTTTAGAAAGCGTCAATTGAATTTTAGAAGGCGTCGATTGGATTTTAGAATTCTCCATTGGATTTTAGAAAGCGTCAGTTGGGCTTAAGAAAAGTTAATTGGATTTTAAAAAGCGTCAATGGGATTTTGGATCGCGTTATTTGGATCTTAGAAAGCGTCACTTGGATTTTAGAAAAATCAATTGGCTTTTAGAAAGGAGGCGAAGAGCTGGCAAAAAGCATGCATCAGCTGTTATGCAGAATATGGTCAGACGAATGCATGCCTCCGGATTGGAATTGGCCGCGAGGATCCTGAAGAAATACGAGGGTATTTCACAAGAGACGCTATCGCCGAATGCTACAAAGACGGTGGAGATGGCTGAAGCTATCTTACCGAACTTCCAAAGCGATTACGCGCCAAAGAAGGTTAATGGAAATCCCTTCAAACGCCAGAGATCGGACATGGATTTAAAACCTCACCCGAAGCGGCAGCAACACGCCCCCGTAGTGGGTAAACTCAGCTTTGCTGAAGTAACTAAGGATAGGATCCTCATAGGCGTCATTGACCGAGGTAACGAAAGCTGGGCCATCCCTAGGGACCAGTGGCGGAACGCTATCGGTAATGCTCTTCTCGACATTATGGATGAGTCTCCGGGTGCCACGCCGATGGGTTCTGATGCGGGATGGCACCAGGGCCGAATCAAGGTATTCGCTTGCGAGGCTGCAAAAACTGTTGCACTGTACAAGGCAGCAGCTGCAAGACTGGGTGAGATCTACCAAGGGGCAAGAATCGAGGTTGTCGACTGGAAGGACATCCTGGCTCGGCCAAGGGCAAGAGCGTGGATTCCTGCTATCCCTGCTGAACCTGAGAGAATTCTCAGGATGCTGAGGATCATGAACCCGTCTCTCCCGACGCAGGACTGGGGTGTCAATCTGGTCGAGGATGCGGTAGGGCCTGACAGGCAACTGGTCTTCACCTTGACTAAGGAAGCACTCGAGCCCCTTAAACGGTGCAATGGACGAGTGCACTACGGCATGGGTCAGATCGTGATCCACGTATACCGCGGCGATGGACAGCGCGCTGCTATTTCGGCTGCACCGGAGGACTCGGACGTCGCAGTGCCGGCGATACGGCGGTGGCAGGGAAGTCTGAGCGCTCTCATGTTGGTGGTGATTCAGATAAACCTGCACAAATCTAAAGCAGCCTCGGCTGCTTTAATCAGTCGTCTCTCTAAAGGCGACATAGATGTGGTCCTCATCCAAGTACCCTGGGTCTACAGCTCAAGGATTTGCGGTTTGGCGACTAAGGGTTTTAAGCTAATCCAAGCCAGCGAGGGGGGCAGGGTTAGAGCCTGTATTTTGGTTAAGTCTGAGCTGAATGCTTTTCTCTTGCCCAACTATACCAATGGTGACGTTACAGCTGCCAGTTTAACAGTCGACAGTAACAGTCTGACGATGGCGTCGGTCTATATGCCCTACGACGCCGAAGAACCTCCGCCACAGAGGGAGGTAAAAGACCTGGTGGCAAATTTTTCCATGGGTCATCTTATTATCGGAACTGACGCCAATGCTCATCACGTCCAGTGAGGAAGCTCCGATATCAATGCTAGAGGAGAGTCGTTGTTTGATTATTTGTTAACAACTAACCTGGTAGTTTTCAACGTGGGTAACGAACCTACGTTTATTACTAAAACCCGTAGGGAGGTCATAGATCTCACTATTTGCTGCGAAGGCGCTTATGAGTGGGTCAGAAATGGCGCGTTCAGCAGCGCTGTCACTGCAAACAGCGGCACAGAGGCAGTAAATAATGACGTCGCTGCGGGCGTAGGCAGAGCAACAACAGGTAATGCAACGAGTAGTCATGACACAGGTAACGGAATTGAGCAAGTAACATTGGAGTTCAATAAAAAGTTGACTGACATTCAAAACGAGTTTCAAAGGCAAATACACGAGTTGAGCAGAATATTCGCTGATAAGAGTAGGAAAATACAATCATCAGTGCAAACGTTACAGCAGGAAATAGTAAGGATGACACCTAGAGAAAATATAGCAACGCCAACAGTAAGTACACAAAATATAGTTCCTACTTCAGAACTCTTGCACATTGCCAATCCACCGCGGCCAACAGATAGTGAACTTAGCGTTAACAGTCAGCGACTAGTTTATACAAAAATAGTAAACTTGCCGCCATTTGGGGGTGACCCATTAGATTGGCCTATGTTTGAAAGGTCATTTATAGATACAACGCAAGAATTTGGTTATAGTAATACGCGTAATATTATTCGACTTCGTGAAGCGTTGCATGATGTGTCTAAAGTTGCAGTCGCCGCCTTGTTGCCGTATCCAGATAGCGTACAAGAAATTATGAACACACTGAGAGAAAACTTTGGAAGGCCGGATCAAATTATAAATTGTCAGGTGATGGAAATAAGAAAGATCGTTCCGATACCATCAGGTAATATAAGTCTAATTATACCTTTTGCAAATAAAGTAAAAAATATGACTGCGTTTGTACGATATGCCAAGGCAGAGCAGAGGCTTTGCGATGTTACGCTACTAGGTGAACTCGTATCTAAGATTCCGATAGAAGAGCAAATGAAATGGGCAGAATATAAAGAGGGCTTATCAGGATATGCCAATATTGACAATTTTAGTAATTTTTTTAGCATTATAGCAAAGAGAGCCAACATTATAGCAGATTCTATGCCACGAGCTGCAATGCAGGCAGCTTCTTCCGTTCAGAGGCATAAAATGTATGAAACTGGCCCAGCAAAGGGTGCCAAAAAGAGAGTTTTGTTGGTTAATGCTCAAGAAAGTTGTTTAGTTTGCAATGATAACTGCGGTAAAATGTCTAGTTGTCCCATATTCAACAAAATGCCGGTAAACGAACGTTGGTTAAAGGTTAAAGCGCTGATAGTTTGTTATTTCTGTCTGGGTAAAGGGCATTCAATTGCAAAATGCTATTCTAAGAAGAAATGTTTGGTAAATGATTGTGACAAATTGCATAATAGGCTTTTGCACATCGAAGCGAGTAACAATACTGCAAGTAATAGTAGCGTTAATTCTCAAGCAGTTCCGTCGAATCAGGTAGCACGGAGTTATAGAATTGAGGCAACGACAGACAGCTCAGAAGTAGTCCTTCAAATTTTGCCGGTCATACCAAGAGAACTTTTGAATTTAAGATATGTCAATGCACAACCACGTCTTCTTATTGGTCTTGATAATGCCAAATTGTTTAGAGCTTTAGAGCGCCCACTCGAGCTGGTCGAAAATGGCCTGATAACTATGAAAACTCCATTAGGGTGGGTAGCCTACGGCAATTATAATGAAAGGCAGGTTTCTGTGAAGAACCATTTGCTCTTAGCAAGAAAGGGTAACAAAATAGAGGAGCTTGAGAACCTAGACGGGCCTATTTTGCCAACGAGAGCTTTGGTATATCGCCTGAGTGTGCCCCACTATTGTCCGAAGAGGACAAACGCGCGATGGCCCTAATGGAAGCAACATCCATGCGCAAGAACGATAGGTTTGGGGTCGGTTTGTTATGGGCTGGCGATTCATTTGCATTCCCTGATAGTTTTGGAATGGCCAAGAAACGGCTCGAAGGAATAGAGAGAAAGATGCCCATGGATGAAGAATTCGCTAATCAATATAACGAAAAGATAGAAAGCTATGTCAAAAAGGGGTACGTCAGAAAATTAAGCGAGGACGAAGTTATTGTAAGACCGAAAAAACCTTTTATCTTCCCCACTTTGCTGTACGGAACGCCAACAAGAAAGGGCTACGAATTGTTTTTGATGCTGCAGCTGAAGTGGAAGGTATGTCGCTGAACAAAACTCTTCTATGCGGCCCAGATTTAAATCAGTCGCTACTATCGATACTTCTCAAGTTTAGGCAATCTCCTATAGCAGTCTGTGGCGATATCTGCGAAATGTTTTTGCAAGTGGCGGTGCGTGAAGAAGACCAGCAAGCTCAACGATTTTTATGGCGACGAGGAGATAGCTCAAGGCCTATAGACACATATGTAATGACCCGAATGTTGTTTGGAGCTTCATGCTCTCCTACCTTGGCGCAATATGTCAAAAATACAAGGCATCATACAGCGTCACTATGTAGACGATTATGTCGATTGTTTTGAGAGTGAAAGAGAGGCCACAGAAGTAGTAAAAGACGTTGTCGAAATACATAAAGCTGGTGGATTTGAGCTAGCAAATTTAGTATCAAACTCAGAGAATGTGGCGCGAGATATTAACGCCTCAAATGACAGTTTTAAAGAAGTTAGCATGATCGACGTAAGTAGAGACAATATTGAGCGCATATTGGGAATGTATTGGTCAACAAGCACGGATGAGTTTATGTTGGTTTTTAAGTTTCAGCGCATACCCCCTGAAATATTACGCCAAAGTCGCAAGCCCACAATGAGAGAGGTTCTTAGCCTCGTTATGTCTATGTTCGACCCATTTGGCATTTTAAGCGAATTTTCTTATATCAGCAAAGCTATTACTGCAGCAGCTTTGGACTCATGGTGTTCAATGGGATGAAATGATTCCCGATGATATTTATAGCAAATGGATAGCATGGCTAGAAGAGATTTCTAAAGTGAAAGAAGTTCGATTACCACGATGTTATTATCATAGATTTACGAGCTCGCAAGTCGAGCTGCACATTTTTGCAGATGCCAGCGAAAGCGCTCTTGCATTTGTTGCATACTGGCGAATAGTAGATAAAGATATAGTTGTTCGATTTATTGCAGGAAAAGCAAAATGCGCCCCAATTAAGTACCAATCTATTCCGCGCTTGGAACTGCAAGCTCCGGTCACCCCGCCTAAAAGAAACTATAGTCAAAGAGCATAGTGTTAAGCCTAAAAAGGTCTATTTTTGGAGCGACTCAACCACTGTAATCGCTTGGATACGCTCCAGTACGCGACGCTATAAACAGTTTGTCGCAAATAGAATATCAGAGATTTTGGATTGCAGTGATGTTGAACAGTGGAGATGGTTGCCTTCTGAAGAAAATGTAGCTGATGAAGGAACTCGTGCTCTCGGGATCGTACGATCCAAATGGCAGGTGGTTAACAGGGCCCCCATTTTTGCTAAAACCTCAAAGTCGTTTGCCACAACAGCTGAAAAATAATTCGCAAACAGCAGAAAGCGCTCTAGAGTTGAAAGCAGAACATCGCATACTTGCAGCAGTCAGCGTAAGGTCAAATATAATACATTTCAAAAGATTTTCAAAGCTTTCTCGATTGAAGAGGTGTATGGCTGGGTTCTGCGTTTCATAGAAAACTGTTCAAAGGCGCGCAAAAAGTTAGAGGTAACGAAGAGTGGACTAACGCCCGAGGAAGAAGCAGCCGCTGAAATCGTGCTCTGTCGTATAGCACAAGAAGAAGCGTACCCAGTTGAGTTGCATCAACTTCGAAACAAGAGGCTTTTAAATAAAGGTAGCCCATTAATAACTTTAAATCCCAATTTAGATGACGAAGGAGTTTTACGACTTATTGGTCGGATAGAAAACGCACCATTTGTACCAACTTCAGCGAAACGGCTCATCATATTGCCAAAAAATCATGATTTGTGGAAACTAGTTGTCAAATGGTATCACAACAAGTGGCGGCATATTAACGTGAATTTAATAGTGAACGAGATCAGACAGAAGTATTGGATACCTTCCTTAAGAGTGCTTGTCAAAAGCGTGGGATCTAATTGTAACCTTTGCCGCGTGCGCAAGGCCTTGCCAGTCCAACCTATGATGGCACCACTACCAGTCGATAAGTTAACTGCGTATGTTCGTCCATTTACCTATAGTGGGGTCGATTTCTTCGGACCATTGCTCGTAACCATACGCCGACGGAAAGAAAAACGGTGGGTGGCACTGT
The DNA here is from genome assembly GCA_964058755.1 of Campiglossa producta. Classification (NCBI taxonomy): domain Eukaryota; kingdom Metazoa; phylum Arthropoda; class Insecta; order Diptera; family Tephritidae; genus Campiglossa; species Campiglossa producta. The sequence continues at coordinate 88,235,604 of CAXKVI010000001.1, read as the reverse complement.
TTACTTGCAACGAATCTTTCGTCGGATGCCTTGCTATTGTGCATACGCAACTTTATAAACAGAAGAGGGGTACCGATTCAGATGCGTAGCGATAATGGCACAAATTTTGTTGGCCTAACCAAAGAACTGCGTGGTGTCGGCGATTTTATAGATCACGGGGCAATTTCGGATTCTCTTACACCTTTAGGAATCCGTTGGAAATTCAATTGCCCATCAAACCCAAGCGAAGGGGGTATATGGCAGAGGCTTGTGCAGTCAGTTAAAAAGGTGTTGTACATAATGTTGAAAGAATGTGCACCGCAAGTTGATACGCTAAATAGTCTATTAATAGAGGCTGAAAACATAGTAAATTCGCGACCTCTCACGCACCTACCCGTCACAGCGGACGATCCATAACGCCAGAATAACGCCGAATCATTTTTTGCTCAATTCTGTAAACTCGACGCAAACTCCGATGCCTGTAGATAAAAGGTTGCTCTGCCTGAGGAAACAGTGGCGAATTTCTCAAAATTTAAAGAACGGCTTTTGGAAGCAGTGGATGCGTGAATACTTGCCGGAACTCACCCGCCGCAGCAAATGGTGTCAGCCGACAAGGTCTATCAACGTCGGCGATCTAGTACTTACGTGCGAAACAGAACTTCCAAGATCGCAATTGAAAAAAGGTCGTATAACGAAGCTGTATTACGGATCTGATGGTATTGCTCGATCCGCAGATGATCAGACGTCAACAACCTTGCTAAAACGTCCAGTTTCAAAACTTGCGCTACTAGACGTTGTGGATACTTTATGATGAATCTCCCCTGGGTTAATTCATGGGGCCGGGGATGTCGTGAACGATGTGGCACCACAATTTGTCTAGTACCCTTTTGTTGTTATGTATTAGTGTATTGTCGTACACAGCAACACTGTACGCAACAGTTATAATTTTCTGTAATTTTCCGCATACAATTTAACTAAAGTAAATCTAAAGTTGAGAACGTTGCAGGCTGTGGAGCTGTGAAGCCAATATCAAGTAAGTTGTAAAATGACAATTGTTTGCTTGTACGTACAAGTGCTAATTTTATATTTCATGTTTTATGTTCAATGTTAGAGAATAAACGCATCATTATACCGCATTATATCTACAACCATTTACAACAAATAAACACAAAATATTTCATATCACATTAAACATTTGGCGGTGTTTATTCAAATTTGGAACCAACCAGCATTTCGAACTCCACACGGAGACTCAATGGCTCGAATATAAAGTTAAACTCAGGGCCTACAAAAAAGCTCTGAGGCAGGCGAAGGGAGTATCGTGGAGAAATTTCTGCACTGGGATCGAAAATGTCGACGATACAGCGAGACTTAGACGAGTGCTCTCAAAAACTAAAACAGCCACAAGCTATTTGCGCAAACCTGACGGATCCTGGACCAGCATGGAGAGGTCAACCCTAGAGCTGCTCTTGAATACGCACTTCCCATGGCACTTGCATGAGGAACCCCTAGCACCTACAACAAACCTGGCTGTACACATACCGATCACGGAGGAGAAGGTTAGGTGGGCGGCCAAATGGCTGGTATTTCTCTTACAGCAAAAAGCAGAACAAAAACAGAACATTTCCTTAAAAACAGAACATTTCTGTTATTTTCCTTAGAAAAAAAAATACGCAGAACAAGCTCCTTAAAAACAGAACTGTTCTGCCAAAAACAGAACGGATGGTCACCGTACTCATGGCGGCACTTCCATTTATACTGATGGCTCGAAGTTAGACGGCAGAGTTGGGGGAAGGGTTTATTCAAAGGATCTGAACCTTGAGCTCTCCTTCAGACTACCTGATCATTGCAGTGTCTTCCAGGCTGAAGTTTCAGCAATCATGGACGCCGCGGCTTGGATAGGCCAAAACACTATCAGACCGGACATTTTTATATTCAGCGACAGCCAGGCGGCCATCAAATCCCTTGGCTCTTGCTCGTTCAACTCTGAACTGACGCTCAGCTGTCGTCGATCTCTACAAGAGATGGCCCAACAGAATCGCGTTAACCTCACATGGGTCCCGGGGCATAGGGACATTGAGGGAAATTGTAAGGCAGACGAACTTGCGAGGCAGGGCACGACCAAGCAGGTTCTTCGCGATAAAAAGCGCTTAGGTATGCCGTTTGCCACATGCAAGCTTATGCTGAAGGAGTACACACTCCGCCAAGCCAACGAAAGATGGCTGCAATCTCCAGGATGCCGGATATCCAAAGAAACCTGGCCGAAATGGGATCATAAAAGATAAAGACACATTTATGCCCTATGTACAGTCACTTCTCATAGCAGAAAACCCAGGACATCGCCATGGATCTCTGCGCAGTGGAACCAACCGGGGTTTTACCTCGGCCAAGGACTGTCACTTTCAATGTAACCATGTTTAGTATGTTTTGTCCCATTCCGAAGCTATCATCCTCCCCCTTGCAGCAGGGCTGCAAGATATTCTATTGTTACGGGCGGGCGTTGAGCCGAACCCCGGACCAAAAGAATGGATATGCAGTGTCTATTGCAAAAAGACATATATTAAACGGTCGCATTCTGTGCAATGCTTCTCGTGTAAGAGATGGCTCCATAAATCTGGATGTTCAGGGCTTAACCTTAACACCCACACACCCCGTACTTTCTTTAGTACTTTCGTGGCCCCTTGTTGTTTGCGCCCTCGGGCGTCCCGCGGTAAGCGCCGTTCAAGCGCACCCCTACCGCCACTTTCTAGTAGCAATACTAATAATAATAATAATAATGTCTTAACGACTAGCAGCATTTCTGCTATACCCACCACACAAATTCCAGACTGTTGCTCGTGTCTTATGGCGTCAACATCACGCGCAGCAGCTCAACACTCTCGCTCCCACAGGAGCAGTTTAGACATGAGCAACTCCGAGCACCAGTCGCTCTCTGTTTTTATGTCACACCCCCCTCCCGTTTAAATTCTCACGTGAGTCTGGATCAACATCTTCTCGCACCTGTCTCTACGTGTACTGTTTGTCGGCAAAGATTATACACGCTCGCGTCATCGGTCAAATGCAATAACTGCTTAGGCCAATGCCACGTACATATATGCTCTGGGCTCGCTAACAGGAACCTCTGGACGGATGCGTCCATCGCACCATGCTGTAACACACCTCAACCTACGACGCCAGCCAACCCGGCTACACCGGGTCCACAGCTAACTAGGCTGAGGCACAGCCTTGGTCTTAGCCTCAACACCTGGGCGAACACATCCGTCTCTCACGCCTATGGTTAACTCGACATCGACCCCACCGGCGCACTTCCAAATCTTACAGCACAACTGTAACGGATTAACTGGTAAGATCGCAGAGATAACTAATTTGATGACGCAATGACATAAAACTTGCCGCAGTCCAAGAAACCAAGCTCAGTCCTAGGTCGGACCTCATTACCTATGGCGGATATAACATCCACCGGAAAGACCGTCATAGAGTAACAGGAGGTCTGGGAGGTGGTCTAGCGTTCATAACGCACAACTCTGTACAGTATCATCTATTTGATACCGACATCGAAGGAACGGATGATATCTTAGAAAGCCAAGGTATTACCATCCGTACAGGAGATGTCGATCTGCAAATCATTAATATCTACATACCCCCTGTCTCAAGTTGCCCCACCGGTTATCACCCCGACATTAGCTTGCTATTACGAGGAGATAACCGCGTGATCCTGGGCGACTTCAATGCGTACCACGACATGTGGCACTCAAACTTGCCAGCAGACAATAGGGGGCATGTACTTGCAGAACAAATAGATGATACGGCTTTCTGTACATTGAACGGAGACGCCCAACGAGAGTATCGGGTAACTGCTATAGTTCGCCAGATATTTCTATCGTAAGTGCAGGACTATTGAACAACACCAATTGGCGACCCTTACTCAAGTTGGCGTCTGACCATCTCCCAATAGTCATTACCATCGAACGACCGACGGACTTTATTACACCTGAGCATGGTACATATATTAACTTTACCAAGGCGGACTGGGACAGTTTTCAGACATATACGGACGAATCCTTGGCTGCTCTATCCATTCCTACGGACGTACGCAAAGGCGAACGAGACTTCCGCAACATCATTGACTCGGCCTCTAAACGCTTCATTCCTCCGGGTCGAATATCTCAAATAAGACCAAATTTCCCGCGGAAGCAGCGGCCATGGCTAGAGAAAGAGATGAAGTGCGAAGTCTCAATCCCGCAGACCCCCGTATAAAGGATCTCAACGCGGAAATTCGTAGGTTGGTCGATAAACATAAACTGGCCAAATGGAAACAACACCTAGAGCAATGCAACCTCTCTGATGGTGTTGGCAAATTATGGACTACGGTCAAAGCTCTATCTAATCCAACGCAACACAAGGATAAAGTAGATATTACTTTCGGTGACAGGGCGAAGAAGGACCCTAGGGAATGTGCGAACTCCTTCTGTAGACAATTTGTACTATATTCCCCGCCCGATAGAGCTAAACGTAGAACCATGCGACAGGCGCGTAAATATAAAAACCAAATTACGCCCATTGTCATCACTGCCTCAGAGGTCAAGGAAGCCATCAGACAGGCTAAGCCCTCAAAATCCATCGGCCCCGACGTCATTGCCATGAAGATGCTGAAACATCTAGGCCAGGAGGGACACAAATACTTAGCGGCTCTATTCAGTCTTTCACTGAACACTTTCGTCATTCCTGAAATACGGAAAAAGGCGAGAGTGGTTCCATTACTAAAACCTAGAAAAGCGGCAAACATAAGCGATTCACATCGTCCTATATCACTTTTGTCACCGGTAGTGAAGACGCTAGAGTCCATTTTGCTCCCGTATTATACTGCAAATCTGCACCTGGCTAGTCATGGCTTCCGTAAGCTGCACAGCACCACCACCGCACTCAATGCCATTACAACTCAAATAAATAGCGGCCTAAATCAAAACCAACCAAATCACAGGACTGTGTTAGTGGCACTTGACCTGTCGAAAGCTTTTGACACAGTCAACCATGCCACTCTCATACAAGATCTGTTTGAGACACAGATATCTGATGGTTTAAAGAGATGGACCGCTAATTATTTGAATGGACGGCAGGCGTCGGTTAACTTTAGAAACGCAACATCAAAACCTAGACGTATTAGACAGGGGGTGCCACAGGGTGGTGTCCTATCCCCGACACTGTTTAATTTCTATCTATCGAAGATGCCCCCAGGGTGTCTTTTATGGGGGTGTTCGCGCCTTGCACACACCAGCGCCACCTCAAACCGCCGACTCGTAGGTGCATGCACCCTCCTCCTCCAAGTGGGGGTGGTGCCTCCACGTGGTGACACCCGGTAACGCTTCGGCGGCTAATTCGAGCGGCGACCTCTCCCCCCCCCCCCCCCCCTCTTACCTGATTTTCCTTCCGCTACTCGTAGCCTCCATCACAGTCCACTCTCTCCCCTTTCCTATCTTCCTTCCTTGAAATGGGCTGGATCAAGGTGTCATACGACCCGTGCCGAGGATCAGCCTGGCTGGGGGCCCTAAAATAGCCCAGACGCTAACGGAGTGCTTCGGATACCTGGCGACCTCCGATTCTAATTAGCCTTACCCTGGGTATGCGGATCTCTGCCCAGGGTGGACCTTCCCCTTTCTCCGCAACTCGTGGGTTCAAACATGAATAACTCATCCAACAACAACAACAAAAATAAGGAGTCTGGGTCTCCTCAAAAAAAGCCAACAGGAGCTCGCTCCGTTAAAAAGGTCACGGCCAAGCCGGACCTTAGTAAAGCTGAGAGGACTCCCCAGCGTTTCATTGCTGCTGCTGCAGCTCGACGTAGTAGGGTCGAGTGTAAAACCGGTCTGAGTAGTCCGATGATCGGTGCCTCCTCCAGGGGTTCCGATCGGGAGGCCAAAAACGAGGCTATCAACCCCGTAGCCTCCACAAGTGGTCTTGCCTTTCAGCGTAAAGCGTCTGGTGAGCCCTTGGCTGGGGGCTCCAGGAATGTTGGTGCTGACGTGAGGGTCGAGGACCTGGCGTGCAGGCAATCCACCACGCCCAACCACAATGATAAGCGGTCGGCAGCCCGGATCCTGTTTAAGAACGCGACCTCACCGATAAGGGAGGAAGACGTTTCGGCAGAGGCCTGGGCGAAGCTCCAGCGCGATCTTGCGTGGGCTCGGAGGATAGTGCCGGATTTTAAGGTTGAGCTGTATGGAGCTAACAACAAGGGGGAAACCGCTAAGCGAAACCGATCGCTGGAGGAAACCACCCCAACGGCACCGAAAAGGGCCAGAATAGGAGGACCGACGAGGTCCTTCGCTGACTTTGCCAAGGATCGCAAGATCATTGGAGTAATAGACGAGAGCAACGTAGACGGCAGGATCCCCAAGCAGCAGTGGAAGTGGATCAGGGCCGCGCTCGCAAAAGTGGCTGTACAGGTCAAACGTGACAACCCTGGTCCTCCACCCAACTACGCCGATGCGGGTTGGTATCAGGGCAATGTGAAGCTGATCGCTTGCGATGACAGCAGGTCCATGGACCTGTACAAAATTGGCATACAGCGCATAGGAGAAGTTTATTCCGGCGCGCGCTTGAGGGCAGTCGACGCGGTTGATATCCCGCAACGCCCAAGGGCTAGAGTTTGGATTCCAGTTGGTTGCACGGAACCAGATGAGATTTTAGATGTGCTGCAGGAGTACAACCCTGAGCTGCCTACATCAAACTGGAGGGTGGTGAACGTGGATAAGACCGATAAGGCTACCATGCAGATCGTTCTGCTTCTGGATGAGGCAAGCATCGAGGCTCTGGCCCGATGCAAGTACGTAGTGAGGTATGGCTATGAAAAGGTGGTCCTCAAGGTATACAAGTCCGATACCGAGGCCCTAGCCAACCTCTCCTCTAATCCGGAGGTGGAGCTACCCAAGTGAAAATGATATGGAGGTGGACGCGGATGACAGCAAGTCAGTGGCGTCTGACACAGGGAGTGGGTTCGCGTCATCCAGCTCGGACGGTGGCTCGGCTCGAGACTCTACTCCGAGAGTCAGCTTCTGAGCGACGGCGACTCGGACGTGACGCTCACAGAGGAGAGCGCTAAAAAAAAGTGATGAGGGTCCTCCAGATTAATCTCCATCACTGCAAAGCTGCTTCGGCCGCACTACTACTGCAGCTCTCAAAAGGCGCAGTAGACATTGTCCTGGTTCAAGAGCCATGGATCACTGGAGATAGGATCTGTGGTTTGAGGACCCCTACTAACAAGCTTTATAGCGCAACAGGTAAAGGTAAACTTCGAACGTGTATTTTAGTTAAATCAAATATTAACGCTCTTCTCTTACCCCAGTTTAGTTACGGAGATCTGACAGCGATAAGCGTCGAGGGGCTAGGTAGAGGTTGCAGGTTCGCATCATTCTATCTAGCTCACGATCACCAAGGACCACTACCATCAAACAACTTTAGAGAGTTCGTGAGTTCCACAAAACCACGGGACGAAATCATCGTGCTAGGCGGCGACGCTAATGCCCATCACAACCAATGGGGCAGCACTGACACAAATGAGCGAGGTGAGTCACTCTATAACTACCTACTAGGCACTAACCTAAGTATATGTAACACGGGGAAAAAACTCTAAAGCTATGGGCCCTGACGACATAGCCATGGTGCATTTAAAACACATCGGCGAAGAGGGAGTAAAATACCTCACTACCGTCTTCAATTTGTCCCTGGCCACTTCTGTCATACCTGAAAAATGGAAACAGGCAGTCGTGGTCCCACTACTAAAGCCTGGCAAACCAGCTAACGTAGGGGAGTCTTATCGTCCGATATCGCTCCTCTCGCCAGTAGTGAAGACATTGGAGGCGGTATTACTTCCTCTTTACACATCAAAGTTGAGGTTAGCCGAGCACCAACATGGCTTTAGAAAAATACGGAGCACAACATCTGCTCTAAATGCCATTAACACTCAGATAACTGACGGACTCAACCAGAAAAGCCCTCATCACAGGACGGTTCTAGTTGCTCTTGATCTGTCTCAAGCTTTTGACACAGTAAATCATGGACAACTGGTATCCGATTTGGAAGATTCATCGCTCCCCCCCTGTCTTAAGCGTTGGTCCGCCAATTATCTGAGTGGTCGTCAATCGTCTGTAGTTTTCAGAAACAAAAAATCAAAACCGAGAAAGATTAAACAAGGGGGCTAGGTAGAGGTTGCAGGTTCGCATCATTCTATCTAGCTCACGATCACCAAGGACCACTACCATCAAACAACTTTAGAGAGTTCGTGAGTTCCACAAAACCACGGGACGAAATCATCGTGCTAGGCGGCGACGCTAATGCCCATCACAACCAATGGGGCAGCACTGACACAAATGAGCGAGGTGAGTCACTCTATAACTACCTACTAGGCACTAACCTAAGTATATGTAACACGGGGAAAAAACTCTAAAGCTATGGGCCCTGACGACATAGCCATGGTGCATTTAAAACACATCGGCGAAGAGGGAGTAAAATACCTCACTACCGTCTTCAATTTGTCCCTGGCCACTTCTGTCATACCTGAAAAATGGAAACAGGCAGTCGTGGTCCCACTACTAAAGCCTGGCAAACCAGCTAACGTAGGGGAGTCTTATCGTCCGATATCGCTCCTCTCGCCAGTAGTGAAGACATTGGAGGCGGTATTACTTCCTCTTTACACATCAAAGTTGAGGTTAGCCGAGCACCAACATGGCTTTAGAAAAATACGGAGCACAACATCTGCTCTAAATGCCATTAACACTCAGATAACTGACGGACTCAACCAGAAAAGCCCTCATCACAGGACGGTTCTAGTTGCTCTTGATCTGTCTCAAGCTTTTGACACAGTAAATCATGGACAACTGGTATCCGATTTGGAAGATTCATCGCTCCCCCCCTGTCTTAAGCGTTGGTCCGCCAATTATCTGAGTGGTCGTCAATCGTCTGTAGTTTTCAGAAACAAAAAATCAAAACCGAGAAAGATTAAACAAGGGGTACCGCAGGGTGGTGTCCTTTCCCCGCTGCTGTTTAATCTTTATATTTCGAGGCTTCCTTCCCCACCAGATGGAGTCTCGATTGTCTCTTACGCAGACGATTGTACGATCCTGGCTTCTGGCACTTCCGTTGATGAGCTATGCTCCAGGATCAATGGTTATCTCCCCTCTCTTGTTGAGTTTTTCACTGCCCGGAGCCTGACATTGTCGCCAACGAAGTCCTCGGCGACACTATTCACGACCTGGACGGCGCAAGTTGGCATGGAGTTAGAAATCTACGTAGGCGATCAAAAATTACCTACTGTCTCTCAAGGCTTGGTTTCCTCGAAAAGCGGTGCCGCTATGTAACATTCGCTATATAGCGGTAGCTATGCTCACCGTCATTACCAGCACCGCTTTTCTGTAAACTTACATGCAAGTAGCGGTGACTTCAATCCATTTGAAATTGCAAATTTGCGGCCAGTTTTCTTTTTTTCCTCTTCTATATTTTTAAAATATTTGTTTTGAAAACAATTAATAGTTGTTCTTGTAAATGAATTTGAAGAATTTTATTGAATTGACAGCGCTATGACAATGACGGTGGGAAAAACGTTGACGGAAAATTGCCACCGTAATGACGGCCGCTATGTTTGAATGCTTGCCGCTATATTACATTACGGCGAACTTCACCGTCTTCTTAGTTTACACCCAATTACTTTTACATGGCAGTATTTTTGACAACGTACTTCACCGCTATGTAACGAGCGCTATATAGCGTCACCGCTTTCGAGGAAACCATGCCTTCACCCCAAAATCTTAGGGGTAACTTTCGACCCCATGCACAAATTCGCTGCTCATTCAACCGCAATTGTTTCTAAGCTACAAAGCCGCAACAAAATTCTCAAGTCGCTAGCCGGCAGCACTTGGGGTAAAGACAAAGAAACGTTGCTGGCAACCTATAAAGCAATTGGTCGGCCGATCCTGAATTACGCGTCGCCGATATGGTCGCCGGGGCTTGCTGAGGTTCATTGGAAAAGACTGCAGGCCTGCCAAAATACCGCACTCAGAACCGCCACGGGATGCGTCCTTATGTCTCCAAAACATCATTTACATCATGAGGTGGAAATGCTCCCAGTTTTGGAGCACAATGAAATGCTAAACAAGCAGTACCTGTTGAACTGTTGCAAACCACAACATCCCAACAGACTACTGCTTGAGTATGAGCCACCTCCTAGGACCGTAAGGGCACATCTACGTGAGCATTTTGATGAGATCCGGCACCTCACACTTTCGCCGTTTGATCCAAAGGTACATACGCAGGCCCTGAAGCACATCCATGACACGTCCGTTGCGTCTTATGTCTCGCTCTGTCCACTGAACGCCGTTTTGCACGCCAAACCACCTCGCGTCGCGGCTGAGGAGCGTCATCTTCCTCGAGAGACAAGGGTCACTCTGGCTCAATTACGCTCTGGATACTGTAGCAGGTTAAACTCCTACTTATCCAGACTAGACCTTGACGTGCCGAATGAATGTCCGGCATGCGGCTCGTCACCCCATAATACCAACCATTTATTTATCTGCTCTTCGGAGCCCACTCTTCTAACACCCATCTCCCTCTGGTCCAACCCTGTTGAAACTGCAAGTTTCCTAGGACTCCCGTTAGAAGAAATTGATGACAATTTAGGTTAAGGAAAAGTACACGCTGGGCAGGGCTACACTTCGTTACAACAACAACAACCCACCTTCGTAACAAGAAACCGAGAGGAAGTCCTCGATATAACGTTGGTCACTGACTCTTACAGTGACCTCATAGAATCATGGAGGGTGTTAGGCGAGCACTCCTTCTCAGACCATAGATACATTAGCTTCTCCTTAGTAGATATACATACAAGTAAGAAATATATACAGAATATTAGGAAAACAAATTGGGGTTACTACCAAAAGCTTATTCGCAAATATTTGTCAAATCAGCTGGTAACACCTAGAAAGGAAGAGGAGCTAGACGACCTCGTCAGCTCCTTCAATCAACACTGCAAGATTGCTCTAGACGAGGCGTGTCCGCCTAAAAAGTTAGCTGAAACCCACAGACCACCCTGGTGGTCGTCCGATCTAGATAATCTCAGAAGGACATGTAGGTCGGCCTTTAACAAAGCCAAACAGGATGGTGGCGTAACATCCTGGGCACTTCACAAAACTAAATTAAGTAACTAACTACAAGAAAGAAATTCGCAAGGCCAAACGGGCCTCCTGGGTGAATTTCTGCAACAATATCGAATCAACATCTGCAGCTTCGCGCCTGAGGAAGGTGCTCTCAAAATCGCCAGCGACACTGAGCCACATACAAATGCCGGATGGGAATTGGACCGATTCGAGCACTGACACAATGAATCTGCTTCTGGATGCTCACTTTCCGACATGCACAGACACGGCTACTACTACGGTCGGGAATGAAATGCTTTCGGATCTGCTGATAAAGGATAACCGATGATAAAAAGCTGGACTGGGCCTTGGCCAGTCTCAAGCCCTACAAATCGCCAGGACCCAGTTACAACAAACATCCGAGCTTATTAAGCCCTGGCTGAAGACCATGTTTGTTAGTTGCCTCAGGCTCAACTATGTACCTGCATCATGGAGAGAGGTTAAGGTAGTATTTATCCCAAAATCCGGGAAACCATCCCATTCTAAACCTAATGATTTTAGGCCAATAAGCCTATCTTCATTTCTACTTAAAATTATGGAAAGACTTTTGGAGGACTATGTCAGAAGATCGATAGACTCAACTCATATGTCGCGGGCTCAACACGCCTATAGTAAAGGTAGATCGACTGACACTGCCTTGCATTCTCTGGTATCTGTTATAGAAAAGTCAATTGACACAAAGGAATATACACTTGTGGCTTTCCTTGATATAGCAGGTGCCTTCAACAACGTTCTACCGGAAGCCATTACCTCGGCGTTAACGGGTCTGCGGGTCGATGCCTGCCTTGTGGAGTTTATCCCCAAATTGCTTATTAGCAGACGGATTACAACGGAGCTAGGCGGTAATTCGATTCACAGACTCGTTAACAGAGGTACCCCGCAAGGAGGTGTTCTCTCTCCGCTCCTGTGGCTGGTTACTGTAAACCAACTTCTACGTCTCATGGAAGCTGAAGGCTACCAAGTGATCGCATACGCCGATGACATCTGCGTTATCATTCGGGGAAAATTTCTTCAAACCCTCTGCAATTTAATGGAAAATGCTCTGACTAAAGTATGCGACTGGGGCGAACGCTTCAGGTTTGGAGGTTAACCCCGAGAAAACCGAACTGGTCCTCTTCACTAGGAGGTACAAAATACCGAACTTAATACCACCAAAAATTGGGAATACAACTTTAGTACTCAGTGACAAAGTCAAATATCTAGGAGTTATTCTAGACAGGAAACTACTCTGGAGCGACAATATAGCGGAACGAGTTAAAAAGGCAACATGCGCGTTGTTTACTTGCAAGAGAGCAATTGGTATATCGTGGGGGTTCTCTCCCAAAGTGGTGCACTGGATATACACAGCTATTGTTCGTCCAATTTTACTCTACGGTGTGCTGGTCTGGTGGCCGGCACTAACCAAGAACACGTACCTCAAGCAGATACAAAAAGTCCAAAGGAGTTCAGAACTCTGCATAACCGGGACCCTCGGCTCCACTCCGACAGAAGCACTCAACACGATGCTGAATCTTCCACCACCCGATCTGGTGGCTAAAGAAATGGCTGTGATTACAGCTCTGCGATTAAGGGAGACCGACGTATGGAAGGGCGGTGCATGTGGTCACGCCACAATTTTAGGCTCCCATGCACCTGTGAGCATACCATTACATACTGACTATTGCACGCCAAGCAACGTGTTCGTTAGGAACTATGAGGTGAAAATACCCACAAGACAAGAATGGGATTACCGACCGCATACTGTGCGGAATGCCATGAACATATTCACCAATGGCTCTAAGTTTGAAGGGAAGGTGGGTGGAGGTATCTTTTCACCGGACCTGGGACTAGAGATCTCCTTTCGTCTTCCCGACCACTGCAGCGTGTACCAAGCAGAAATGTTGGCAATACACGGTGCAGTGAAAAGCCTAGCGTCTACGCCCCAAAACGGCAAACGGATATTTATCTTCTCAGATAGTCCGGCCGCGCTAAAGGCACTGAACTCATGTGTCGCCAACACAAAGTCGCTAACTGAATGTCGCAGATCTCTTAACGAGATGGCTCAGCACTTCAGTATCAGCCTTATTTGGGTACCTGGTCACAGGGATATTGAAGGCAACTGTATAGCGGATGAGCTGGCCAGAAGAGGTACCACCACTCATCTCCTTCCAGGAAATGATCTGGTAGGCATTCCCATGGCATCTTTCAAACTCCGAGCTAGCACAAATACCTTACAAAGGGCAAATGAGCTCTGGTCAGGTCTCTCGACGTGCGAGATATCAAGGCTAACTTGGCCTTCGTACAACAAAGGACGCACTAACTGTCTGCTGTCCCTTAATAAATCCGGTGTCTCATCACTGATAAGGGTGTTAACAGGGCACTGCTTAATAGGCACACATGGTGCTAGGATGGGCGTAATAACTCACGATTACTGTCGCAGTTGCAGATGTATTGAAGAGGAGGAGAGTGTTCAACATCTGCTGTGTCATTGTCCTGCACTCAGCAGAAGACGATTGGCTATTCTCGGCCAACCGTTCATCGACGACCTCACGGAGGTTTCAAAAATGGATATTAGGGCTCTATCGAAATTCATTGATTCCACGAGCTGGTTTGATCCTCTAATCCAAGTGTGAGAATGTGAGAGTGTTGATGTTTGTCTCTCGGATATGGGGTGGGTCTTAAGACCGCATAGGGTATCACAATGGGACAACTTGACTGGCCTAAGTGGTGGGCAGGGTCCTGCACTCTGCCCTGCCCTCGCAACCTAACCTAACCTTTATATTTACCCATTTTCGCATAATTATTAAGTCGTTCACTATCTGTTCGTAGTTAGGGCTTTTGTGTCTACCGAGAAAAGAAGCAACGACCTTTTCAAAGGATTCCCACGCTGCTGCCTCAACTGATGAGAGTAGTCCTTTGAATTGAGTATTGTTGATCAACTTTTTTATTTGTGGTCCAAACGACTTTGAGATCAGAACATATTTTCCAATCATGCTCTTCATATTTGATAAATTTGAGAATTTTTTGCATTTCCTCGTAGGTTTCCTTTGTATTTACTGCATGTGCGATCGGGATAGAAGGCTTTTTGTTACCAATATGCAATAATACAGCTTTCAAACTCAGTTTATTGCTGTCTATGAACAGTCGCCACTCTTTTGAATCATATGTTTGACCAAACTCTTTGAATAAACCAGGAATGTCGTTGCAGTAGCATATACTGTCTTTCTTGGTATAGTGTTTGGAAAATGGTTCGTGACGAGTTCTACAATATGTCACCTTAACATCGGATGACTCAAATTTAAATTGTTGCATACGGGAAGTGTGGATCTCTGCCTTTTCCTTGGATAGTTCCAAATCTCTTATCCAATCATTAAGTTGTGCTTGTGAGAGAACGTTTCTCTCGTTTCCCACGCGTTGGGTTTAGTACCACCGTCCGGAAGGTGGCGCTGCAAGATCGCTTGTTAGAACATTTCGGTCTAAACGCTAATAGCAAAGATCTGAATGTTGTTGGTCGTAAACAAAAATTGTCGGAGTTGGGTTTAGTACCACCGGCCGGAAGGTGACGCTACAAGATCGCTTGTTAGAACATTTCGGTCTAAACGCTAATAGCAAAGATCTGAATGTTGTTGGTCTTAAACAAAAATTGTCGGAGTTGGGTTTAGTACCACCGGCCGGAAGGTGACGCTACAAGATCGCTTGTTAGAACATTTCGGTCTAAACGCTGATAGCAAAGATGATGATGATACCGGCGACGTTGTAGGTTCTGTCTATGACAATGCAGGTTCGTCACCACCAAGTGCAACACCGCATAGTTCATAAACTCGTGCTCCCTTTACCTTGCGTGACATAGAAGACTCCTTAACATCCTTTAGTGGTTCGAGTTCCCAACAAATCGAGGAATGGCTAGACGATTGTCAGCAAAATGCTATCGTGGTTCAATGGAGCCATCTCCAAAAATGTATCTATGCGACGCAACTGTTGAAAGGAGCTGCACAGATTTTCATACCTAGCCGGCTTAAAAGGCCGATTTCGGGGCTAAGGTGTCATCAATAGATGTGGCGACCCAGCTAACCATCTTTGGATAATTTCCTGGGAAATTACCACGTCGCGTTTCCCAAAAAGCTGGAGAGAAAGGTGGATTATTACGTTCAGCGAGGAGCCTTTTCTATCCACGTTGAAGCTGCTAGGTTGGAAATTATGGAACTATCGAGTTAATCGAATTATGTGTTGGTATTTCGGTGCCCACTTTGATTTTTGGTATTGCACAGTTCTAATTTCTGATTTGATTTTCATCTTGGCTAGCTCTGGTTGGCAGGGGAGTATATGTAAGCGCGCCGAGAATATTTATACTTGCTGATGGAGATCGGGAAGCCTGAAGGGCTTGATGAGAGAAGCCTCATCGAATACTTTATCGAAAGTATTCCCGACTCCAAACATTGCGGAACTCAAAGAAAAAATTATCATTTACGAGAAGATTTGGTTTACTCGGCACCAAGTGACTAACCCAAATCCAAGTCGGCCGATGGTAGGCAGCTAGAGTCCCACTGACCAGGGTGTGCGTAAATAGAGGGTGAAGAAGTGCTTCAAGTGTGGAAGTACTTCTCACCTGGCGAACGATTGTAGTGAATCGTTCAAATGTTTTAGATGTAATAAACCAGGGCATTGATCTGCGGAGCTCCGGCTGCGCCTAAGATGGAGATCCATAGAGCGAATACTTAAGGTTTTTGTTGTTGCTGTTGGTAACAATGCATTGCCCTGCCTAGCACGTTGGCTGCCAAGGGCTTTTCAGAAATTTTATCGTTCAGTAGCAGTGTCATTTAACAATTTCGGTCACCTGAGGCCAACAAATTTTTTTTGTTCTTTTTTGTTCCTTAGTGCCTAAATATAAGTTCTGACTAATCGCGACTTTAGTTTGGTCCCTAATTTTGTAGTTATAACGGTTTTTTTGCATCGCACGTTTTCGTGCGACATGGCCTGGGAGAACATAAAACATGTTGTGGGGCCACGTCGCACGAAAATGTGCGACAGTAATTTGTTGTAGCTTTGGGTTTTATTTGGGTTTTTTGTTTTATTTTATGCATTTTTTTTAATTTCAGAAAAATTTATAAATATAAAAATTTCAATAACCCAATTTCGGGAGGAGATTTCAAAAGCTTTGTTGGACTTCAAGTCTCCAGAACCCATAACAAAAGGAAAACATTTTATAGAAAAAAGAAAGGACGATAACGGAAAAACAATAAGGCGTGCTTGCGTATTGTGTTATGCCACGACAAAAAAATCCACTGATAGGGTAGCAGCAAGAAAAAGCTTGAAAAGGACCACCACCTACTGCCCAATATGCCCCAATAAACCGCAACTATGCATAGAATGTTTTCCTAAATATTCCCATCATAAAAATTAATTTTTTAAATTTTCGACTCGGTTTAGCCTTGCTAAATTATGATTTATCACGAAACTGGGATATATTTTAATGAAGCTTTTAATGGTTTAACATAAATAAATAACAAATGAACATATTGGCAATTTCAAATAAACTTTGGTTGTGCTCTAACGCTTAATTCCACACCGTTAAGCCGTGTCGTAAATTTAAATCTTTGTCAATAAATTGGCCGCTACATTAACAAATGGAATTTTTAATTTTAAGTTTATTGTTTTTCTCTTGATCTCTGAATGAATTTACATACATAGGTATATATTTTTGTACTCTTTTTGCTCATAAGTGAATTAATTTTTGAAAAAATTAATAAAAAGACAAAGCTGAATTTCCAATTTTTTTATTATCCGAAAAATGCCATTAAAAATACATAGCGGCCATGGGAAATACACCAAAATGTTCACCACAGGTCAGAGAATATAAATTTCATGTAAAATTCCATATTAAAACGTACGGAAAGGTGCGACGTGGCCTCAGGGTAACATTTAGGTGTCGCACGAAAATGTGCGACGTGGCCTCAAGGTAACATTTGAGTGTCGCACGAAAACGTGCGACGTGGCAGCCAACGTGCTAGAGTGTATGATCATTCCGAAGATCTTCATCAAGCTCTTCTAACGGGAGTCCAAGGAAACGCGCAGTTTCAACAGGGTTGGACCAGAGGGGTTAGAAGAGGAGTTTCAATTGGGGGTCCTACCTCATGCATGGCATGTGTTTGAAATTGTATCATTCAGTCTGGATAAGTAAGAGTTTAACCTCACACTGTATTCAGGCCGAAGCTGTGCCATGGTGACTCTTGTCTGCCTTGGTAAGGTGCCTTCTTCTTCAGCAATATCGGGTAGAGGACTGCTTAGAACGGGGTTCACAGGTCGAGATCCGACAAAAGTATCAACCGACTCGGTGTGGATGCCGGTTAGAGCCCGCTCATGATTCCGCAGATCAAACGGCAAGGTAATATGATGCCGGATCTCGTCATAATGCTTACGGAGATGTCTCCTTATGTCTCTCGGGGGCGGATCTGTGTCCAAAAGATGACGGTTTGGATGTCCTGGCTTGTGGCAGTTCAGAAGGAATTGCCTGCTAAGCATTTCCGAATGCTCTGTTACATTGAGCATTTTTGCCTCTTGATGGAGGTGAGACTCAGGAGACATGAGGAGACATGCCGTAGCAGTGTTGGTATTTTGGCAGACTTTAAACTTCGTCCAGTTGGTGTTACGCACGTTAGGCGACCATATAGGTGCAGCATAGTCAAAGACTGGGTTAAAGAGATGAACGGACGGCAGGCGGCGGTAAACTTTAGAAACGCTACACCAAAACCCAGACGTATTAGACGACCATATGGTGTTGTCCTGGGTGCCACAGGGTGGTATCCTATCCCCGACACTATTTACCTTCTATCTATCGAAGATGCCCCCACCACCAGAGGGCGTCACCATCGTTTCATATGCCGCCGACTGTACAATAATGGCGACGGGGAAGGGCCCCTATACTGATGAACTCTGTGCGAAAATCAACAGTTACCTCTGCGACCTTTCCAGGTTTTTCACTGAGCGAGATCTGACGATTTCACCGACTAAATCTACGGCGACACTATTTACGACATGGACGCACCAAGAGAGAATACTTTAGGTGATGAAGTCTGTCGTAGGCTAGGTGGCTGGTAAGGGTGTCTTCGTTAATGTGACAGTTTCCGCGTTGGTTGATACCGGATGTGACCTTTGTTTGATGCGTTAGGACACCTTGCTTAATCTGGATGACGATATCGAGCTGGACATGCATCGACGTAAGCTAGTTGATGTAGGTCGAGGCAGGTTAACCACGTTGGGTAGCTTTTCAGGCGGAGCTATAATTGAAGGGATGGAGTTGAAAGTTCGATTCCACGTGGCCGAAGAACGGGACATGGCATATGCAGCAGTGATCGGCAACGATATCCTGAAACAAGTGACTCTGGTTGTTAGTGAAGATTCAGTTGAGTTTAAACTGAAAAAGCAACTTGGAGGAACTTTGGTTCCTTTGGTTGAGGCTACTACCATGGAGCGGTAAAAGATGATAAGTCCTATTTTCACTTGGTACACCGACTTTTTCATACTTTGGGAAAAGATGGAGATAGAAAGAAAAATAAAATCCAAAAAATATATGGAAAGCTGTTTACTCCATAGATTGGAGTAAAAAATAAAATTTTTAAAATTAAGTGACGGCGATTCAAAGGATCTGAACCTTGAGCTCTCCTTCAGACTACATGAACACTGCAGTGTCTTCTCGGCTGAAGTCTCAGCAATCATGTACGCCGCGGCTTGGATGTTGTTGTTGTTGTTAACAATGCATTGCCCTGTCTAGAGTGTGATCATTCCGAGTGATCATTCCGAAGATCTTCATCAAGCTCTTCTAAGGGGAGTCCAAGGAAACGTGCAGTTTCAACAGGGTTTGTCCAGAGGGACAGAGGGGTTAGAAGAGTAGGTTCAAATGAACAATTGAAGAGATGTAGAGTATCATGGGGGGTCCTACCACATGCAGGGCATGTGTTTGAGATTGTGTCATTAAGTCTGGACAAGTAGGAGTTTAACCTTACACTATATCCAGACCTAAGCTGTGCCAAGGTAACTCTTGTCTCCCTTGGTAAGGTGCGTTCTTCTTCAGCAATATCCGGTGGAGGACTGTTCAGAACGGGGTTCACAGGTAGAGATCCGACAAAAGTATCTACCGACTCGGTGTGGATGTCGGTTAGAGCCCGCTTATGATTCTGCAGATCAAACGGCAAGGTAATATGATGCCGGATCTCATCATAATGTTTACGGAGATGTTTCCTTATGTCTCTCGGGGGCGGATCTATGTCCAAAAATGACGGTTTGGATGTGCTGGCTTGTGGCAGTTCAGAAGGAATTGCCTGCTCAGCATTTCCGCATGCTCTTTTACATTGAGCAGTTTTGCCTCCTGATGGAGGTGAGACTCCGAAGACATGAGGAGACATCCCGTAGCAGTTCTGATGGCAGTATTTTGGCAGACTTGTAATTTCGTCCAGTTGGTGTTATGTACATTAGGCGACCATATGGGTGCAGCATAGTCAAAGACTGGTCGGCCAATGGCCTTATATGTAGTCAGCAACGTTTCTTTGTCTTTTCCCCAAGTACTGCCGGCAAGTGACTTGAGGATCTTGTTGCGACCACGTACCTTTGAGACCATTGCACACACATGACCAGCAAATGAGAAAGTATTATCCAATGTCATCCCTAATAACTTTGGGTGGCTGACAGTTGGTAGCTTAGTGCCGTCAACGAAAATGTCTAATTCATTTCTCACCTGGTGCGTCCACGTCGTAAAAAGCGTCGCCGTTGATTTAGTCGGAGATATCGTCAGATCTCGCTATGTGAAAAACCTGGAAAGGTCGCAGAGGTAACCGTTGATTTTATTACAGAGTTCATCAGTATAGGGGCCCTTCCCCGTCGCCATTATTGTACAGTCGTCAGCATAAGAAACGACGGAGACACCCTCTGGTGGTGGGGGCATCTTCGATAGATAGAAATTAAACAGTGTCGGGGATAGGACACCACCTTGTGGCACCCCCTGTCTAATTCGTCTTGGTTTTGATGTTGCGTTTCTAAAGTTGACCGACGCCTGCCGCCCATTCAAGTAATTAGCGGTCCATCTCTTTAACCCATCAGGTATTTGTGTTTCTAATAGATCTTGTATGAGAGTGGCATGGTTGACTGTGTCAAAAGCTTTCGACAAGTCAAGTGCCACTAACACAGTCCTGTGATTTGGTTGGTTTTGATTTAGACCGCTATTTATTTGCGTTGTATTGGCATTGAGTGCGGTGGTGGTGCTGTGCAGCTTACGGAAGCCATGTTGATGACTATCACCCTGCGGGTTAGGGGTTTAGAATATGCCCGAGGTAGGCATACCGGTCGTAAGAGGCGACTAATATGCACATAGGTAATTGACGTGCTACTCGATGGTTGATCTACGGATATGATGCCTCTCACCTCTCATTACCCATCTTCTCCTTCCTCATGGATGGAGGGATGCCATGACCTAGAAGGTTCCACTGGTCATACCAAATCGCTACCACGACAGTCGGGCAGTACCGCAAGGGAGTACCGCAGCGTACCGGGGTCATATCCGGCCAAGGACTGTCAACTTCGGCATCACTCCCCAAAACCTTCGGGGAGTGTTTTGTTGTTAACAACAACAACAACAACATGTTGATGACTAGCCAGGTGCAGATTTGCAGTATAATACGGGAGCAAAATGGACCGTAGCGTCTTCACTACCGGTGACAAAAGTGATATAGGACGATATGAATCGCCTATGTTTGCCGGTTTTAGTAACAATGCATTGCCCTGTCTAGAGTGTATGATCATTCCGAAGATCTTCATCAAGCTCTTCTAAGGGGAGTCCAAGGAAACGTGTAGTTTCAACAGGGTTTGTCCAGAGGGACAGAGGGGTTAGAAGAGTAGGTTCAGATGAACAATTGAAGAGATGTAGAGTATCATGGGGGGGTCCTACCACATGCAGGGCATGTATTTAAGATTGTATCATTAAGTCTGGATAAGTAGGAGTTTAACCTTACACTATATCCAGACCTAAGCTGTGCCAAGGTCACTCTTGTCTCCCTTGGTAAGGTGCGTTCTTCTTCAGCAATATCCGGTGGAGGACTGTTCAGAACGGGATTCACAGGTAGAGATCCGACAAAAGTGTCTACCGACTCGGTGTGGATGTCGGTTAGAGTCCGCTTATGATTCTGCAGATCAAACGGCAAGGTAATATGATGCCGGATCTCATCATAATGTTTACGGAGATGTTTCCTTATGTCTCTCGGGGGCGGATCTATGTCCAAAAGATGACGGTTTGGATGTGCTGGCTTGTGGCAGTTCAGAAGGAATTGCTTGCTCAGCATTTCCGCATGCTCTTTTACATTGAGCAGTTTTGCCTCCTGATGGAGGTGAGACTCGGAAGACATGAGGAGACATCCCGTAGCAGTTCTGATGGCAGTATTTTGGCAGACTTGTAACTTCGTCCAGTTGGTGTTATGTACATTAGGCGACCATATGCGTGCAGCATAGTCAAAGACTGGTCGGCCAATGGCCTTATATGTAGTCAACAACGTTTCTTTGTCTTTTCCCCAAGTACTGCCGGCAAGTGACTTGAGGATCTTGTTGCGACCACGTACCTTTGAGACCATTGCAGACACATGACCAGCAAATGAGAAAGTATTATCCAATGTCATCCCTAATAACTTTGGGTGGCTGACAGTTGGTAGCTTAGTGCCGTCAACGAAAATGTCTAATTCATTTCTCACCTGGTGCGTCCACGTCGTAAAAAGCGTCGCCGTTGATTTAGTCGGAGATATCGTCAGATCTCGCTCTGTGAAAAACCTGGAAAGGTCGCAGAGGTAACCGTTGATTTTATTACAGAGTTCATCAGTATAGGGGCCTTCGCCGTCGCCATTATTGTACAGTCGTCAGCATAAGAAACGACGGAGACACCCTCTGGTGGTGGGGGCATCTTCGATAGATAGAAATTAAACAGTGTCGGGGATAGGACACCACCCTGTGGCACCCCCTGTCTAATTCGTCTTGGTTTTGATGTTGCGTTTCTAAAGTTGACCGACGCCTGCCGCCCATTCAAGTAATTAGCGGTCCATCTCTTTAACCCATCAGGTATTTGTGTTTCTAATAGATCTTGTATGAGAGTGGCATGGTTGACTGTGTCAAAAGCTTTCGACAAGTCAAGTGCCACTAACACAGTCCTGTGATTTGGTTGGTTTTGATTTAGACCGCTATTTATTTGCGTTGTAATGGCATTGAGTGCGGTGGTGGTGCTGTGCAGCTTACGGAAGCCATGTTGATGATTAGCCAGGTGCAGATTTGCGGTGTAATACGGGAGCAAAATGGACTCTAGCGTCTTCACTACCGGCGACAAAAGTGATATAGGGCGATATGAATCGCCTATGTTTGCCGGCTTTCTAGGTTTTAATAATGGAACCACTCTCGCCTTTTTCCATATTTCAGGAATGACGAAAGTGTTCAGTGAAAGATTGAATAGAGCCGCTAAGTATTTGTGTCCCTCCTGGCCTAGATGTTTCAGCATCTTCATGGCAATGCCGTCGGGGCCGATGGATTTTGAGGGCTTAGCCTGTCTGATGGCTTCCTTGACCTCTGAGGCAGTGATGACAATGGGCGTGTTTTGGTTTTTGTATTTACGCGCCTGTCGCATGGTTCTACGTTTAGCTCTATCGGGTGGGGAATGTAGTACAAATTGTCTACAGAAGGAGTTCGCACATCCCCTAGGGTCTTTCTTCACCCTGTCACCAAAGTAATATCAACTTTATCCTTGTGTTGTGTTGGATTAGATAGAGCTTTGACCGTAGTCCATAATTTGCCAACACCGTCAGAGAGGTTGCATTGCTCTAGGTGTTGTTTCCATTTGGCCAGTTTGTGTTTATCGACCAACCTACGAATTTCCGCGTTGAGATCCCTTATACGGGGGTCTGCGGGATTGAGACCTCGCACTTCATCTCTTTCTCTAGCCATGGCCGCTGCCTCCGCGGGGAAATTTGGTCTTATTCGGGATATTCGACCCGCAGGAATGAAGCGTCTAGAGGCCAAGTCAATGATGTTGCGGAAGTCTCGTTCGCCTTTGCGTACGTCCGTGGGAATGGATAGAGCAGCCAAGGATTCGTCCGTATATGTCTGAAAACTGTCCCAGTCCGCCTTGGTAAAGTTGATGTATGTACCATGCTCAGGTGTTATAAAGTCCGTCGGTCGTTCGATGGTAATGACTATTGGGAGATGGTCAGACGCCAACGTGAGTATGGGTCGCCAATTGGTGTTGTTCAATAGTCCTGCACTTACGATAGAAATATCTGGCGAACTATAGCAGTTACCCGATACTCTCGTTGGGGCGTCTCCGTTCAATGTACAGAAAGCCGTATCATCTATTTGTTCTGCGAGTACATGCCCCCTACTGTCTGCTGGCAAGTTTGAGTGCCACATGTCGTGGTACGCATTGAAGTCGCCCAGGATCACGCGGTTATCTCCTCGTAATAGCAAGCTAATGTCGGGGTGATAACCGGTGGGGCAACTTGAGACAGGGGGTATGTAGATATTAATGATTTGCAGATCGACATCTCCTGTACGGATGGTAATACCTTGGCTTTCTAAGATATCATCCGTTCCTTCGATGTCGGTATCAAATAGATGATACTGTACAGAGTTGTGCGTTATGAACGCTAGACCACCTCCCAGACCTCCTGTTACTCTATGACGGTCTTTCCGGTGGATGTTATATCCGCCATAGGTAATGAGGTCCGACCTAGGACTGAGCTTGGTTTCTTGGACTGCGGCAAGTTTTATGTCATTGCGTCATCAAATTAGTTATCTCTGCGATCTTACCAGTTAATCCGTTACAGTTGTGCTGTAAGATTTGGAAGTGCGCCGGTGGGGTCGATGTCGAGTTAACCATAGGCGTGAGAGACGGATGTGTTCGCCCAGGTGTTGGTAGGCGAAGACCAAGGCTGTGCCTCAGCCTAGTTAGCTGTGGACCTGGTGTAACCGGGTTGGCTGGCGTCGTAGGCTGAGGCGTGTTACAGCATGGTGCGATGAACGCATCCGTCCAAAGATTCCTGTTCGCGAGCCCAGAGCATAGATGCACGTGGCATTGGCCTAAGCAGTTATTGCATTTGACCGATGACGCGAGCGTGTATAATCTTTGCCGACAAACAGTACACGTCGAGACAGGTGCAAGAAGATGTTGATCCTGACTCACGTGTAAACGGGAGGGGGGGTGTAACAAAGAAACAGACAGAGACTGATGCTCGGAGTTGCTCATGTCTAAACTGCTCCGGTGGGAGCAAGAGTGTTGAGCTGCTGCGCGTGATGTTGACGCCATAAGGCACGAGCAACAGTCTGGAATTTGTGTGGCGGGTATAGCAGAAATGCTGCTAGTCGTTAAGACATTATTATTATTATTATTAGTATTGCTACTAGAAGGTGGCGGTAGGGGTGCGCTTGAACGGCGCTTACCGCGGGACGCCCGACAGCGCAAACAACAAGGGGCCACGAAAGTACTAAAGAAAGTACGGGGTCTGTGGATGTTAAGGTTAAGCCCTGAACATCCAGATTTATGGAGCCATCTCTTACACGAGAAGCATTGCACAGAATGCGACCGTTTAATATATATTTTTTTGCAACAGACACTGCATATCCATTCTTTTGGTCCGGGGTTCGGCTCAACGCCCGCCCGTAACAAAAGAATATCTTGCAGCCCTGCTGCAAGGGGGGAGGATGATAGTTTCGGAATGGGACAAAACATACTAAACAGGGTTACATTGAAAGTGACAGTCCTTGGCCGAGGTAAAACCCCGGGTGGTTCCACTGCGCAGAGATCCATGGCGATGTCCTGGGTTTTCTGCTCTGAAAAGTGACTGTACATAGGGAACCTATCCCTATCGCTGTCTACATATGGGGTAAAAAAAAATTTTATCAATTTTTTTCAATTTTGGACATTTTTAATTTTTTCGTAAAGCTTGATCTTTCTCCTTTAAAATATTTTTTTTTTGTAATGGACCTCGAAAATTTTTTAATGTTCTTTCAAAAGACAATTTATTTATTTTTTGTTGTTTTTCTCTAAACTTTGATAAATTTGGTTCGCGTCTGCACTAGTAACAAAATAAAACTTTAGCTAAGTCATTTCCATTTTCCAGTCAAAATGGTTATTATGAAAAAAAATTTGATCCACCCCGAAAATATTAGGTTTGTTTATTGGGCTGCTCTAGCTTACGCCAGATTGAGA
Organism: Campiglossa producta; assembly: GCA_964058755.1. Lineage (NCBI taxonomy): Eukaryota > Metazoa > Arthropoda > Insecta > Diptera > Tephritidae > Campiglossa > Campiglossa producta. The sequence goes on along the minus strand of CAXKVI010000001.1, from coordinate 88,210,242 downwards.
TATTTCACAAAATTGTGTTTAACGAACACTTTTCTTCCTCTAGGTGGCTCTATCTTTTGTTTCATGAGTACGCTCAAAACAAAACTAGAGTAATCCAGATCACAAATTTCTGCTCTAGCTTTGTTTATGGAGTAAGTTAGAGCAGAGAAGCAATTGTCAGTCAGGAAAAAATAAATTTTTGAAAACTTCAAAAAAATTAGCTTGCAAGAAAATCAATATTTTTGTATACGTGAATTTGCATTAATTTTGAAGATTTAAACAAAAAAAAAACAAAATAAAAAGACACTATCGAGATTCAAGTGTTTCATGGCATTTCTGCTCTGAGTTGCTCCAAGTTGCTCTATTTCTATTTTGACAGCTGTCCTGCTCTGCTCTGCTCTAACATACTCTGAACTTTTATTTGGTCAGTAAACAAACCTATTTTCTGGATACGCGCCCGGCTATATCTATTACATATTATATTAGATGTGACTTATATAAAAGGTACAACGAGCAAAATTTTAAGCAGAGCTCACTGCTTTAAAAATAATTGACTTAATGAAAAGTCGCAATAAAATAAGGCATCAGGTAACGAATATACTTGAAATAACATACTTTCATGACATAAAATGAAAAAAAAAAAATATAATAGTAATGTGATTGCTCGCTTGACCCTGATGACCTAAATACTGTATTTCGTCGGCTAAGAGTGTAAACCTGCCAACGACCAAAAAATATTTTTAAGTAGAGGCAAAAAACCAAATTTAACTCGAACTTTCAGGTTATGGTTTGAGGGCCATGATTGCCTTGAAATATCAAAAATTAAATCATATTCGCTGGCTATTATCTTGACTTAAACCCAGAAAGTAATACTTGAGAATAGATCTGTTAAGTAATTATGTATTGATTTACTAATATACAATAAGTACGAGATCTGGTAACTTCAATATCAACACCCAGCTGTTTGCCGCTCTTCAGTACTTTCCTATACTTCCTTCTTGTCATCTAGAACCATCGAGTGCACGTGCCTGGCGCTAACCTTATTATACTTTATATTATATTGTAACTTGAATAAACCTATGAAATAAAGAAGATTTAAAGTATTAACAAGTGGCGACGAGGTGAGTCAGAAACCAGGTGACAAATAAGGAAAAGGCAGTATTCAATTGTCTATAAGAAGCGACTTCTTCTAAACTTGGGCAAAATGAGTGAAGAGGCGCTTCTCGAAGTCATAAAGAACATGCAGCAGGCAAATCAGGAATTCATGTCAAAGTTGCTGAAAGAAAATCGACAGACAATAGAAAATATAATGAAAAATCGCGAAAAGCAGTCGGGGGCGGTCCCAAATTTTCGCGCGTTCAACAAAGTTGACGACAAATGGTGCACGTATATCTTACAGCTTGATCGGCATTTCGTAGCTCATAATGTGGAAGATGAGCAGACAAAGCGTGCATGTATATTATGTTGGATTGGCGCGGAAAACCTAGAGCTACTACAAAAAATTTTCGATGGCAAGGTGAAAGAGAAAACATTTAAGGAAATTATAACCTCACTTAATGAACATTTTGAGGAGAAACAGCATGTGCTCAGTGCTCGTTTTCACTTTTATCGTACGCAGATGAAACCAAAGCAAACATATGCGGATTGGATTGCCGAGCTCAGAGGAGCAGCAAAAAATTGTTTATTCAAATGTGTCAAGCCTGAGTGTGGAGAGTCTTATGTAGATAGCAAAATTCGCGACATGATTGTAATGCATACACCCCATGACAAAGTAAGGACTGCCGCATTGCAAAAAATCAACCCGACGTTAGAAGAAGTTTTGCAGATTGCAACTATATATGAGGCGACATTTAGGCAGGGCTACACCTCGCTACAACAACAACAACAGGCGACCATGAAAACGTGCACAGAAATGAAGGGGGAAGAATCAGCGACGGTCAAAGCCATCAGTAAGCCATCAGCAACCATCGCAAAGTCAAAGTTCAGTCGAAAAAAGAAGGAAGATTCAAATCGTTCACCCAAGGGAGATTTGTCAGGAAAGTCCTGTCCAGGGTGTGGTACTTCGCATCCACGAGAAAAGTGTTTTCACTGCCGAAAGAAACGTAAGTGCAATACATGCGCAAAAACGGGGCATATTGCGTCGGTATACAGAGCAGCTGAAAAGGGACAGACCAAACAGCGAGTCAACAACATGTCAACAACCGATGAACCGTCTTTTGAACACATCAGTACTATCAACTCTATACATGTCATCATCATCATTTATTGGCGCTTAACCGCCTAAGCGATTTTGGCCGTTGCATATCAAAGCACGCCAGTCATTCCTTTTTAGAGATAACTGACGCCAATTGGAAACCCCAAGGGAGTTCAAGTCATCCTCCACCTGTTGTTTCCATCTCAGTCGAGGCCTCCCCCTTCCTCTGCTGCCGAATTCAGGCGACGATAGGAAAACCTTCTGTGCTGGAGCTTCTTTGTCCATTCGCATAACATGGCCCAGCCAGCGGAGTCTTTGGGCTTTAATTCGCTGGACTATGGTCAGATCTGCGTAGAGCTCGTACAGCTCATCGTTAAATTTCCTTCGATACTCGCCGTTGGCATCACGGGAAGGACCATAAATCTTCCGGAGAACTTTTCTCTCAAATACTCCAAGGGCCATCTCATCTACTCTTGACATTGTCCATGAATCTGAGCCATACATCAGGACAGGTATGATGAGAGACTTATAGAGCGTGATCTTTGTTCTTCGAGAGAGGACTTTACTTCTCAATTGCCTACTCAGTCCAAAGTAGCACTTGTTGGCAAGAGTGATTCTCCGCTGGATTTCTAGACTGATATTATTTTCGGTGTTGATACTGGTTCCCAAATAGACGAAGTCCCTCAGAGTTTCAAATTTGTAACTATCAACAGTGACATGGCTGCCAAGGCGCAGGTGCGCCGATTCTTTCTTTGATGACAGCAAATACTTCGTCTTGTCTTCGTTCACGGCAAGACCCACTTTTTTCGCTTCCTTATCCAGTCCAGAGAAGGCAGCGCTTGCGGCGCGGTTGTTAAGGCCAATGATATCAATATCATCGGCATACGCCAGCAATTGCACGCTCTTGTAAAAGATTGTACCATTGCGGTTTAGCTCTGCTGCTCGAATTTTCTTCTCCAGCATCAGATTGAAGAAATCGCACGAAAGGGAGTCGCCCTGTCTGAAGCCTCGTTTGGTTTCAAATGGCTCAGAGAGGTCCTCCCCGATTCTGACGGAGCTGTTGGTATTGCTCAACGTCATTTGGCAAAGCCGTATAAGCTTTGCAGGGAAGTCAAATTCAGACATGGCGGCATACAGGCAACTCCTTTTTGCGCTGTCAAAAGCGGCTTTGAAATCGACAAAGAGATGGTGTGTGTCGATTCTTTTATCATGGGTCTTCTCCAGGATTTGGCGTATCGTGAAAACCTGGTCGATGGTAGACTTACCAGGTCTAAAGCCACACTGATAAGGTCCAATCAGTTTGTCTACGATGGGCTTCAGCCTTTCACACAACACGCTAGAAAGAACCTTATATGCAATATTAAGAAGACTAATTCCGCGGTAGTTGGTGCGGTTAGCGGGATCGCTTTTCTTGTGGATTGGGCAAAGCACACTTAAATTCCAATCCGGAGGCATGCATTCGTCTGACCATATTCTGCATAAGAGCTGATGCATGCTTTTTACCAGCTCTTCGCCTCCGTGTTTGAACAGCTCGGCGGGTAGTCCGTCTTTTCCAGGCGCTTTGTTGTTTTTGAGCCGGGATATAGCTATCCTCACTTCATCATAGTCAGGTGGTGGGACGACTTTTCCATCGTCAGGGATTGGGGTATCGGGTTCGACGTCTCCCTCGCAATTTAGCAGTGAGGAGAAGTGCTCCCTCCATAATTTAAGTACACTTTGTACGTCGGTTACCAGGTCACCATTATTGTCCTTACAGGAGCTTGCCCCGGTCTTAAAACCTTCCGTCATCCGCCGGATCTTTTCATAGAATTTTCGGGCATCACTCCTGCCAGGCAGCATCTCAAGCTCCTCACACTCACGCCTTTCGGCCTCACTTTTCTTTTTTCTGAAAAGGCGTCTCTCTTCCTTCTTTGCCTCACGATATTGTTGCCATACACTGCGGGTTGCGCCCGTTCGCAACGTCTCCTTGTAGGCAGCGTCCTTTTTTTTCGAGACAGTTTTGCATTCCTCATCGTACCAGTTGTTCTTGCGGGCTCGCTGGAACCCTATAGTGGCCTCAGCGGCGGTACGCAATGAGTGAGAGATATGCTCTATATGAGAGATATGCTCTATACTCTATACATGTGGATAAGCAAAAAATGCAAGTAAACGTCAAAGTCAATGGAAGAAGTATGACGTTCCAAGTGTTGTTGTTGTTGTTGTTAACAACAAAACACTCCCCGAAGGTTTTGGGGAGTGATGCCGAAGTTGACAGTCCTTGGCCGGATATGACCTCGGTACGCTGCGGTACTCCCTTGCGGTACTGCCCGACTGTCGTGGTAGCGATTTGGTATGACCAGTGGAACCTTCTAGGTCATGGCATCCCTCCATCCATGAGGAAGGAGAAGATGGGTAATGAGAGGTGAGAGGCATCATATCCGTAGATCAACCATCGAGTAGCACGTCAATTACCTATGTGCATATTAGTAGCCTCTTACGACCGGTATGCCTACCTCGGGCATATTCTAAACCCCTAATCCGCAGGGGGACGTTCCAAGTGGATAGCCACTTGCTCACTCATCGGCATCAAGGGGCATCAAGAGCTCGGAGAACCAAGTTGGGAGCCCACCCATCAACAATTAATGGCATATGGAGGACATAGCGTCCCGGTGAAAGGTCTAACTTACGTCGATGTGCAATGTGGCGAGGTGGTAAAAAAGCTACCCCTCTTAGTAGCGGATACCGACGACGCATCTAACATTCTTGGCCTAGACTGGTTTTATAAATTGAATTTCGATATAACATATCCAAGACACGTTCAATGTAACCAATTCTCTTCTATTCCCACAGGTCAGGCATGTTGTTGTAACGAAGCGTAGCCCTGCCCAGCGTGTACTTTTCCTTAACCTAAATTGTCATCAATTTCTTCTAACGGGAGTCCTAGGAAACTTGCAGTTTCAACAGGGTTGGACCAGAGGGAGATGGGTGTTAGAAGAGTGGGCTCCGAAGAGCAGATAAATAAATGGTTGGTATTATGGGGTGACGAGCCGCATGCCGGACATTCATTCGGCACGTCAAGGTCTAGTCTGGATAAGTAGGAGTTTAACCTGCTACAGTATCCAGAGCGTAATTGAGCCAGAGTGACCCTTGTCTCTCGAGGAAGATGACGCTCCTCAGCCGCGACGCGAGGTGGTTTGGCGTGCAAAACGGCGTTCAGTGGACAGAGCGAGACATAAGACGCAACGGACGTGTCATGGATGTGCTTCAGGGCCTGCGTATGTACCTTTGGATCAAACGGCGAAAATGTGAGGTGCCGGATCTCATCAAAATGCTCACGTAGATGTGCCCTTACGGTCCTAGGAGGTGGCTCATACTCAAGCAGTAGTCTGTTGGGATGTTGTGGTTTGCAACAGTTCAACAGGTACTGCTTGTTTAGCATTTCATTGTGCTCCAAAACTGGGAGCATTTCCACCTCATGATGTAAATGATGTTTTGGAGACATAAGGACGCATCCCGTGGCGGTTCTGAGTGCGGTATTTTGGCAGGCCTGCAGTCTTTTCCAATGAACCTCAGCAAGCCCCGGCGACCATATCGGCGACGCGTAATTCAGGATCGGCCGACCAATTGCTTTATAGGTTGCCAGCAACGTTTCTTTGTCTTTACCCCAAGTGCTGCCGGCTAGCGACTTGAGAATTTTGTTGCGGCTTTGTAGCTTAGAGACAATTGCGGTTGAATGAGCGGCGAATTTGTGCATGGGGTCGAAAGTTACCCCTAAGATTTTGGGGTGAGAGACAGTAGGTAATTTTTGATCGCCTACGTAGATTTCTAACTCCATGCCAACTTGCGCGGTCCAGGTCGTGAATAGTGTCGCCGAGGACTTCGTTGGCGACAATGTCAGGCTCCGGGCAGTGAAAAACTCAACAAGAGAGGGGAGATAACCATTGATCCTGGAGCATAGCTCATCTACGGAAGTGCCAGAAGCCAGGATCGTCCAATCGTCTGCGTAAGAGACAATCGAGACTCCATCTGGTGGGGAAGGAAGCCTCGAAATATAAAGATTAAACAGAAGCGGGGAAAGGACACCACCCTGCGGTACCCCTTGTTTAATCTTTCTCGGTTTTGATTTTTTGTTTCTGAAAACTACAGACGATTGACGACCACTCAGATAATTGGCGGACCAACGCTTAAGACAGGGGGGGAGCGATGAATCTTCCAAATCGGATACCAGTTGTCCATGATTTACTGTGTCAAAAGCTTGAGACAGGTCAAGAGCAACTAGAACCGTCCTGTGATGAGGGCTTTTCTGGTTGAGTCCGTCAGTTATCTGAGTGTTAATGGCATTTAGAGCAGATGTTGTGCTCCGTATTTTTCTAAAGCCATGTTGGTGCTCGGCTAACCTCAACTTTGATGTGTAAAGAGGAAGTAATACCGCCTCCAATGTCTTCACTACTGGCGAGAGGAGCGATATCGGACGATAAGACTCCCCTACGTTAGCTGGCTTGCCAGGCTTTAGTAGTGGGACCACGACTGCCTGTTTCCATTTTTCAGGTATGACAGAAGTGGCCAGGGACAAATTGAAGACGGTAGTGAGGTATTTTACTCCCTCTTCGCCGATGTGTTTTAAATGCACCATGGCTATGTCGTCAGGGCCCATAGCTTTAGAGTTTTTGGCTTTCCTGATGGCCACTCGAACCTCTGTAGCGGTGATGGAAACGGGGGCATTGTTTTTGTGTTTATGCGCACACCTGAAGATCCTACGTCTGTCCCTGTCCTGTGCAGGGTGTGGTACAAACTGTCGGCCGTTGCACTTTTCTTCGGGTCACTAAACGTCTTATCACCGAAGGTGATGTCTACGTTTTTTGGTGGGCCCGTCGAATTTGACTGTGGACCATAATTTTCCAACACCGGTAGAGAGGTTACAAGACCTCAGATGCTCCTCCCATTTGGCATGTTTGTGTTCATCTACCAACCGTCTGATTTCCTCGTTGAGACCACTGATCTGTGGGTCTGCGGGATCGATGCTACGTATATGGTCACGTTCATTGGCCAGGGCTGCAGCTTCAGTTGGGAAGTTTGGCCGTATATTCTGTATTCTCCCAGCTGGTATAAAAAGGGCTGCAGCTCTATTTATGACCTTACGTATTTCCTTTTCACCTTGGCGTACGTCAGTCGGTATGGGAAGAGCACTAAAGGAGCTCTCAGTAAACTCAGTAAAGCCAACCCAGTCAGCCCTCCTGAAGTTTACGTAGGATCTCTTCTCAGAGGTGGTGAAATCCGGGGCACGATCAACGGACAGGATGATTGGCAGGTGATCTGATGCCAAAGCCACCATTGGGCGCCAGTTTATGCAGTTTATTAGACCTGGACTAACAATTGTTATGTCCGGGGAGCTACTGCAATTTACTGCCATCCTCGTGGGGGCGTCCGTGTTCACCGCGCAGAATGTGGAAGCGTCAATTTGCTCGGCTATTTCCCGTCCTCTGCCGTCAGCAGAATGGCGTGAATGCCACATGTCATGGTGTGCATTAAAATCGCCCATAATGACACGGTTATCGCCCCGTAGGAAATCGCTTAAATCAGGGCGATAACTTCTGGGACAACAGGTGACGGGAGGTATGTAGATGTTTATCAGCTCGAGATCAACACCTCCAGCTGAAATGACAATACCCTGTCGCTCTAAGGGTATGTCCTCTTGGTCGGTGTTGAATGCAAATTCCCTATACCGCACGGTTTGGTGGATGATGAACGCAAGACCACCCCCACCGTCCGTACGATCATGCCGGAGAATGTGGTAGCCACCACTCGCTCTGAGATCCGAGTGGGTGCCAAGTTTAGTCTCCTGGATTGCAGCAATTTTGATGGAGTTTTGCTGCATAAACTTGGTGATCTCCACAATCTTGCCAGTTATACCATTGCAGTTTAATTGCATTATTTTGAAATGCGGGGGAGAGGCAATGGTCACTCTGGGAGTCAGGGACTGGTGCGCTCGCCGTGGAGGTAATATGCTAGTCCGTGATCGTCGTCGCAGTCCTGAAGGCGACAAATTCCGCTCGTTGGGAAACGAGGTAGAATTTGTCGGCAATGTGGGCTGCACAGCTCGACAACACGGCGCAACATACGCATCAGTCCATAGATTTCTGTTTGCGAGCCCTGAGCATATGCGCAGGTGACATTGGCCAAGGCAGATATTGCACTTGACCGATGGCACTCTGGACGCATATATTCTGTGCCGACAAACAGTGCACATAGTGTGAGGGACCAGGAGCTGATGGCCTTGATTCACACTTGTGCCGGTACCGGAAGAAGTAGAGGGGAGGAGAATATTTTGGGGCGGGAGTTGTAGCTCAGCAGTGCTCACAACATCAATAGATGTGCTACGTAGGGAGTAGCTATGAGCTGCTGTGTGAGGTGTTAGCGCGCTAGGGCGCGAGCTACAACTGGGAACACACAATGTTTGCTGAGCAATAGATATATTGCGAAGGGGAGGCGATAGCGCTACGCCGGAGCGTCGCGAGCCACGGGACGTTCTAAGACGTGAACAGCAAGGTGCCACGAAGGTTTTGAAAAAACTAAGAGGCCGGTGTGTTTTTGGATCTAGTCCGGAACAACTAGACTTGTGTAGCCAACCTTTACAAGATGTGCATTGCACCGAATGCGAACATAAATATATAAATTTTCTTCCGGCACACGCAGCAGAACCATTCTGTTGGACCAGGGTTTAGCTCAACGCCAGACCGGAACAACAGAATAGGGAGCAGCCCTGCTGCAAGGAACTGCTCCAGGGATGACAATTTAAGGGGGAGGAATCGTGACACGTTAGACAGGGTCACTTCGGGTGTACTGCTCTTGGCCAGGCTGTAATAAAAAAAATACAGCCTGGGTCGTTTCGGTACGAAGGGTACTGCGCAAGCACATGTACCTTTCTCGCAGAACCGGCAGTACGGCGAAACGCAGGTCAGGCATCATTAATCTCGCTGAGAGCCCAGCTGACAGATTTAGCTAAGAAATACCCAAACATTTTCAAAGAAGAACTAGGATGTTGTACGAAGTTTAAAGCAAACATAAACATGAAAGCAATGGCAAAACCGAAATTTAGTAAGCCATATCATTTACCCTTTGCACAGTATGACAAGGTACGTTCTGAACTTGATCGTTTAGTAGACTCAAACGTTTTAAAACCGATCTCAGCTAGTGAGTGGGCATCACCCATAGTAGTAGTTAACCCAATGGGAAAATTCGTGTTTGCGGGGATTTTAAAGTAAATATTAATTCCCAGCTGGAAATTGATCGTTTCCCTATCCCGCGAGTAGAAGAATTGTTTCAGAAACTTAAAGGGGGAATTTTTTTTTCGAAGCTTGACCTTAGTGAAGCATATCTTCAAAAAGAATTATCAGAGCAGTCAAGAAAATATCTAGTTATAAACACACCTTTCGGCCTATACCAATATTTAAGAATGCCTTTTGGAACAGCAAGTGCTCCAGGAATTTTTCAGAGGTTAATGGAGGAGTGGGTTCAGGGAATTTCAGGTTGTGCCGTATATCTTGATGATATTATCATCACAGGTAGTTCATCTGAAGGGCATTTAAATAACGTCCAAGAGGTATTTAAACGACTTAACCAGTATGGGTTAAGATGCAAAAAGGATAAATGTCAGTTCGCTTGTGAGCAGATAGAATATGTAGGGCATATAATAGATTCTAAAGGTATACGACCAACCGCGGAAAGGCTCAAAGCGATCGAAATGATGCCTAGACCATCAAACGTGAAAGAGGTAGAAAGTTTCATTGGCCAAATAAATTACTATAATAAATTTATTCCTAATTTTTCATCAAAGGCCGCAGCATTAATGCACTGCGTCGTCAAACAGTTAAGTTCGAATGGGGGGCCGCACAAGAATCAGCGTTTATAGAGCTAAAATCGGCAATCGTAAAGGCGACACAATTAGTACATTATAACGACTCGCTGCCTATCGTTTTAGCGACAGATGCCTTGAAACTAGGAATCGGCGCTGTCATTTCGCACCGATATGATGGCTCAGAAAAACCCATAGCTTTTGCGTCTAAAACGCTAACTAAGAGCCAAGGTAACTATTCGCAAGTCGAAAAAGAAGCACTCTCTATAATATTTGGTGTAACGCGATTCCATCAGTATTTATACGGTAGAAGTTTTGACCTCCAAACCGACCATCAGGCATTAACCACATTATTTCATCCATTTAAAAAATTACCGACCATGACGTTGCAGCGACTGCAAAGATGGGCCATTATTTTGCAGAGTTATGACTATACAATTCGCTATGGCCATACATCGCAACACTCAAACGCTGACGCCCTTTCTAGACTGCCCTCAGGAGAGGACGTAGAATTTGATAAGAGAGAAAGTCAAATGACAGACATTTACGAAGTTAATGTTTTGGGGGTAGAGTCATTGCCGCTCTCACCGGAGGTAATCGCAGCCAAGACGGAATCCGACCCCATACTAAAAGTAGTTAAGCGTATGATCGAAGAAGGGTGGCCGGAACATCTCACAGTATCTCAAAAGGCATTGAAGCCATACTACGACAGACGTTTAGCACTCAGCTGTCAGAAAGGTGTCATTCTTTTGCAAACCGATTATAGCCGAGTCGTGGTACCTTCCGATTTGCACCAAAAAATATTAACATTATTGCACGACGGTCATTGGGGAAGCAGTCGAATTAAACAGCTAGCTCGCCGATATTTGTGGTTTCCAAATATAGATAAAGCCATAGAAAAAACATGTCAATCGTGTACGGTGTGTAGATCAGTAGCTAGCGCACCCAAACGGGAATTCAAACCCTGGCCTGAACCTAAAGTACCCGGGAACGAGTTCATGTAGACTTTGCAGGTCCGTTTCATGGAACCATGTGGCTAATAGTGGTAGATTCGTTTTCTAATTTCCCGTATGTGGTACAGATGTCATCCACGACATCCGAGAAAACTATTGCAGCGTTACAGCAAATATTCGCAATAGAAGGATTACCTCAGACGATAGTATCAGATAATGGACCACAATTTGTGTCCTCTGAATTTCAAAAATTTTGCAAATTAAACAGCATTGAGCAGCTAACAACTGCACCCTTTCACCCATCCTCAAATGGACTAGCGGAAAGGTTCGTGAGGAGCTTTAAGGAAGCGTTTTCGAAAATCCAAAAGGATGGGCAAAGCAAAGACAATTCCCTTTTAAAATATCTGGTAACTTATAGATATACACCTAACCCTTTATCGGGAAAATCGCCAGCGGAGTTATTGCATGGAAGGCAACCACGGTGTTTGTTATCAGCTCTGCTACCTAAGACACAGCCCACTCCGAAGACATCACCCAAATTTAGCAAGGGTCAAGCAGTCTATGCTCGTAATTTTTCGGGTAAGCTACGTTGGGTTCAAGGAACCATACTACGAAGTGGCTACAGCACGCCAAGTTATTAGAAGGCACCAAAATCAAATACGAGCAGACAACTCAAATATTCCGAATAGATCTACATTGACAAATCCGCAAAATGACTGGGACATTGAGATCGAACACACCGCAACACCAGCATGCAACCAGTCACCAGACATCCAGATCTCTGATAACGTAACTGCATCCACCAGCTCAATAGTTGCACCGTCCCAGGCTGCACTAACGGAAGCAGCCCCATCACCTAGAACTCCAGGAGTGGAACCTCTTGGTATCGACCAGTCTGAGACGCCGGTACCACCTACCCTAAGGAGATCAGAAAGACGCCGCAAGCCGTGCATGAAATATAAAACTGATTTTATTTAACATTAGTCAGATGTACATTCCTGTTTTAAAGGAGGGAAAGTGTTAAGTAATTATGTATTGATTTACTAATATACAATAAGTACGAGATCTGGCAACTTCAATATCAACACCCAGCTGTTTGCCGCTCTTCAGTACTTTCTTATACTTCCTTCTTGTCATCTAGAACCATCGAGTGCACGTGCCTGGCGCTAACCTTATTATACTTTATATTATATTGTAACTTGAATAAACCTATGAAATAAAGAAGATTTAATTTTTTTGGATATTTGTATATTTATTTTGAGGATTTTTTTGCGTTTGCCAACTGCAGAATCGGCTACAGCTTCGAACCGCATCAAAAAGTCGATTTGGCTAAGAACGGGATTTAGCAGGTTTACACTCTTAGCCGACGATTTGTAAATTGTGCTACCCCTCCAATGATCCAATCTCCCACCCGATACCCTGTCCTGTGACCTTTTCTGAGCATCACGAGAGAAGCCAAGCCTCTCTGGCGCGACGACTAAGATCTTCCTCCTCCCAATCCAGGGTGTTATGCGATCACGTGCCCATTGGACGCTTGCAGCCGGGAGGCAAATCGTGGCTGTAATCGAACGGAGCCTCTCTGATATCGGGCTTCCTCGGATGGTAACAATGGCTTTACCATGGTACAGGGCTCTGCCGCGGCGGACGACACATTCCCCTTACTCTTCCCTTGACCCTAAGCTGGCCTTGCCCGGCGATGGGTCGTAGGAACAAGATGAAAATTAGTAATAAAAACCCTAAAACTAAAGATACAACCATGTATACTGCACAGCAGAGGAGGAAAATGTTTGGAGCAAGCGAGAACGCAACCTCGGAGGACAAACTCCATTTCATTATCAGCCGAGAGATCGACAGCGATGGCAACTACGGGTTGATTAACTCTGGATAACAAGGGAGCAATCGGGTCCCGTACGATATGTCGAAAAAAAAAATGTCGAATTTCCAAGACCGAATTTAAAAAAATTTTAAAATACCGAAGAGATTTTTGACCGAAAAAAAAAATGTCGAAAAAATGCCAATGACCGAAAAAGGTCGAAATTTGGATGCTTAATGTAAAACTTCGGAAATTTGAGTTTAACAACGTGTTTTATGACAGTATACAATTATTTATCACTTCCTTACGTCTTACCAAGAACTTTTCAACCTTTTTCCAATACAAAGTCTATTCAAATTTTCCCCTTGTTAGAGGTAACAACAGAAATATTCTCAGACACTTTCGGGCTACAAACTGCACATGTAAAAATTAAGATTGAGAATGACTTATGATTTGTACTTATTAAAAGCATAACACTAATCATTTGGTAATGATCATTTCGAGAGACTAACCGTTATCTTATTGAGCTAAACTATGCTGGAGTCACCAATGGCAAAAATAAATCGATGTGTCTTTGATGCGAAGTCTATGTACATTTGTTTCGCTATATATGTACATCGATGCTTCGACTTGGTTAGAAGTTTTCTAAGATGTGTATATTTTTCTAATTACGTGCATATTTTTAAACAAGGAAAAGATGTTGGTCCAATTTACTTTTGTTTTTGAACAAGTGAGAAACCGAAATAACGTTTAAACGTTCAAAACTTCACAATTTTTATAGAAACATCGATGTATCGATACATCAAATATTTACGTGACTATAAAAGTCGCCAAAAATCAAAATTTTTCTGACATCTTTAAACCGGAGATTAGTTTCTGAGAGGTTGTTGTTAATTATATTGAGAAGAGCTTAAGAGTTTGTGCTTGTAACTTTACCGTCAGGTTTTATATTTGCTTGCAAGAGCTATTGCAAAATACTAGAAAAATAATACTCAACATTAATATATAAGATGTAGAAACAATGTAATGAATGATGTGTTAAATTCGCGCGAATTTTACACATCATTCATTACATTGTTTCTACATCTTATATATTTTTTTTCGACTTTTTTCATTCAACATTTTTTTTCGAGACATTTTTTTTTCGACCTTTTGTGTTTTCGGCAAATTTTTTTTCAACATTTTTTTTTCGACATTTTTAGTTTCCGACTTTTTTCGACATATCGTACCAGACCCGGAGCAATCCCCAAAGTAAGTACCGGTACAAACACAGTGAAGCCAACAACGGCTGATGCTAAACGTCTAGTAAGTGCCGGTACCGAATCCAAGTCTTTAACGTATGTGGTCTCATGACCTGGCCCCAGAGATCCAACTAAGGGAACGATCGCGTTTCACGTATTGCCGGTTCTGCGAGAACGGTATTTGTACCTGTACAATACCCTTCGTACCGAAACGACCCGGGTTGTTTTTTTATAATGACTCGGCCAAGAGCAATACATTTCGAAGTGACCCTGTCTAACGCGTCACGATTCCCTCACCTATTGTCATCCCCGGAACAGCCCCTTGCAGCACGGCTGCTCCTTATTCTCTTGATCCGGGCTGGCATTGAGCCAAATCCTGGCCCAAGAGAATGGTTCTGCTGCGTTTGTCGGAAGAAAATATATACAAGACGATCACACTCAGTACAGTGTGCATCATGCAAAGGTTGGTTGCACAAATCTAGTTGCTCCGGACTAGATCCAAAAACACATCGGCCCATTAGTTTCTATAAAAATTTTGTGGCGCCCTGCTGTTCACGTCGTAGGACGTCCCGAGGCAAGCGACGCTCATATGTTGCTTTATCGCCCTCTAATAATAATCAAGTCTCCACGACCTGCAATAATTATATTGCCCAGCAGAATATATGTGTTCCCGGCTGTAGCTTACTTCCTAGTGCATCAACAGCACAAGCACCCACTCATGGCTACTTTCTTCGTAGCACATCAGTTGATGCTTGTAGCACTACTGAGCTTCAGCCCCCGTCTCTAAACTCTTTAATAACTTCTTCCGGCACTAGCACGAATGAAAGTCAAGTCCATCAACTTCTGGTCCCTCACTCTTCGTGCACTGTATGTCGGCACAGGATATATGCGTCTGTGGCATCGGTCAAGTGCAACTCCTGCCTAGGCCTGTGTCACCTACGCATGTGTTCTGGGCTCGCAAACAGAAATCTCTGGACTGATGTGTTTGTCGCGCCTTGCTGTCGAGTTGTGCAGCCCTCAATGCCGACGGCTGTACACTCATCTAATAGTGAACGAATTCCGCCGGCTTCAGGACTGCAACGGAGATCAATATCGCGACATAACCTACCACCATCTAGGCGAACACATCAGTCTTTAACTCCCAGTGTGGCCATTGCCTCTCCTTCGCAATTTAAATTGTTGCAATTTAACTGCAACGGCTTGACCGGCAAGATAGCGGAGATAACCACATTTATGCAGCTACATAAAATCAAAATTGCTGCAATCCAGGAGACAAAACTCCGAGCGAGTGGAGGCTACCACGTACTCCGGCATGATCGTACAGACGGCGGAGGTGGTCTCGCGTTCCTTGTACACCATACGGTGCAGTATAGGGAATTTGATATCAACACTGACCAAAGTGACTTACCTTTAGAGTGTCAAGGTATAGTTATACAAGCTGGTGGCGTTGATCTCGAGCTAATCAATATATACATTCCTCCCGTCACCTGCTGCCCCAGAAGTTATCGTCCTG
Organism: Campiglossa producta; assembly: GCA_964058755.1. Taxonomy (NCBI): domain Eukaryota; kingdom Metazoa; phylum Arthropoda; class Insecta; order Diptera; family Tephritidae; genus Campiglossa; species Campiglossa producta. The sequence continues at coordinate 88,194,718 of CAXKVI010000001.1, read as the reverse complement.
ACCTTAGGGCGTTTCTTTGTGGCGATAACCGTATCATCATGGGCGATTTTAATGCCCATCATGATATGTGGCATTCACACCTTTCGGTGGACGGCAGAGGACGGGAATTAGCCGAGCAAATTGATAACTCCTCTTTCTGTACTGTGAACGGAGACTCCCCAACTAGGATGGCTGTTAACTGCAGTAGCTCCCCGGACCTAACTATTGTTAGCCCGGGGTTAATTAACAGCATCAACTGGCAACGTATGGTGGCCCTGTCATCCGACCACCTGCCTATCATCCTGTCTGTCGATCGTGCCACGGATTTTATCACGTCGGAGAAACGAACTTACGTGAATTTCAAAAAGGCCAATTGGGTCGGCTTTTTGGAATTCACGGAGAGCTCCTTTGGTGATCTTCCCATTCCCACTGACGTACACGTTGGCGAGCGCAACATACGTGAGGTCATTAAAAAGGCTACAGCCCGTTTCATACCAGCTGGTAGGATAAAAGATATTAGGCCTAACTTCCCAGCTGAGGCCGCAGCCTTGGCCAACGAACGTGACCTCATACGCAACATCGATCCATCTGACCCACAGATCGGTGATCTCAACGTGGAAATCAGAAGGCTGGTTAACGAACACAAACAAACCAAATGGGAGGAGCACCTCAGGTCTTGTAACCTCTCTACCGGTGTTGGGAAATTATGGTCCACCGTCAAGTCCTTGTCGAATCCTTCGGGTCCACCAAAAAATGTCGACATCACCTTTGGTGACAAGACAATAAATGACCCCAGGAAATGTGCACAGGCTTTTTGTCGACAATATGTCCCACACCCTGCGCAAGACAGGGCTAGACGTGGAATCTTCAGGCGTGCGCATAAACACAAAAACTATGCCCCCGTTCCCATCACCGCTACAGAGGTTCAAGAGGCCATCCGGAAGGCCAAAAACTCCAAAGCCATCGGCCCTGATGGCATAGCCATGGTGCATCTAAAACACATCGGCCTAGCGGGAGTCAAATATTTAACGGCCGTCTTCAATTTGTCTCTGATCACAGCTGTCATACCCGACAAATGGAAGCAGGCAACTGTGATCCCACTACTAAAGCCTGGCAAGCCAGCTAACGTTGGGGAGTCATATCGCCCGATATCACTCCTCTCGTCAGTAGTAAAGACACTTGAGGCGGTCCTACTCCCGCTCTACTCATCACACTTGATGTTAGCCGAGCACCAACATGGCTTCAGGAAAGGTAGGAGCACAACATCTGCTCTAAATGTCATAAACACTCAGATAACTGACGGTCTTAATCAAAATAGGCCTAATGACAGGACGGTTCTAGTTGCACTTGATTTGAGTCAAGCTTTTGACACAGTAAATCATGGGCAACTTGTAGCTGATTTGGAAGACTCGTCACTCCCCCCCTGTCTAAAGCGTTGGACCGCCAATTATCCCAGTGGTTGTCGGTCGTCTGTTGTATTTAGAAACAAAAAATCTAAAGCCAGGAAGATAAAACAAGGGGTACCACAGGGTGGTGTCCTCTCCCCGTTATTGTTTAACTTCTATATTTCGAAGCTTCCTCCTCCACCAGAAGAAGTTACGATTGTTTCTTATGCAGACGATTGCACGATATTGGCAACTGGTACTTCCGTTGATGAGCTGTGCTCCAAAATAAATGGTTATCTCCCCTCTCTATTCGAGTTCTTCACTGCCCGAACCTTGACATTGTCGCCAACAAAGTCTTCGGCGACCTTATTCACGACGTGGACGGCGCAGGTTGGCATGGAATTAGAAATCTATGTAGGTGATCATAAAATACCTACTGTCGCTCACCCAAAAATTTTAGAAGTGACTTTTGACACCATGCACACTTTCGCTGCCCATTCAGCTGCAATTGTCTCAAAATTACAGAGCCGCAACAAAATCCTCAAGTCACTAGCCGGCAGTACTTGGGGTAAAGACAAAGAAACGTTGTTGGTAACGTACAAGGCAATTGGTCGGCCGATCCTGAACTATGCGTCGCCGATATGGTCGCCGGGGCTTGCAGACGTTCACTGGAATCAGCTTCAGGCCTGTCAAAACACCGCGCTCAGAACCGCTACGGGGTGCGTCCTTATGTCACCTATATCTCATATACATAATGAGGTGGAAATGCTTCCAGTTAGGGAGCATAATGAAATGCTAAACAGGCAGTACCTACTGAACTGCTGTAAACCACAGCATCCCGGTAGACAACTGCTTGAACTCATTCCGCCTCCTAGGACCATAAGGTCGCATCTACGTAAACATTTTGATGAGATCCGTCACTATATAACAACGCCGTTTGATCTACAGGTGCACAAACAGGCTTTGGGGCATATCCATACAACGTCTGTTGGCCATTACTCTGTGCTCTGTCCGCTAAACAATGTCTTACATGCCGCAACACCTGGCATTTCTGAAGAGGAGCGTCATCTTCCTCGAGAGACAAGGGTCACTCTGGCTCAATTACGCTCTGGATATTGTAGTAGGTTAAACTCCTACATATCTAGACTGAACCCTGATGTGCCGAATGTATGTCCGGCATGCGGCTCGTCCCCCCACAATACCAATCACTTATTTTCTTGCTCATTTGAGCCCACTCTTCTAATTAGGTTAAGGAAAAATACGCGTTGGGCAGGACTACACATCGTTACAACAACAACAACATCGCGATGGCAAGTACGGGTCGAAATTCACCCCAAAAGACATCTCCCAGTCGCTCAAGGATCCTGAAGAAATACGAGGGTATTTCACAAGAGATGCTATCGCCGAATGCCAGAAAGACGTTGGAGATGGGCAAAGAAGGTTAATGGAAATCCCTTCAAACGCCAGAGATCGGACGTGGATTTAAAACCTCGCCCAAAGCGGCAGCAGAACACCCCCAGAACACTCAGCTTTGCTGAATTGACCAAGGACAGTATCCTCATAGGCGTCATTGACCGAGGTAACGAAAGCTGGGCCATCTCTAGGGACCAGTGGTGGTACGTCCGGAACGCTATCGGTAATGCCCTTCTCGACGCGTTGTTATTTCGGATTTGGAGACTCGGCTTTAAGTGTCATGAGGAGTTACCTGGGTGGTAGAGCACTACGAGTGAGGGTGGGATCGCAACTTTCTAGTCTCAAGTGGCAATGGTGTACCCCAGGGTTCTATACTTGGACCTTTATTATTTAGCCTGTTTATTAATGACATATTAAGCACGTGTCGGTATGCTCAAATGCATGCTTATGCAGATGATATCCAACTGTATATGTCTGGAACAAATGCACAAACTTCTGAACTCTGTGCCAAGTTTAATAGCGACTTGTCAGCTATTTCGACTTGGGCGCAAAGAAATTGTCTTTCCCCTAATAGTGAAAAGTCTTATGTGTTACCCATTTCTAAAAGGCAAGTTAACACCTTAAATCTTCCAATTTTATACATTAATAATAACAAGAGCCTTAAGTATGTGTCCAAAGTAAAAAACCTAGGGTTGTTATTAACTGTAATCTTTCATGAGATGATCATGTTAATGCTGTTATCAGTAAAGTATACTACACGCTACGTAATTTACGAATGTCTGCGGCCTTCACCCTACTTGGAATAAGAAAGCGGCTTGCTATACAATTAATATTACCAATTATCTGCTATTCGGAATGTATATACAGCAAATTAGATTCTAAATCGGCACATAAAATTGATGTTGCCTTTACGTCCCTTATTTTAGCGGCGATAGGTTGGCGAAACCAATCGTCGAAAAATTGTCGGATCAAGTTGAAAATTTGCCTGAATTAGTAGCTAATTTATTGCTAATTAATTGCCAAAAGAAAAAATGTATAGCTCTTCAAATTTTTTTTATGACATTTTTCGCCAAAATAAGAGTGAAGCTAGTGAAACCAATCGTCGAAAAATCGTCGGATCAAGTTGAAAATTTGCCAGAATTAGTAGCTAATTTATTGCCAATTAATCGCCAAAAGAAACAATTTATAGCTCTTCAAATTTTTTTTATGAAATTTTTCGCCAAAATAAGACTTTATAAAAGTTGTGTGGCGCCCTACTGTTCATGTCCTAGGACGTTCCGAGGCAAGCGAATCTCCAGCGTGGCAATGTGGCCTTCCACAAATTCAGTCTCCACGACCCGCAATACATATATTGCTCAGCAGAACATGTTTGTTCCCGGCTGTAGCTCGCGTCCTAGTGCGCTACTTTTTAGTTGTACATCGGTCGATGCTATAAGCACATGACATAAAACTTGCCGCAATCCAAGAAACCAAGCTCAGTCCTAGGTCGGACCTCATTACCTATGGCGGATATAACATTCACCGGAAAGACCGTCATAGAGTAACAGGAGGTCTGGGAGGTGGTCTAGCGTTCATAACGCACAACTCTGTACAGTATCATCTATTTGATACCGACATCGAAGGAACGGATGATATCTTAGAAAGCCAAGGTATTACCATCCGTACAGGAGATGTCGATCTGCAAATCATTAACATCTACATACCCCCTGTCTCAAGTTGCCCCACCGGTTATCACCCCGACATTAGCTTGCTATTACGAGGAGATAACCGCGTGATCCTGGGCGACTTCAATGCGCACCACGACATGTGGCACTCAAACTTGCCAGCAGACAGTAGGGGGCATGTACTCGCAGAACAAATAGATGATACGGCTTTCTGTACATTGAACGGAGACGCCCCAACGAGAGCATCGGGTAACTGCTATAGTTCGCCAGATATTTCTATCGTAAGTGCAGGACTATTGAACAACACCAATTGGCGACCCATACTCACGTTGGCGTCTGACCATCTCCCAATAGTCATTACCATCGAACGACCGACGGACTTTATAACACCTGAGCATGGTACATACATCAACTTTACCAAGGCGGACTGGGACAGTTTTCAGACATATACGGACGAATCCTTGGCTGCTCTATCCATTCCTACGGACGTACGCAAAGGCGAACGAGACTTCCGCAACATCATTGACTTGGCCTCTAGACGCTTCATTCCTGCGGGTCGAATATCCCGAATAAGACCAAATTTCCCCGCGGAGGCAGCGGCCATGGCTAGAGAAAGAGATGAAGTGCGAAGTCTCAATCCCGCAGACCCCCGTATAAGGGATCTCAACGCGGAAATTCGTAGGTTGGTCGATAAACACAAACTGGCCAAATGGAAACAACACCTAGAGCAATGCAACCTCTCTGACGGTGTTGGCAAATTATGGACTACGGTCAAAGCTCTATCTAATCCAACACAACACAAGGATAAAGTAGATATTACTTTCGGTGACAGGGTGAAGAAGGACCCTAGGGGATGTGCGAACTCCTTCTGTAGACAATTTGTACTACATTCCCCACCCGATAGAGCTAAACGTAGAACCATGCGACAGGCGCGTAAATACAAAAACCAAAACACGCCCATTGTCATCACTGCCTCAGAGGTCAAGGAAGCCATCAGACAGGCTAAGCCCTCAAAATCCATCGGCCCCGACGGCATTGCCATGAAGATGCTGAAACATCTAGGCCAGGAGGGACACAAATACTTAGCGGCTCTATTCAATCTTTCACTGAACACTTTCGTCATTCCTGAAATATGGAAAAAGGCGAGAGTGGTTCCATTATTAAAACCTAGAAAGCCGGCAAACATAGGCGATTCATATCGCCCTATATCACTTTTGTCGCCGGTAGTGAAGACGCTAGAGTCCATTTTGCTCCCGTATTACACCGCAAATCTGCACCTGGCTAATCATCAACATGGCTTCCGTAAGCTGCACAGCACCACCACCGCACTCAATGCCATTACAACGCAAATAAATAGCGGTCTAAATCAAAACCAACCAAATCACAGGACTGTGTTAGTGGCACTTGACTTGTCGAAAGCTTTTGACACAGTCAACCATGCCACTCTCATACAAGATCTATTAGAAACACTAATACCTGATGGGTTAAAGAGATGGACCGCTAATTACACTGGTCGACGGCCAAAATTTACCAGAGACGCCGTTATGAAATTCGTATGTAAAACCACCCCCTGATTTCGAAAATTGAGTTCATTTTTGATTCTATGGTACCTTTTTTGAGATATTTGCATTTTACCGTTATTCGAAAAACCCAAAAAGATGGCTCCCTTTAATTACATATATCTCACGAACGGGTCAAGCGATTGCAAAAAGGTTGACAGAATCAAAAAGACGATAAAATTTGCTATAAATGCATCATACAACTGTTTCTATTGAGTTCAAAGTTTAATTCATGAATGAAATTACCCATATTTTTTACTTTTTTTAAATTTATTTATGTTTATACTATATTCTAACAATCTTTATCTTAATTTGATTTTACTATGTAGTCGAAATAATTATGTGTTCTACTTTGACGCTTATTCAGTTTAGGATCGGTTTCTCTTATGAGAAACCAGCAGTAATCACCCATCATTGCGACGTCCCAGAATCCTTGATATCGATTCTCAATTAATTTCATTTGCTGATGAAACCTTTCGCCATGTTCGTCACTTTCGTCGCCAAGATTTGCCGGAAAAAAGTTCAAATGTGAGTGCAGAAAGTGAATTTTTAAAGACATATTTACGCCTGGAAAGAAAATATTAGTTAGGTAAATAAAATTTTGGGAAATTAATTTTAATAAGCCTTTTATATTTACCCATTTTTGCATAATTATTGATTAAGTCGTTCACTATCTGTTCGTAGTTAGGGCTTTTGTGTCTACCGAGAAAAGAAGCAACGACCTTTTCAAAGGATTCCCACGCTGCTGCCTCAACTGATGAGAGTAGTCCTTTGAATTGAGTATTGTTGATCAACTTTTTTATTTGTGGTCCAACAAACGACTTTGAGATCAGAACATATTTTCCAATCATGCTCTTCATATTTGATAAATTTGAGAATTTTTTGCATTTCCTCGTAGGTTTCCTTTGTATTTACTGCATGTGCGATCGGGATAGAAGGCTTTTTGTTACCAATATGCAATAATACAGCTTTCAAACTCAGTTTATTGCTGTCTATGAACAATCGCCACTCTTTTGAATCATATGTTTGACCAAACTCTTTGAATAAACCAGGAATGTCGTTGCAGTAGCATATACTGTCTTTCTTGGTATAGTGTTTGGAAAATGGTTCGTGACGAGTTCTACAATATGTCACCTTAACATCGGATGACTCAAATTTAAATTGTTGCATACGGGAAGTGTGGATCTCTGCCTTTTCCTTGGATAGTTCCAAATCTCTTATCCAATCATTAAGTTGTGCTTGTGAGAGAACGTTTCTCTCGTTTCAAAGTCAGTACAACTTGATTCCCCGCACTCAGATATTACTGTTGACAATGGAACTGGATCCGCAACTGTCGTTGAATGTAGTACTGGTAATGTCACTGATGGTACGCTGGCATAAGTTACTCTTCTTGATCTTCCATGCCAAGCACTTTCGTTTGACAAATATAACACTCCATTGAATGGCAAATAGGTTCTCTCCATATCATTGGTGTAGCAAATTTTATTTGTTGTCCTGATTTCGACTGAATCAATTCTACTCGACACGATGTACACAAAGTGCTCGGTGTCCATGGTTTTTCAGCATTTTTCGGCTCAATGCCAAAATACTTGGAGTATAAAGTTTTGATACGATCTGAGAACACTCGTCGTAGCCTTATGATAGTATATTGGCCACACATGAAACAGAACATATCTGGATCGTTATCACACTCAAATTCTCGCGTCCTTTTACTCAATTTATTTTTTTTTTAATAAATCACGGTTTTGAAATTCGACTTATGAACTGAACTATCTCCGGCGAGCCTTGCAGATGTTTTGAAGTTTCAAGGCGCCTTAACTCATATTTATACTCGGAACAAAAATAAAATTGAAAAAATCAAATCTTACCTAGACAGAAAGGTTCCTTTTTATACGAAGCCGGGAAAAGAAAATATTACCTGCTTTAGATGTCGGCTTTAAAAATTTTCTTATAATTTTGAAAATCTACCTGCATACTTACACATAAGTGACGGAAATACATGTATATAACTACATGCCTACAGCACTTTCGAACCCAACCACTCTTCCTTTCGAAGCAACCACTCTACCTACTATAAAACAATTCGAGTATTAATAGTACTATTTGATTTATTTAAAGAAAAAGTATTATCATTGTTATGGTGTTATTCGTTTATCCGGATAATATCCCATTTGCACTTTATACCTTTAAAATATGTATGTATACATCACACATTGAAGTTGCGCAACCTGGGTATTTTTACTTGATCGTTTATAACTTACGTAGTTTTGCATCGATTTTCTTCGATGATAGCTTATCTTTTTTCTAATAAAACAGAGCTCTACGTAAAGAAAAAATATCTAGAAAAAAAGTTGTGGGTTTGGAATGCTGCCCACGCAAAGAGTAATTTTTTTCATATTTTTTCATAAAAAAAAAAACAAAAATATGAAATGACAAGCTAATATCTCGAAAACTATCTGGTTGAGCAAAAAACAATGTATGATGCATTTATAGCAAATTTTATCGTTTTTCCGATTCTGTAAACTTTTTTGCAATTGCTTGACCCGTTCGTGAGATATACGCAATTAAAGGGCGCCATCTTTTTGG